>OX595854.1:6005000-6560953 GCA_951392215.1 Epirrita christyi | reverse complement strand
CAAACCCCCTGTTCTTAGTTCACACAATGTTAACTAAGAAATAAAGTGTGGTTGTAATTGGTTGAAATTATTTTTTTTTTAAAGCAAAAATTAGGCATGTTGTATGTACTATGTTTTGAAGTGCTTCTCGCTACACTCTCGTAGGATGTCTACACGGATTTGAAGATATCCTCCATGCAGATTACAGTCATGAGTCTTGAGCGTATGGTGGTAGTGGTATCAAGAACAGAATATACCTTGAATTTTTTGTAGTTACTGATTGCAAAATCACTCTGTACCTATGTAACATTACACAAGGCACACCAAAGTCAAATAAAATAAAGTAGATAGCAAGTTATAACTAAAACATAATCAAAAAGGACATAACGATGTTTGATGCCATCAAAACTCAAAAATTACAAATCATGCTGTTTTACTCGACATCAGATACATTGCAGTATTTCACAATACATGATAGAACATCGATAAACTTGATACTGAACTCTAAAAGGATCAACACAATAAGTTTTTTTATGTTAAAGCCTTGTAAAAAAAGATTACGAAGGATTAAAAAAGGACGATAAAAAAGTTCTATAAAAGAAATGTCAAGGAACAGTCATTTTCAATTTGATTGTGACAACTTTTACAAAATAGAAAACTTTTAACAATATGGATTAAAGCTTTGTAATGAATGAACAAAAGACTTTCTTTGTTAATTGGAAAGTTCAAGCTCGATTTTTATAAACAATACTATTAAAAACATCTTTGGCAGAAGTAAAGTAGATGTACCGGCAAATTCAAAAAGTACATTATTATTATTAATGCACCCTAACCATAATTATGTGTTTCTTTACAGCAGAACTAGTTGTTAGTTTAAACTACGCCAACCAAACGAAAACATTTCAAACAGTCACACACTACTAAAATAAAACTACTGGCCTACCTTTCGTACCTAGACTAATACTTGTCACGTGTATTTAAGTAGATGACATCATCGACAGCGTTAAAAGAACATTTAACTCACCTTTTGTCAATCCCTTCGCTCTCTGCGTATCCGTTCATCAGCTGATTGGGAGTCCACTTGATGATCAAACCAGCTGCAGTCTGATGTAAACTCAGGTATCCTGGCATTGGCTCTTCGACATCTTTCTACAGCACAAAAGTCATCAAAATGAGGCGAATAGCCAATTTTTGTCTGACCTCATAGTAAATAAGAAGTACCAAGTGATAGCCGCTAGTGGCCACTGCTGTATGCCTATATACACTCTCGAATAATGATAGTAAACTAGCTCCAATTCACCATGTGAGCCGAATGCAGATTAGGATGTCACATGCCTTTGACGTTTTAATAGTCGCGCGCCGGTCTTAACACGATGTTTCAACCTATACATATGATTTCAATGAGTTACTTAAGATATACAGCACAGAACTAAACCAGTATTTGCCTGTACTTCCACGACTCATGTGGTCAAAACATGAATTTTGATGCAATTTTTTTTAAGATAAGAATATAGAGGTTCCACTTACATTCCTATAACGAATACTTAATCTGCAAAACCTTCAATGAGTTCATACTGAGCTCCAAATTCAAATAAACAAAGACTCGTGTAACGTCATAAATTCGGTTGGGATAAAGTTCGTTACATCCATTAAATCTATGCTATGATAAAGTGTGTGATCTGCTTACCGGCTGAACTCTGACGTTGTTTTTTCCGTAGAGTAAGGTCGCAGTGGAGTTTTGGTGTAGGCTTTCTACGTAGTCTTTGGCACTGGAGCCTACTGATTTATTAGTTCCTGAAAACAACATCTTTATAAACCGTCCACTTCAAGAATGTAATTCTCCTTTCGTTTTATTGGTTCTTTCTTGGTCACCATACCTGTGTGCTCCTAAAAGAGCCTTTGATGTGACAGTTGAAAAAACTACTAATATATAGTTATAATATCAACTACGATGACTCTCGATGGACCGACGACATTTATATGGTTGCGGGAAGTTGGTGGATGGATGAGGCTCTAGACCGTTTGTCAGGGCATTCTATGGGGGAGGCCTATGACAAGCAGTGAACTTATACAAAAATGCAATCATACCTGAACTTGTTGTACTGCAATCGTCCGAAGAAGCATTCAGGCTCCTTTTAAAGTTGAGGATAGGTCTTCGAACAGAGGGTGGTGTGGTCGTACCAGCCGACATTCTATGTCTCTGGACCTGAAGAAAATCATTATCATTACCTTCCTGTGGAGAGTCAGCCTATGAACAGTAGCTTTTGACAGGCGTAGATAATGAGGATTCCTACGGATCAACTACTAAAGCTTCTCGTTCGTAGTGATGAATCAGAATTAACAAGTTTTAAGTAGCGATAGCTCGCAGAACCTACAATCGCTGGAGGATAAAACTTCCTGAGATCGGACTCACTCTATGGTCACATGATAAAGATAAAGATAAAAATATTTATTTGCTACAAAATAACATGTTTGACAAACACGTGACATTATATAGCAGTCTCAGAAAGTCAGTGGGTGGAGGTGGATCAAGACTTCACCGTGAAATTCTATGGCAGATGTCTTATCGTTCGTGGGCCTAATATACAAAATATATCTTTAGAATAATATATTAAGTAGTGCTTACCAATTCATCAGCAGGTGGATCACTCCAAAAGCAAGCCGGTGCTTTGGTTTTGGAAAACTCTAACGCACAGGGTCCTACTAGCAGCGAACTGAGAATACTGCCGTAGTCCGGATCAGCTACCAAAGCGTCGCGTTCGTAGTATCGCATGGCATTGCTGACCAGATGCTCAATAATTTTCGCGAGCTGGCGTTCGAAGAGAGCGATGCGGATCCAGAGATACCTGTAACTGAAACAATCGAAGTAAGAAGAGAAGGGAAGTTGACTAATTAATATTTCTAGTGACCTAGGCTAGTTGGAAGTGCTTTCGGTCAATTCAGTCATGGATCGATCAGTAGCAGCCTGCAAAATGAATAGACAAAATCAAATCAGCTAAGCGTCGATGGTACTTTAAATAAGAAACCCGAATTGGCTGTACTCTACTACAAAGAAGTACCATATAATATCTAACAACTCTACCAGATATTAGATAGGCGATTAAAGTACCTAGCTCCAAAACAATCAAGAAGATAAAACAGCGCATACAGCACCCTACGAGTCCAGTACAATAATGCATTCAGGATGCTATTACAGCAAATCAGGTATGTTTGCAGAGGCATATATTCTGATGGCTTCCACGCCATCATGCAACTCACTGATGCGGTGGGTGCGCGCCGTCACCAACAGACTCTTGACTACAGTGTCACAGCGGGTGGATAGTCCAATACTCAGCCCTTAGATAATTTATAAATTCTCTAAGACTCAGCCACTGGATCAATACGCATGTATTGCCAGCCAACTCAATGCGCTGCCCCAAATAGTTTTGAACGTGGTTGTGAATATTGTGTGTGTAACTGCTAACACTTAGCTTAAAGTTACAAACAGAATACGGTGCGTGAGCCGTAATAAAACTTTTTATTATTATTATAAACAATAGTCAACAGGACGTGATTAGACGATATCGAACGCCATCGAAAGAGTTGACGATGCCAAACCCGTTGTATAATGAAAGAGGTCATGACATTTTTATGCATTGATATATTAACTGGAGCGAATGAAGAATAGATATAAATTGTTTTAGAACATTTTCCGCGACGTAGACTACGTACTTATTCATAAGTACGTAGTTACGAGTTAATCTTTAGAATGTCATCTAGAAAACAGATAACAGATAAGTAACAGACACTTCTTTATTCCGATCAGATAGGTAGGTGTGTGTCCTGTAGGTACATAAGTTTGAATATCAAATGCGAAAGATTTAAATAAATGTTATTACTTAAATCGTATTATTGTAATAGGCCCTTGTTGGCAGGTTTGCGAAGATTTTATTCGGGTATTATTAAATTTTGATTTATTAGATCGCACTTTTGTGTAACGGGTCTCCGGTCCGGCGGGCGATATCAATCGGATTTCCTGTGAATTTCCGGTTTGGAAGCTGTATTGCCGCTAGTTTCGAGGAATTTAAAACAAGATATTATTCCATTTCAACTGTACTAGTTTTTCAATTTTCAATGAGCGAGTTATAAAATGGGATTGTTATAATAATATTTATACCATGTTCAAGTTCTTCTAAATAAGTAAGCACTTTGATGAGAAGGCTTTCTTCATCAAGAAGAAAAATTTAAAGCTATAAAAACACCGACACAATTTACCTACTTAAATAGACATTATAGACAAGACAAGAAACAAAATCTTTCAAATACTCAGAAGTGGGAAACGCTTAAGGCCCAGAGGCCCAATTCTCTAATTTTAAAACAATCCAGTCACAATATAATCTCGTGTCAGTCGCACTGTATCGTATAGTAACTACTACTTAATCTTCGCGTATGCATGCGAAGATTAAGTAAGAGTTACTATATAGGTGACAGCTGACAGTGCGACTGAGACGAGATTATACTGCGAATTGAATGTTTTTAAATTAGAGAATCGGGCCTCAGAACGCTAGTGCAGATTTCAGTTGGAATTGCAACACACTACAGTAGGAGGCACCAAATCAAAATTAGTTTTTGAAAGAAAAACATAATTATTAAATCATAAAATCAATCAATTCATCAAAAAATCATAGATCAAATTGCTACCATTTCCAGATGCAGAGCAAAATTTTTAATATACAAAGCATACTTTCAAAAGTAATTCTATCGAGGAAACAGTGTGTTCCTTTCGAGAGGTTTTAGAATTTAAGCTTAAAATTCATATACTTTAAAATGAAATCCACACCTATTCTATCAATTAACGTAAGCCGAAACAAAATACCTTGTTTTTTAGGATTCCGGGCCATAAAGGAAAAACCACAAGTAAATATTACTTAGACAATAATAATAAAGGCCTATCAAACCGTGTGGTTATTGTTAAGACCCAGTACAGAAATCCAACACAGCTTTTAACTCTCATTATTGTGCTCTGTAACGACGGGATATAAACTGTTACTATAGAAAGCACTTACAAATACCTATGATTTTACTGCAACTAAAAATCTTCTTTATACCTGGGGAACAAGGTCGAAAGCTGTGATCTGGAATGTTCGTCTAAATGACGTCATAAACCGAAAACAATCTCGTAAAAAACACCCATTCGAAGGATTTCATGGATGCTTCAATCGAATCTCGTCCTTGGGGCACTTGGAAATTTAGATCAAATTCAATTTGTTAAAAACCTTCGAGGACTTTTGCAGAGCAATTTAGAACTTCAGGTAGAGAACTTGTTTCAAACTGTAGTCGATTTCAAGCAATAGGTACTTATTGGCCGATTTCAGGAACAGATAAATCCTACAAAGCTAATGTTATCAGCAGCCTTTAGAGATCCACTGCTGGACTAGGCCTCCCCCATAAAATACAATGGGAGGAATTGCCATAATCACCACGTTTCGCATGCAGATTGGTTATCGCAGTATTCGTATTTATTACTCAGGTAGATGCTACTGTCCATCCCCTGGTGTAATCCCTTAGTTGGCTCTAACAACGTCCATGGAGGAGATGGAGGGGTTTATTCTTAGGTCGGACATATATACCACGGAACAACAACGTTGTCTGATTCACGTTGTGAGGTTTAAACAGCAGAAAGAGTTTTTGAAAAACTATAAAGTTTTTAGTTTAACGATTACGTACTATAGATACCCACCCTCAGGTAACTTTCCTTTTCCTTGTAGTTTACCAATTTTTGGTGGCCTACATTCTCTTGTGCATTAAAAAGAATAATAACATATCGGGTTCGATTCCCGCCTCGGAACAAATATTTGTACGATCTGCAGATATATGTTCAGGGTGTTCTGGGTATTTTCAATGTTTAATAAAAAATATCTATCTATGTAATATATTGTATTAAGTATATCAGTTATCTAGTTGCCATAACACAAGCTCTGCTTAGCGTGGGGCTAGATAATGTTGTGTGAAATGTCCAGCATTTATTTATTTATTTATTTAACAATAGAAGCTGGATAACGAAGAGTATAAATCAACTGGTATTGTTTTTTGTACAGCTTACAACAAATACGCGGTAAAAAGCGATAAATACCTTACCCGCATGGAAACATGATAGAGCGAGAACAAGTGATAATTTTCTTACGTCATGATGGACGATGGAGCATCATATAATATTGTGACTAGCTGAACCCCCCGCGACTTCGTCCGCGTGAAAAAGCCTATATTAATAAGGGAAAGTGTAGCTTTCTATAGTAAATGGATTTTGAATCAGTTAAGGCAATAGTTCCAGAGATTACCCCTTCAACCAAACAAACAAACTTTACATCTTTATAATCTTAGGGTGAATAGGTGTAAAACAAGAACTGAGTAAAGAGCACTTTGCTCAACTTTAAAACAACTCTAACTTGTTTACGGTCATTGGCACGTACGAGTACGATCTGAGGTGGACCACTTCGGCTTAATTTAGGGGGCAATCAAGTCTGGTAGCGGTCACTCACACATGGCAGTAGCGAGAGATAAGAATAATAATAATTACTCCACCTATACCAACACTGTTGCTGACAGAATCAGAATATGTATCAATCCCGAATCATTCTACAGATAACACGGAAAATCTTTTTTTATATCATGTTTCGAAATAAGTAGGTACATAGGTATACTCTGATTTTTTATTTTAGAAATTTTTTGTGAGCAAAGAAATGTCACTGCTCTGATTTTTAATCTTACACATTTTTTTTTGTATACAAAGTAACATGTATCTGTATCATATGTATATAAACACATATGATACACATACATGACACTTTTACACACAGTGGCATATCTTGACAATTATTTGCTTACAAAAAATGTGTAAGACTAAAAATCAGAGCTTAGATATGCCGTTTCAGTTATTTTTTTTGTAATAAAACTATAATTAACTACTTTGAAGTCAAACTTCAACTTCCTAAATTAGGTACAAAGTGTAAGAAACAGTTGATGTTCCAGACATTTTCAGGTTTTGAGTTATTTTTGGGTTTTATTTTTTTATTTTCATTGTTAGAATTGCATATTTGCATGGATTGCATATATAATACTCTGAGACTTCTTCTATACCTTGTATCGAAAGCACCATAGATCAGACGAAAAACTATATTCCGTGACAAGCTCCGCGACTACATGAGGTATTTGCATTTCATTTCAGACAGTTTTTATAGCCAGCCAATATAAACCGAGCTCGGTGCTCCGTTCTATCTATATGGTTACATTTGACAGCGAGAGGTCAGCACGAAGTTGCGGGTCCAATCGTATTCAGAACACGAACGAGAGGGATTCGTTTGGAAAATGCCCGGGTAGGTGCGCTTGGTAAATCGAAAGTCTTGGGTATTAAAAATAGTTTTGTTGAGAGTTCGAAATGAATTAAGAGTACCTACCTATATTATTAGGAAGTAGTTTTTCATGATGGGTTCATTGAAGTGCCTGAAGGGGCGTCATGTAATTTGCCTTCAAAAAAAATGTGCTGGGAAGTGCGGCTTTTGAGCTGGCAACTCAATTATGTCGTGTAAACAATACTTTAAGCTTTCTTTTCAGCCACGTCTCATCAAAATCCAGATGAGTCGAGGCATCTTTTGGGCTGGGTCTTGTCTTATTGGGTATCCCTAATAGGCACCAGGCCTAGTGAGCACCGCGCAATTACTTTTAACTTTTTTTTCACAATTCTCCGAGGTATGGATAGTAAAACAAGATACAAAAACAAAAAGATCAAGGTGCTACATCAGGTCAATCAACAAGCATACACAAATGTTGCTTTCAAAGTAATTAACGGCCGCACATAAAGGTCTGCAAAAAAGTAAATGATTGTCGACATCTTTGCTTATTATATATCCTTTTTTTATTTCTAACGTAACATTTAAAATTTCCCAATAAAAATGATTATTTCGCTAATTTTGGCTTAAAATTGCTACCTTTTTTAATTCCAGCACTGATTTTTATTATTTTTGGACTAAAAGTTACCTAACTGTTATTACCTATAATTTTCACTATAACTTTTCAAAATAATATTATTTTCCTAGGTAAAAAATATAAATTACACTACGGGCCTAGCGGCTCGGGCGTCAGTCGAACTCAGTCGCGCGCTGCCATTGGCTGGCGCTGACTCAAGGTCGTTGACAATTCTGACACTTGATTTAAACCCATTAGAGAAGGTAGAGAGGCCTGAAACTTTTGTTATTTTTTAACCTTGCCATGACTTTGATTTAAAGCAATTTTCAGTTATAGGCAGTTAGGTACCTACTTCACGTCTGTGTCAGTTGAGTGAATTGGTTAAATTCAATTTTTCCAGCAGAGAGTAACCACAATCCACGAGATATAACAATTTCTCGACGACAAATCCCTTTCAAAAAGTAATACGACGGCATAATATTCCAATTCAATAAGGAACGAGAAACGACGACCGAACAAAAAGCCCTTAATGCCACGATTAATCGAAGTCCTACAACAATGGCATCTCAAATAAGATTTTTCTGATTACTCTTTTGTGGAGACATTCGCATTTGTTCCGGATCGTATATTTCAACTATTTAAAGAACTCGTAAGAATTTTAAATTACTTACCTGCTGATTTATGCTGCTGTGTGAGCTTGAAGACCGTCATCAAGCAAACTAGTATTTTATCAACTTCAACCTAAGTCATATAAGTAGTTGCTCACCTAAATAGATACGTACGTATCAATTTTATATTTTTTTTGCAAAATTAAGAGTTGCACAAAATTGGTACCCTGAAACTAAGGTCGAAACTAAGACGTTACTTAGTCCGTACTAATGCTTAGAACTGTCCTTGTCACTGTCACACAAATGTTAAAACACGCGTGCTAGAGAGTGACAGGGACAATGCTAAGCATAAGTACGTGCTAAGTAACGTCAATTTATCTCAACTTTAGTGTTGGTTTGTGACATCAGGGTTAATTTAACTACTTACCTAAGTACTTCATTCGTTAAACAACTCAGAAAATTCAAAACAGGCAATTATACCTGAGTATATTTGCATAACTTCGTTACCAAGATCAGGATTGAGGAAGGAGATAAACTGGCGCAAGTGGACCAGTTGAAAACAACCAATTTTAAGATATGGGTTGCGATTTTTGTAAGTCATCGAGTGACTAAACGTCATCAGTAAAATTGCCGTATATTCCACGATTTCCAAATTCACACATCTGAAACTCATTGATGACTAAAATTATTATACCGTGCCTCCTCCAGTACATCTCCTGAAAAACGGTGATTTGCGGCCTTTTTGATGATATTTAGTCACTCAGTGACTTTCAAAAATAGCACCCCTGCCTATTTCAATATCATAAAGTGTACTTATAGAAACTTTGAACTCGAGGGCATGAACATAAATCACGTTCTGTATCAACGTAAAGAGATAACTGAATTATCGAGGGATGAAGGCTCTGCGTAAAAAATCTCATAAATCAAGTAAAGTTTGGCGTACCATCGATCCGCGGTAAGACTCGAGTGTGCCGAGGATTACAAGTACCTAGATGATAAATCACTTTTGTTACGTCTTGACCTATTTCCACATGTCCGATAGAGATTAAATTTTTCAGACATCTTCTTCATCAGCCGGTAGACATCTACTGCTGGATGAGGTCTCCCCCTTAGCATGCATAGCGCCTATATCGTACAATGGGGGAATTTGCCATAATCACCACGCTTGGCAGGCGGATTGGTGATCGCAGTTTGGTGTTAAGTACGCAAGTGGATGCTGCTGCCAGTTTCCTGCCGTAATCCTTTAGTAGCCTTTTACGACATCCACGGGAGGATTTGGAGGAGTCCTATTCTTAGGCTGAGACTACCACGCCCAAGCAACGGTTGCACACATCAAGCTTTGATAATAATACAATATCCAGGTGTTAACGAGCTAATCTGATGATGGGGTATGAAGGTTTACTTCTCGTAACTTCGTTTGGACTCATTTTATATTTTCCTGGGATTTGTTTATTGGTCCACCTGGTGATTGGAGGCCATTCTCTGCCGAGCTGGCCGAACCCTTATATTAAAAGGATTAATTTGCGAACTATGACATTTCGGCACGCGGTCTCAACCCTCGAGCAACTGCCATAAATGTGTTCTTTTTTGAATGGGGAGCTCTGACCGAAAGGTGTTCAGGTGTTTTATCGGACGCCTGACACGAAACACCGCACCAAACAACATAATACTCTCTAACGAGAGCATCGCACAGTTGCCTATGTTACAGTGACGTGAACAATAAACTTCTTTTATAAATGTAAGAATGTAGGTACTATGTAGCCTTTGTCTTGATAAAATTAACATTTTTAATTGTAGCCTGAAACAAATAAACTAGGTACTATTGTTATCTAAGATACCTGACAGGAATAGTAGATTATGCACTAAGGGAATAAAGCAGTGTCTTATGGCGCGGGCGGCATATTGAAACCTGAGCGTAACGAGGAACTCTAAAGTCTTCCGAGTGTAGCGAGGGAGTTATATAGAGTCCTGAGTGAAGCGAGGGGTCCAAGCTGCCCAAGACGAAGACAGACTTTATTCCAGAGGATCATACTCTACTTTTTACACCTTCTGCGAGACAATAAAAAGCAGGGCTTGTTTTGATTTTTGCGGTAGTAGATTATCATTAATCTCTAAAGCGTCTGTTTTGATAAACTCTGGAGTAGAATCACTATCGTTTGACATTTTTTTAAACAAAATGTTCTTTTGTTTCGCATTCTTTGTAAACGCACCTTTTTTTTGAGTTCTTATGGTGGCCAGTTTTATTTTCGAACAAATCTCTTTACAATGCCATATGGGCATTATTTTACTTAGTTTTTCACGAGTCAATCACATTCAAATCACTTTATTCCCTAGGGAGTTTCATACAACTTTATATCCCTATAGAGACAATGCTTTACTTTACGTTGAGGTTGCATGTTATGTAATTGGACACTGTCGAGCAGGTTGTGTGAAAAGTCACTTAAATACCTACCAGAAAAATGTTACTAGCAATCCCGTCCTTCAAATCGGAACACGGAATGAAAGCATTAGGTAACTACTGTGACGTCATAAGAAAATGGCATGTTTTATTAGATTTCTAATTTTGTATACAAAGGTGTCGAACTTTTCTTTGACAAATTAACATTGTCAGAATGATTAATTTCGCGCGTAAAATCTTGTTTGTTTATGGCTAAGCTATTCCTCAAGAGGACTGTGATTGATAGCGAAAATAAATGAGCAATTATTCTAAAAATATTAAACCTGAGTATACCAAATTGTTAATGCCTATATAAAATTGAAACTAATTTCAGTGATGAAACTCAATTTTCCCAATTAAGCTCTTGCAAAATAATTGCCAGCAGATTGATATTGCGGTTTAAATATTAAACCACAATATTGAGAACTTTTTACAGGACTATTGCAGAACCATATAAAATTTAACGCTATCAAATATGACTGGTTTTATAGAGAAAATATGGGCGGTTTATGATCGTTTAGGATCCAATATTTACTTACTTCTTGAACTGGCAATATTCTTTTTAGGGTTCCGTACCTCAAAAAGACAAAAGGGAACCCTTATAGGATCACTTCATTCATTGGGACAAATAACTTGACACGGACGTAGCCAGGTTTTAGTTTCGGGGGGCGGGGGGTTCAAGAAAATAAAACAACAAAAATTTACACGTTTTAGTTTCGGGGGGTTCAAGAAAATAAATCAACAAAAATGTACACGAAATTACATTAATTTTCAATGAAAAATAAAACACCACACGGTGTTTCTTCAAAAAGTATCACATTTTGTCAACATTTTTAATATTTCGGGGGGATTTGAACACCCAATCCCTGCTTACCCTTTAAGTTTTTTAGTATACGTTTATGACATAACAAGGTACACGGCCCAGCCCTGAATTTTCATTTATCCTACCACCTTTGTCAATGCGCCCTAACCCAACAGCGGAATAACTAGTTCGTTTCTGGAGCCAAGCTCGGGTTTCAAAGCTGGCTGGAGTCAAGCAATAAATAGCTTTTGAATACCAATCGCACTCGCGATGAGTGTGGCAGTGCTGGTGTTAGTGAGGGTAGCTTACCTGGGCATAGGCGGCGGGCTCTGTGACAGCAGTGACCCTGAGCCTCGCTTGCACAGCGGCGGGCGAGGCATGGAGGGCCGTCTCTCCACTCCCGAAGCCGAGCGGGTAGCAGGGGAGCCTTCCGCGGACAGCACTCGCGCTGACACCAACGCTGCTTCTGGGCAGTGCTGTGAACAAAGTTATTGCTCAATTTTTCAAGTTCAGAATTGTATTTTCCTGGAAACATTTCTTTGGCCGCCGCCAAAGAACGTGGCCGTAAAGTCACGTTTGTCGTATGGCATGCTTCAAATTCATGTAATTGTGGGGTTAAAAACTCTCTCAACATTTTCCGCTGAATTCACAGTAATGTTATTCCCTCGACTAGTTCCATTATGAAATTATGGATCTGGCTCCTCACTTTTTCTTAAACGTGGCCGCCATGTTTGTTTAATATTCGTTAAACCAGTTTCCTCGAACTTCACGACCCATGCTTTGATTAAATTAATTCTTGGATACTCACAAATACGGCGTAATCCGTATTCAATCCTAATAAGCAGGCGAAGTACAATAAGGCAGGAATAGTTTTTTTATAAAAAAGTTTAACACAAAAAGCGCGCTGTTGCCCCGTGAAGGGCTCCATCAATTTCCTACCATTTTCACTCCTCCTACTAACGGTTTTAGAGAAATCCGGTGTTGCTATTTGCAAAAACTTTTGGCCTACCCATCTAAACTACTAATTACGAGTACTGAAGACAAGGTCCACGGACAGTGGAATATGCCATGGCTGTCTTCTACACGAAGAGACAGTAGAGCATGTGTGATATTACACTACACAGCCACAAATAAGGCCTAGGGCAAAAACGGAGCTGATCAAGACCAGTTTTACTTCATCCAAAATACCTTCGGGGACATTGGAACAGTGTTGCCATCAACACAAAGTTTCTAAACATTATTTTAAGGCTGGCTGGGGTCTTGATAGCTGGGGGGCAATGCACAATACACGCCAATGCGAACATCATTGCAGATCCCCATCCCCTATTACGAAATAGGTTAATTTACGCAAGTTCTGCTCAATAAAAAGCTTTAGAGAATCAGGCATCAGTTTTTGATGATCCTTCTTTACTGATGTAAGCCCTGTAATTCTGGATGACGATCACGCTCAGAAGGCAAGATTACGTTAGTTGCAAAAAACTCCTAAACCGATTAATCGATTACTCAATAAGGATTCAAATTATATTCAAATCTATGCAAATAAGAAAGATTGAACCGACATTATGAAGGGGCAAAGTCACGTACGCCAGTGCACCTACCTAAGAACTCGCTTATGCAATCTTTTTAGCTTTTGCTATTGTAGAGAACGCGTCCCCAAGGAGAAACTTATCTTCTCTATTTCTTCATTTTAAACCCTAGACTATGGCCGTATAGTGTGTTTATCTGTATTGTGTGTGTTTGGCCTCATAGCTCCGGAAGAGGTGCTCTGATTTAAATGCAGTTTATTTTTATGAAAGATGGTGTTTGTGAGATAGTTCTTAGTTATGTTTGTTGAAAATTGGTCCAGAAGTTTCCAGGGTCATCAGTTAGCAAAAAGGAAACTGAGACACTTTTGCAGCTACCTTCAGTTTGAGCTGAAAATTATAATTTTTGATGACATCAGGCTCCAGGGTCAGATAATAACAAGTATAGGATGAACAGGATCTAAGGTAGGTATTACTGAAGCTGAATCTTCAAGTTTGAGAACATTAAATTAAAAAAACATGACATATCTTTCACCCCGTGGCGTGGCGGGCGAGTACGGTTAAGAAGCAAGAGGGGTTCGATTCCCGCTGCGGGACAAATGTTTGCATGATCTACAAATATTTGTTCCGGGTCTGGGTGTTGTTGGTACGATGGTATTCGTGGTTCCTTTATACCCACGACACAGGTAATCATAGTGTGGTATCAGGACTACGTATGTGACTGTTGGGGTGTTATGTTATGTCTTCAGGGTCTGATGATGACTAGCATAGGATCCAGAAGGGTGCAACGATATTCATAAGTTTTAACAATTTTAATAGAACACTGAAAGTACTAATTCTTAAATTTTTATAAAACTAACTTGTTCTTATCTTAGATATTTAATTTAAGTCACTTATAACTTTCCACCTTTGGAAAAACACTACAGTTAGCTCTACTAAAATCCAACTAACGATTATAAATGGTTATTTTAGCTTAGTTATAAAACCCTCTCTACGGGATCCTCTTGACTCAAGCGTAAGTAAAGTCTGTCTAAAATAGTTTTATGTCACACCTCAACAAAGTTTTATGCGAAACTACACTTTACTAAAACATTACGGGTGAAATTTCGTTACTCATAAGACACACGAAGGATCTTCTCAAGAGATTACGAACAAACAGCCTATACGATTTTTAAATAAATAAAATGTTAAAAACACTTAGGTACACAATCTACAGTAATTAAAGATAAAGATAATTTATTACAAATTTAAAAGTACAAAAATCTTTGTAACTTTACAGTCAGAAAAAAAATTTTGCTTATAAACTATAGATATATTGTTAGACCATAGAAATATTAAATTTCGAACATAAATAATGTTAACAGAAGTTTAGCTTACTTAATAATAATATAAAAGTTGGTTTCCTGTAAGTATTACAAAAGCGTACCCTCCGTGCTAGATTTTATCTGTGTTACGCCAGGGTACAAAAAATAAAATATAAAATAAAAATAATAGGTATACAATTGAATACATTGTTTAATCATTTCCATAAATTTCGTGAATTAATTGATTAGTTATAACTATTTATTCATATTCCTTTGCATAAAGTAGACATCATTTAATTCTCACTACATTAAACTCCTAGAATGAAAAAAAAAACTGTAAAGAAATCGCACTAATGCGGTAAAATTAACGATCAAGATAATATATTTAGGTACTTGTCTTGTGAGTACACCTTTTGAAAAACTGTATTGAAAAAATAAATGGGTTAAGGGGCTTTTTTTCACAAACCCATTTTTATGCTCCATTAAGTTCAAACTTTGAGGGTAATTTCATCATCACCAAATTAAACATGTTTTTAGGGTAAACTCATCGTAAGCATAACATTTTCTTAGGTTTCGTACAGTTAGCGTGAGATTATACCTCCCCTCTAGCCACCCAGCGGCCTACCATTTCGAAATATACCTACACTCTAGTCAAGTTACCTTCTTTGTAAAGTCACATTTCTAATCCCACTTCTGATGATCAGGTTTCCCTACGAAAGAATTGTGATTGGACATGCAATTCGACTAGTAATAAAAATCGAATAAACCCGTACCTGGCTTTTGATACGTTTGATTTCATTAATAATTCATAAACCCTTGTGGTTTTGTCTATTTTGGTCTACATCAATTCGCTTGTATGAAAATGTCCGAAAGGTCTTATTGTGATTACCGATTAGGTAAGTCCGTCGTCAGCAACCTCTCTGACACATTTAGGTATTTTTTTTAATAATGATTACGGTTTTGTGGGTGACTGCCTTAAGGTATGTAATATCTAATATTATTAAGAATCAAAACCAATCATTTTGAAAGCCTTTCAAAATGTTATGTACTTAATGTAATGTTGTTAAAGTGAAAGTTTTGATATTTGTTTATTTGTTCATAATCACGCTGAGCGCCCGCCGTAACCTGAACTTGGAAATTGAATTTTGATTAAATTTAGTAGATAGATTATAATGATACGTGTACAACATTCGTTACTTTTAATCCCCGAACCAGTCGAAGGAAATGGAGGGTGGATGCTATTCTTTTCAAATTTAGAGATTTCCAATCAAACATATATTATTATAATTCTTTTAACTACCTACTATAGGGACGTACTTGTTACATATAACTACTATTCAGTAGTCCATTCCTAGATTCATTAATGATTTTATTTATAAATATAAAACTACGGAGTACCTATTTAGTTTTTCTTAACCTTTTGAGGTAAGCCTTTTGTTGAGAGAAAATAAATGGCTTTGTTATTATTGAACGAGCGAAGCGAGTTCTTTGAGTCATGTTGGAAGAATCGGCGTTTGTATGTATGTGTGTATGTATGTATGTATGTATGTTTGTCCGATGAAAACTTCCAAACCGTTAATCCGATCTTCATGAAATTTGGTATGGGGGTAGATAGTATTGGTACAATTTGTAGGTAAGGTTATGAGCTATATCGGTCAGGGGGTTGCTGAGATATTGGGGTCCAAGAGGGGGTAAAAAAAATAAAAGTGAGACAGTCAGATCAAGTGGGGTGTCTAATGAAAGCGCTTTGGTTGGACATTTCAAAACTGTTTTTAATAAGTATTTAAACTTAGTAGTTTCCGAGATATTAGGGAAAATAAAAAACGCAAAAATCAAAAATTCTAGGGTAGTTCCAGCAGTCCCACAATGCTGAAATTTGGTATGCTTGTGGCTTTTGTGTCACAACTACAGGGAAAAGTCTGAAATTGAAGAAATTAGAAACCTGAACCATAAAAAACAATAACCAATATAACATCCATTGTTGACCTCCCATTTCTAAGAATATGAATGACGTTGGAGTTCTATGTTTTCGTCAAAAGGACGTCATCAATTAATTCGTCAAGTACTTTAAATACATACTAACAGGTATGTAGTATTTACGCCCTGTTGCTTAGTCCTATTCAAAGGCTATTTCGATGATGTGTATAATAATTACCTATAGAGGTTAAATTTTTTTCTCAGTAAATGTTTTTAGAAATCGGTTAGAAGGGTGAAGAAAGTAAAATATGCAAAAAAATATCTCGAAGATACTTCAAGTTCTCTGGTAATGCTGAAATTTATTATTTAAGTATATTTTGTTCCACGGGGAGAAGTCGAAAATTGAGGATTTTTTCTTTGTAATATGCATTTTTAGAGTAGAGAACTTAAATCTTTAAAAATTAGGTAGCAAACCTACAGCTAGATGGCACTGCTTAATTAAAAAAAACTTTTATTTTGCTTCACATTTCTTTCATGTTAGAGAAATTGACTCGATAGTTTTAGATTTCTGATGGATCATCCATACAAACATACTTACATAGCCGTTAAATACAAAACCCTTTCTTCCCCTCTTAAATTAGTCGGGCTGATAAAGGTGTCATCGCGAGGTCTCAGTTCGGGGCGAACCACTAGTTATTAATAGACAAAGTTTCTCATATTTTTATCAGTACAAAATACAAATTTAATTGAAAAAATACAATTAAGCAGTGATTCTGTGCAGTATTATCTAAATTTAAAGTGCGCTAAAATTGTCGCGCGCCCTTCTACTACTTAAAAACAACACTGAAATAACTGAAATAAAAGGGACCGCCATAGTTTTAGTGCAGTTTAAATTTAGAGAATGATGCACAGAATTGCTACCACTATCAAATTAACTGTGCGTCTAATCTAAAACTGCATGCCGCTACCGCTTTGGCACTTGACACTAGCTTGACGTTTGAAAACGGTTCTTGTGGTTACGGATTAATAGAATATTTTATTTTGGCATATTATAAACTTTTCATTTAAAAAACCGACTTCCACCATTGTATGCGTCTAAATATCTGGATGAAAAAAAAAATGATAAAAACATTGTGGTGAATTGAATGCAAATGCTTGATTTGTTGCTGAAATTATCAAAATAGCTATATGTATGCCTACAATATTTGAGGAGTTCCCTCAATTCCTCATGGATTCCATCATCAGAACTGGATTCTGAAAATAGGACCAATCTGGAAGTATATCTATTCAAATAAAAAAAGAATTTTCCAAATCGGTTCATAAACGCCGGAGATATGAGGTAACAAACACAAAAAAAAATACAACTTAATTGAGAACCTCCTCCTTTTTGTGAAGTCGGTTAAAAAGAAGCCCATTCCAAATTTCACTCAAAACCGTGCAGCCGTTTGAGCGTGAAAAATAACAAACATACTCACAAACTTTCGCATTTATAATATTAGTGTTACATACGCTAAATTAAACCACAGGGGATGGGCAGCAGCATCCACCTGAGTACTCAATACGAACACTGCGATCAACAATCCGTGGTGATTATGGTAATTCCCTTCATTGTAATAATGGGGGAGGTTTCGTCCAGCTGTGGTCGTCGAAAGGCTGCTGAAGAAGAAATATGCAAAAGCGACACGAACCATTTTTCAGAAAGTCAGGCACTATAGAAACTTGTCGATAATAACGTTTTTCTAACACAACACAAAAACAAGAGACGATAGACCATTGTAGGTAGCAAGACCAACTTACAAACTATTTCATAAGCTGTGAAGTTGAGAGCTCTCTTTAATCTAATTTTAATTAGTTTCCACAGGCTTTACCCTACCGTTTTCCATTAAGCCCACTAATGGGACTCTGAGGAACCGGAGGAAACAAATTATACCTACTTCTAAAGGTTACACGTGTAGGAGACTATCAACGTTATTGGTATTCTACAATAACTCTAGTTATATTAAATAAAGTTTCAATTCAATGTGCCAATTTCAAAAGATATTTTATAATAAACATTATATAATACAAACTCAAAACAAAAGTTTTGGAGAAATTAAGGTATCATCTTCTAAGGCCCGTATTCTAGAACTAAACTCAAACTAAATCGAGACTCGAGCATAGATTTTCTGACAGATTTCTATGAAAAACTGTCACCAAATCTATGCTTCAGGATAGTTCTGGAATACGGGCCTAAGATTACTTTATAAAAACAATGTCCCTGATGTTACAGAAAATACAGTGCTTTTAGGAGCGAGTGCTATCAATATGTTTCTACTTTTAAGAAATAGACTGAATAACACTTTCTTTGGACAGTTTAACCCGTAGCTACATCTTTGAACAAAACATTATAATTCGCTACACTGTTACAATTAGCTCCAAAATGAGTTCCCAGTAGGTATATTATCGTGAATTTGAATGAACCATAGGTATTACTTTAGCCTTTTATTTTTGTATTTTAGGAGTGCTTCTTAACTTAACCCAATGAAGGTCAACCCATTTAGGTATTTATATCGACTCAAACCATTTTTTAGTTGTTTAAGAAATAGTATTATGTTTCTATAAGTGGAGACCTTTAGATGGCCTCAAAAGTACTATATTAGTTACCATTTCGTTTTTATGTGCCGGTGGCTTATTTTTTCTTTTTATAAATAAAAATAAAGTACAGTGACAGAAGTTACTGACTCGAAGGCCGGGGGTCTACGAGTACGCCCTAACATTCGCACCTCTGGCACGACGCTACGACCGACGCAATCTCAGAGACAAACAATTGACACGAACGTATGGCGTAGTGTAACATGCATTTTTGTATGAAAATTGAGGTTCACAAAGTGTACACCAAGGGCGCTCACCGGTGTCTCTATACAAAATCCGTGTTACACTACACCATACGTCCGTGTCAATTGTTTTCTATAATAATATAAACTTAGACTCAGCACCCAAAATGAAGAGGGCCATAAAACACTACGCAGGCATGTCAGAATTAGCAGATTTAGCAAGTTCTGACAATGTCATATAGCTCGCAGAACCGACAACCGTTGCAGAACCGCGAACCAGAACGCCGTGTTAGGTTAGCCACCCCCGTCTATAAAGCGATGACGTTTTAAAGGACGCTGGAAATGGGTGGATGGAGGCGGCTCAAGACCGTTCGTCGTAGCATTCTATATGGGGACGCTTATGTGCAACAGTAGACTTCTACTGGCTGATGATGACCAGAAGCATGGATCATTATAAATAAAGTTCTAACTAATACAGTCACAGACATAATTTACAGAGCTAAGTTCATAGAATTTCCATTAATGTAAGAAACTATTTTCAGTTCAGATCCAATTAAGAAGGAAACTTTGAGAGATAAGTTACGAAGTAAATAATTTATTGCCAAACAAAACTTTTCCATCGGAAATGTTCCAGAAAGGGTTTTGGTACTTACGAGTACTTATCGATGTTGCGTAGTGTGTTTAGATACCGGCCAGGAATTATGTAGGGCATTATCCTCTTTCAATTCACGCACTTGGGATAAAAAATCGAATATCGTCTGTGGTTGTGCGACCAAGCAACGATGAAACGAGGCCCATTGAGACTCTGCCTACCCCTTCTGGGGCAAAGGCGGGTGTCTATTTATGTACCTTTGTATTTATATAACTATTCAACCTCATCATCATCACCATGCGGCCTTTAGGCGTCCACTGCTGGAGTAATCCCCGCATAGAATGCATGCATGCATTCATTGAAATGAATATTTCGACCCAATAAGATGAAAAACCAATATAACATCCATTGATTGGCTGCAATTTGAATGACGTTGTAGTTCAGCTGTTGGACATTAATTTGCTCGACACACTAAACTTTAAAATATTGCTTATTGTTTTTCTGCAGTACTGCCTTCGTGATACACTTGCTAGCTAGACTATTTTCAGATTAACTGACTTCAAAAAAGGAGGTTATCAAAATTCGTCAGCTTGCTTTATTAGGAATGTTGTGTTTACGCCGATGGTAAGTCCGATGCAAATAGTTGTTTCATCGCTGCGTATAGAGAACGATCTCGAAGAGGTCCCGTGATCTTTTTAAACCGACTTCAAAAAAAGAAAGTTCCCAATTTGGTTGTATTTTTAAACGACTTCAAAAAAAGGAGGAGGTTCTCAATTTGGTTGTATTGTTATATTTTAAAATGTTTTTTTATTTCGATTAGGAAAGTAGAAGGGTTAAAGTAGGTAATCTACATCACGTTTATTCGCGAGGTTTCAGTTCGAGGCGAACCACTAGTTATGTAAAGTCAACTCTTTGATTAAGGCTGTGCTACTAGAACAACTTAGGTACATCAATGGGTAACTTAGTAAGTATAGGTAGTACCTATACTTACTAAGTTACCTATTGATGTATTATACATACACATAACATAACTATACATACACATACATAACATAACACCCACAGTCACATACATAGTCCTGATCCCACACTAGGATTCCCTGTGTCGTAAGTATCAAAAAAGTATAAAAAAAAACATGCAAACATTTATCCCGCAGCGGGAATCGAACCCGCACCTCTTGCGTCTCAGCCGGCTACTGCTCGCTGCACCACAGACGTCCTCAACAACAACTTACAACAAGAGCATGGCAAAGTTTCAAGTGGGGTTGAATTATTTAAGTACTATGGAGCAGAATGATAAAGTTTCGAACTCATCGGCACTTGGGAGTAAATCCAACATAGTTCAAATATTGAATTATGTTGAAAAGTTTAAATTTGATTTAAATCCTGGCTCTCGAAAGGTTAGGGTTTATTGGATATCTGATTTGTTTGATCCTCTCAAATGAAATAAGTCGCAAAAGATCTTGGTACTCGATTATTTTAAAATATGGCAAAAATTGCAAAATTTTTGGAGGATTAAAAGTTTTAATTAAGGTGGAACGTTAGAAAAATGCCGTAAAATTCAAATTTTATTGTGTTTTTTGCTCTTTACAGCTGATCAACACTGGTTGATATAGCGAACACAGATTTTCCGGGAATCAGGAAACCTAAGACACATGTTTCAATTGATAGTATTTCATCATAAATATCATGAGTTTTCAATAAACAGGCGTTCAAACAACTGTTTAGTCTTGATCAACACTGGTTGATATAGCGATCACAGATTTTCCGGGAATCAGGAAACCTAACACACATGTTTCAATTGATAGTATTTCATCATAAATATCATGAGTTTACAATAAACAGGCGTTCAAACAACTGTTTAGTAACAGGCGTTCAAACAACTGTTTAGTACTAAACAGTTGTTTGAACGCCTGTTTATTGTAAACTCATGATATTTATGACCAATGCTTTTTGACAGGTGTTGTCAAAGATTATCTGTCACCTTGACCAATGGTTAGATTTAAAAAGACATTTACTCTACCCTGATTTTTAATGTCAGACAATTTTTGTAAACTAAGAAATGTCAAGATATGCCACTGTGTGTATAAGTGTCATGTATGTGTGTCATATGTGAATTTACACGTATGCTACACAATCATGACACTTATACTCACAGTGGCATTTCTTGACATTTGTTTGTTTACAAAAATTGACTGAAATTAAAAATCAGGGTATATAATAATAATAATAATAATAGTTTTATTTCAGATAACAAGATCCATATTATGTTAGTATGACTTAGAGCTATGTTAGGCACCAAAATAATAGGTATTAATACTAATAATAATTCATGTAATAATTTAAAGAAAAAGCTAGTATTCGGGTGATGACGAAACAATATTTACCTACTTATTTCGTCATCACTCGAACACAGAGGGAGGAGGTTGGTGTAGGTCTTGGTGGGGCGTGTTCTCTGCCAGGGAACACGCACCTATAAAGTGCTAAGAATACCAGAAGCGTACGCCTCGGGGGTGCGGAGCCGAGGCTATCAGGCGCGTACCAACTAGTCTTCGTATACGTCCACGCCATCCTTAGACTGACGCCTCGGTCTATTGATGGGCCCACGTCTCCATCTGCGTGGGTCGTCCCTCCTGGGCAATGCTGCGGTCTGCCACTGGCAACGGGTCCTCGCACACTTTCATCTTACCTCGGGACCGCAGTAGCTGAATACGAAGGCAACCGGCGAACCTTCGGCGCCGTAAAACCGAATCACCTGGCTAATAAAGGGAAGAAAACCCTGACGAAAAAATCACCACAGCATAGCACAGGGAAGAAAACCCAGAGGATAAAAAATCACCCCCATATAGGGAAGAAAACCCTGCCGAAAAAATTACAAAGAAACCATGGCAGCAAAGATGAAAGACATATTACCCCAGGAGGGTACCGATAACCCCGTTATCGGAGAATCCCTCCCTGAGCCTAGCTCAGGCAGCCCTTCGTATTCTGGGGTGGGGCACATTTTTGCCACAAATGGAATCGCAAGAAGCGTGTCCGCAAATACCGGAGTCTAGACTGGTCCAACAGACCTTTCATAGGAGCATGTTCTTCTCAAGACCACGTAGTAGCTCCTTAACTTGTACTCCATCCGCAAACCAGGAAGAGAACATCAAACAAATACAAGCATCACCACAGCAATTGTCGCCTCATAAGTTCGCTAAGACATACTGGCAAAAAGTACCGACACAACCAAATAAACGAAAGAGACTTCCAGACTCCCCACCCCAGTCTCAAACCATTGATACACAAAATCCGTTTGCAATCCTGCCAACAGATTCAACCGGGGACAACGATAGAACAACCAAGGTCACCAAACCTCCACCACTCGTCCTTTACGGGATAGAAGATGTGAACAAGCTTACAGAAGCAATCGAAACAGTACTGGAAAGACAGCAGTACACATTGAAAATAATTACGAAAAACCAACTAAGAGTCAACTGTACCTCGGTGGATCCCTACAAACGCCTTATGACACTCGTAAGAGAAATGGGATTAATCGGACATACCTTCACGAGAAAAGAAGATAGATGCTTCAGAATTGTAGTTAAAAACCTCCACCACACCACACCACATGAAGCCATAATCGAAGCGTTCGAGCAAACAGGCAATAAAGTGCGGGGGGAAATAATCAACGCTAGAAGTGGACCAGACAAAGTACCTACGTCAACATTTTTTATAAACCTGGAACGTAGTCCAAACAATATCCTAGCCAAGAAAATAAAGTTCATCTACAACACTGCGGTAACTATCGAGGACCCCAAGAAAAGAAACACAATAGTACAGTGCACGAAGTGTCAGCAATATGGACATTCGAAGAACAACTGTATGAGACCATACCGCTGCGTAAAATGCGCTGGCCAGCATAAGACAAGTGACTGCACAAAAAAGGACCGGAACACACCAGCTAAATGTGCACTGTGCATGGGGGAACATCCGGCGAACTACAAAGGATGCGAAGTGTATCGCGAGATTCTAAACAGGAAAAGGTTCGGAAACTTTAACTACACGAAAAAACCACCTTCGACCACAGATCCTCGTGCTATAGAAACAAGAAAACCAGCAACCCATTCAGCCCAAATAGAGAAACCCAACAGAACACAAAGAAACCAAACCATGAACGAAGTCAATCCTAGACTAAGACAAACACCTCACACAACAAATAAGGTTCAGCAACAGTACCAGAGACTCCCCTACCAAAACCCAACTCGCGAATACCAGAACCTAACATACTCGGAAGTCGCTGGTAATCAAAAAGCACAAACTCCTGAGCGACAGGTAGATAACACAACATATCACCAAAGACCAGAACGTAAGAAAGAACCAACCCGCAACACATGGAAATCTGATGAGAAGGTACCATACAATACAAGCACCGAAAAAATCGAGCCAACCCAAGTCTTCCAGGACTTAATAATCAAACAAATGGAAAAAATGGACATGCTATTTAGCCAAATGACATTGCTCATAGGCCTGATCTCGGCCCTAGTCGATAGGTTGCCATAATGATTTCCTTAAACATAGCAACATGGAACATCAATGGACTCGCACCCAATATTTATGAAGTGGAAGTCTTATTGGATACACACAAACTTGACATTCTTTTAATATCTGAGACTCACTTTACCAACAAGAGCTGTGTTAAAATAAGAAACTACACAATATACGATACTAAGCACCCCGATGGAACAGCACATGGAGGAACAGCTATCATCATACGATCCTCAATAAAACATCATGAACTGGCAGAGTACCGTACAGAACACATACAAGCAACCACCATAGCAGTAGAAGAAAAATCAGGCAATTTTAATATCTCATCAGTGTACTGCCCACCCAAACATAAAATTAAAAAAAAACAATTCTCACACTACCTCAACACACTCGGTACTAGATTTACGACTGGAGGCGATTGGAATGCAAAACACCCGCATTGGGGCTCGAGATTAGCCACCACACGAGGCCGACAGCTCAAAATGGCTATCGACATCAATAGACTTACTACGCTATCGACAGCTGAGCCGACACACTGGCCCACGGATATAAACAAACTACCAGACATAATAGACTTCTTTATTTGTAAAGGAATGTCGCAATATTTTACTAAAACCTTGCCCTGCTTAGACGGGTCTTCAAATCACACTCCTGTACTGCTAACAATAAGCACAATCCTATTAGAATATGAAACTACCCATAAATTATACAACAAACACACAGACTGGGACTCATTTGGAGACATTATAGACCGAAGACTTAACCTTAAAATAGCACTGAAAACACCAGGTGACATTGAAGATGCTGCGACTGAACTCACCAACACAGTACAAATCGCCTGCTGGTCTACTACGCCAGAAATTCAAACTAAAAAACACAGGAGTAATACTGTGCCAGAGGACATAAGGAACAAAATACAAGAAAAAAGAAGGCTATGCAGGGTGTGGAACTGCAGTAGACACCTAGATGATAGAAAAGCGTTCAATAGAGCAACGATGGAACTTAAAAACCTGATTAGCGACGCCAGGAACGAAACCATGACACATCGGCTGGAATCGCTAACAGCAACGAGGTCAACTAACTACTCACTGTGGAAGGCGACTTCTGAGCTAAACCAACCACAAAGAACTAGACCACCACTCAAACAAGACGACAAATGGGCCAGAACGCCTCAGCAAAGAGTTGACGCCTTCGCAACTCACTTGTCCAACGTTTTCAAACCCAACGAGGGAGCTTGCGTCGAAGACCCGGATGTGGACACTATATTAGAGCAAGATTTCCAGCTAGACCTACCCCTAAAACCGACTACACCTAGAGAGATCTCCAAACTGATACAAAAACTCGAGAACAATAAAGCTCCGGGATTTGATCAAATTACTAAAGAAGTGCTCCGTCACCTACCAAGAAAAGGGATTGTCTTCCTAGCGACACTCTTCAATGGCATTATGAGAGTGGGCCACTACCCTAGCGTATGGAAAGTCTCCCAAATCATTATGATTCATAAAGAATCAAAGCCAATCAACGAAGTTAGCTCTTACAGGCCGATAAGCCTACTACCTGTCATCTCCAAGATATTTGAGAAAGTGCTGCTGTCTCGAATACTGAAGACCCTACATGAACGATCAATAATACCTGACCACCAGTTCGGGTTCCGACAAAAACACGGCACCACTGAACAAGTACACAGAGTTGTAGACCAAATAAGAAAATCCCTAGAAAACAAGGAATACTGCTCGGCTGCCTTTTTAGACATACAACAGGCCTTCGATAAGGTTTGGCATAAGGGCATGCTTTGTAAAATCAAAGCATTGCTACCCCACCCCTTTTTTACACTGCTAAAATCCTACATCTTACAGAGAATATTCCAAGTCAAAGATGGCGAATTCACATCTAACTTCTACGACATCCAGGCAGGCGTGCCGCAGGGATCAGTACTAGGACCTGTCCTATATACGATCTTCACATGCGACCTGCCCGAAACACCGAACGTAGTCACAGCTACGTTTGCGGACGACACTGCGATCCTAGCAAGTAATAGCGACCGAACTAAAGCCTCAGAGGATCTCCAGAACGGGCTAGATGAAATCGCAAAATGGCTGAGCAAGTGGCGAATAAAGGCCAGCGCTTCGAAATCCAACCACATCACATTTGCCCTTCGCGCTGGAGACTGCCCTTCTGTGCACCTAGGTAACACTATACTACCACATAACGAGACCGTTAAATACCTGGGCTTGCACTTGGACAGGCGACTTACCTGGAAAAAACACATACAAAAGAAAAGAGATGAACTGAACCTCAAGTATCGCGATCTACATTGGCTCCTCGGAAGGAATTCGGTGCTCAGCATAGACAACAAACTCCTTATATACAAGGTCGTTCTTAAACCTATCTGGACGCATGGCATCCAACTATGGGGGTCAGCATGCAATTCTAACATTGCTGTCATACAAAGAGCCCAAAACGGCATACCAAGAAACATAACAAACGCTCCATGGTTTCTAAGGAACATTGAACTCCATGAACATTTCGAAATCGACACAATAGCTGAAGAAATCAAACGATTCTCAACCGCTTACAAAGACAGGCTTGATCGGCATCCAAACTGCCTTGCAGCTGAACTGACAACCATCAACTACCCCAAGAGGCTGAAAAGACACCACATAATTGAACTAGATTTGTAAAAGAAGGAAGAAGAGGTCAATGGACCGCTCATCCTGCAAATCCCAGCGCTTACAACACATCTGCTCATAGTTCGAAGAACTGATCGCAGATTAAAATGGAAAAAAAAAAAAAAAAACTCGAACACAGTGCTTAAAGAAGGGACTATCCCATTTATCAGCCACAGTATTCAGGATGGTGTTGGTGGTCCCGTGTAATCTGCTCAACATCGAGGCGACTTTCTTGCGCATGCAGGCGGCGAATCCGTCGGCACGTGCCTCCGCAAACATGCCCGAGGCGCTGCAAAACCGCGGGAGCCCCAACAGCATCCTGAATGCATTGTTGTATTGGACGCGAAGGGTGTTGAGGGCTTTTTGAGTATACGTGGTCCACAGGCTACTCGTGTAAAACGACTCACAGTAGGCTTTGAACAAAGTAATTTTGACCTCACTTGAACAACGAGAAAACCTACGGACCAACATATTAGCTCTAACCGACAACGCCCTTCGCTCCCTTTCCATATCCGCCTCAACATTTAAGTACTCGGTGACAATATGTCCCAAACACTTAAATTGAATTACTCTATTTAGAGTCGTCCCATTCATCTTAATGGGTGGAACATGCCCAGGCGCCTTACCTTTAGGCGCAAACACCATGAACTCGCTTTTCTTTACATTATACTGCAGGCCATGACTTGCAGCAAATGCCTCACAAAAACATAATCAACTTTCTGAGCGCACTGATAGATGGAGCCAGCAGAACCATATCATCAGCATAACTTATGTTATATGTTATATGTTGAAAATTTTCACTCGATGTTATTGACAGCTACACCATCAACATAGCATCCGACTGGAAGTCTACTGAGTCCACCTATCAGCTCATTTACATATAGGCTGAAGAGTTGGGGAGAAGATACGCCTCCCCCCTCACCCCACACCCCAACCCATATGCGTCAGATAGCGTCCCAGCCCATTTTACATGGTTTATCAATTTTTATATAACTAACAGAGTATAGTCAAATTGGCTCTTAATCTTTTTTTATGTCTTGTTTTTTTGTAGTTTGTTTGGTTTGACGGCGGGCGAAGGTTCGCTTGCGACGAAGGAGGTTGCGCGTTCAATTCCCACCTCGGAACAAATATTTGTACGATCTGCAGATATTTGTAAAGGGTGTTCTGGGTATTTTTCTATGTAGGTATAATAAAAAATATCTATGTAATGTATTGTAGTACCCATAACACAAGCTCTGCTTACCCTGGGGCTAGCAATGTCGTGTGAAATGTCTCCAGCATTTATTTATTTATTTATAATATATTATTATGTTTAATTTTGTGTTGTTTTTGGGGCAAAAATAAATTAATTTTCTTTCTTTCTTTTTAGTTTTCGCAAAATCAGTTTTCGCTATCTCAAGATGTGGTGAAGAGCGGTGATAAGCAAGAAACACCAATTACAATTTGTATTATCGTTCAAAATTTCAACTAGATGCTACTAAAATAGTCTTTAAGTAAAACGGACGGACAGATGGACAAACGGACTTGGCGAAACAATTAGAGATCCTTGTCGGACTTTGAAACCTTAAAAAATTGCCAAGCCGTATTCGTTGCCCTATCTAGGTTTGGTTGCGTTAAGACAGAGGCTCAATTCTCTAACTTAAAAATAGTTAAAATAGAGTTCGGATCATGTTTCGATCTTGTGTCGATGTCTTAAATGTCAGAAATGGTATTCTCTAAACATAAAATACAACACGATTGTTGATAATATAACGCGATGTGATTATATTGAAATGTGACCGAAACTTGAACGATTCGAAGTTTTTTCGATAATTTTAGCATTGTAGATCTAGGATCATAGGAGTCTCTCTTTACTCTTTGCAATTAAATATATATAACCATCCTACTCTAATGGTAGTCACCGTGAATTGAATGTAGACTAAATTGTTATTTATAAAGGAACAGAATACCAACTTTCTTTCGATTCATAATTCAGTCTCTATTCGGTTAACTTTCAGTGTAGTTTTAAAATAATTTAGAGAATTGGGCCTCTGGAGTAAATTCACCAAGTTTATAAGACGATTCAAAATTATCCTTGTCATTTAAATTAGTCAAGAATTATAGACTTCGTAATCACAAGCCACTATTAACCATACCTAATTGTTTTGAATTCTATAAAATAAATAACACTCCATTTAAATATAAAATCACTTAGCAACCAACAAAAGGATTCCAACAAAGTACCAGATGAATGATTTTTTTGTGTCTGAATTCTGTTCAATGAATTAAAATAAAGGAATTGACTACAACTTTCTCGCATTTCGTATATTTTACCTAGCAATAATAAACGAAAACGCTTGACTGAGCATGAAAAACAAGTTGGAAAAGAAAGCGAAAGAAATATTTTAAATAGAAATGTGTTTTCACGTATATTTTCACCTCCATATTGCATTTTAAATTAGATTAATTTAATATCAAAGCTTTTTTCGTACAAAAGCGGTTGACGAAGCATTTAACACGCCTTATTTTATGAAAATTTAATTAATTCCTCGACACGCATAAATTTTGCAAAATTAAACGCTTTTCAAAGAGGATTTGTGACTCGTGTTTCCTTATACCTATAAGTTAAAGTTAAAGGTGGAAACATCTGGCAAAGTCGACCATTCATTGTGACACCTGACATGATCTGTTTGCTACACTTTAAAGAAAATCCAATTTTAAGGTCAGCGTCCACAAGTCGGCATCGGACGGATCACACTAAACGGATTTAAATATTCTTTACATAGTCATACGAGTGTAACTGTGACACCATTTTATGATGTGCTTAGGGTTCCGTACCCAAACAGTCAAAATGCAACCTTATTGTTGAGGCAACGCTTTCCATCTGTCTGACTGTAAAGGGATTCTAACTTCTAAACGAAACATGCTATGGTATGGTAGATAAAAAAAGTTATCAGTAATAAATACTAGAAGAGTTTCAAAGTCAAAATTAATGGAACCCTTAGTGCGCTAGTCCAGCTCACGCTTCACTAATTAGTTCACTGTTATTTATTTTGCCAAGTGTTAAAAACGTAAAAAATAACAAAGCTTTTCTTCAGCTTCTGTAGTCAACTTTCAAACAAAGTGCCGGAAATTACATTCTTCCATCTTATTAGTTACCTACAGACGTAATTTTCCGTTCTTTTATTCACGTGCAAAGAATAGAGAACAATGGACATAATAACATTGTTCAAGTTGTGGATAACGGTGTTGGGTATTCAATAATTTATCATAATCTAGAACTATTCCATGTTTATCTTTTTGTTGTCTCAAAGAAAGAAAGAATGGGTTTAATTTTAGTCGTAGATTTCAATATATATTCATATTTATCACGACTTAGTAACAAGATGGTAAGAATCCTATTTGCCACTATATTGTCAGATAATCACTTTCATAAAACATTTGCTTGCTTTCTCTATTTGATAGTGCAACAAGAATCTCGTAGACCCTGCTACGCCGTAGCATAGACACAGTCAAGATGCGTAACAGCTTGAAGATGACTTTCCCAACGATTTCATAAAAGTTATTTCAGGCTTATTCATCATCATCATCATCATCATTATTAGCCGTTATACGTCCACTATTAGGCAAAGCCTCCCCCATAGAATACAATGGGAGGATTTGCCCTGGCGGGCGGATTTGTGATCGCAGTATCGGTGTTGAGTACTCAAGTCGATGCTGCTGCTTATATTGTGGTGTTATCCTTTAGTCGGCTTTTACGATATCCACGGGAGGAGACGGAGGGGTATATTCTTAGGCCGGACACACGACGGAGGAAGCAAAAGGAACAAGGTGTGTGTTTAAGTATTGTATTTGTATGTATTATGATATATGGTATGGAGGCTAAGGTTCCCAAAAAAGCACTTTATCTTTCAAGTATCATTATCTAAAATTATTTATCTTTCAAGTATCTTTATCTAAAATTATTTTTTGTCATTTTAGTCGCAAAATTTGAAACCTCTCGAGCCTCTTGAAAGACACGAACGAAAATTAAGAACGATACGACGTCTCTATGAGTTATAACTTGAAGCTGTCATCTTTAACTTGAACAAATTGGATGTGTACTTGAGGTGCTTCAGTTCTATGAAACTTGACTTATCTCCAAAGTTGCCTCGTTATTCATATCGAGTTTACGTAAAGTTGGCGTAATTTTATTTATATTAGTTATGATTGGAAGATAGCTAGTAAGTTATCGAAAAAGTAACGTAAAAAATAAGACAGAATGCCGTGGACTGTGACTAGCCTCAGAATAGACCCTCCGCTTCCTCCCGTGGATGTTGTTAAAGTCGACTAAGATATTATACCAGGGGATGGGTAGCAGCATCACCACGCTTGGAATGCGGATTGCTGATTGCGATCTATGGGGGAGGCCTCGTCCAGCATTGGACGAGGCCTCCCCCATAGATTGGTTTACAGGCTAATTACCTAATTACAATAATTTACTGAAAAACAAAAATACTCTGTATTTTGGAAACTGTTGGTAGTAGGTACTTGAAATTTCACATGTAGATTCCTCAAATGAAATTAACAAACATTTCAACGATACCTGAAATTTTTCTGAAAAAAGGGAAGGGATCGTTTTCTGTGTAAAAAAATACTCTTTTAGGTTGTTTTCTATTTAATATTTAAAGGTAAATGCGGGCCATGATCTGATGATGAGCGGAACGGAACGGGACATTTTCATCGGATCTCCTTAACCGATAACAGGTAGAATGGTAGTGTTTGGGCTCTATTGAATTAGTTTTGTGAGACGGTTGACAATACGTGACAGCCAGGGTCCGAAGATGAAAGTGGAAGAGGCGGGTGTAGAAGGGTCGTGTGTAATCTCTTTTGTGAAACGATTGATAAAGTACCTACTTGTCAACCGAGTTCTATCATAATTATCATCATTGCCAGCCGGAATAAGTCCAATGCATAGGGGAGGGCTAATAGACAAAAAACACAAAAAAGTACATTATTTATTTTTATTTCTTTATTTACATTATGTATGGTCACGTATCAGTTTTTAACGTGGGCGAAGTCGCGGGTTTCTGCTAGTTGGGTATAAGTTTTAAGTTGATACCATTACCCATTACTGAGAAGAAGGGTCTAGATTGATAGACGGATGGAAAACAAAGTGGTACTATAAGGGTCCCGTTTTTCCTACTGACGTACGGAACCCAAACTACACAAACTTAATTGTTTGTTCATCTTAGACATGTTGACGTAATGCAGACGGTATTAAAATAAACGTAATTAAATGTACAATGTGTTTTAAATGTACTTATATAAATACAATACTTTACCACGATTCAAAGTAAAATGTAATTTAGAACGAGTTTAACTCACTTTGTAAAACTTCATTTGGAACTAACAAATAATGTCTGCAACAGCGCGAACAATGAAGTATTAATGGGCAACTCTCGTAGCTCTTAACTAAATGAGCTCCATTTATGTCTAGAGCAATATTGCCTCTGGAAACGAAATCGTTATACATAAAACTTTTGCGTGACTGACTGACTCACTGAATGACTGACTCACTGACAATCAACGCACAGCCAGAGGCCCAATTCTCTAATTTAAAAACATTCAATTCGCAGTATAATCTCGTCTAAGTCGCACTGTCACGTATAGTAACTATTACTTAATCTTCGCGTTTCTTGCGAAGAATATGTAATAGTTACTATACGAGACAGTGCGACTGACACGAGATTATATTGTGACTGGAATGTTTTTAAATTAGAGAATTGGGCCTTAGAGCTTGTGTTTTGTATTTTCCTAGAGACCTGAATCTTTTAGTGTACCTACACTTCTTTTGTGGTCTAGGGATGCACTAAGAAAGGCATTTCTGTTATTTACCCTCGAACGGGGCGTAGTGGTGTGGTCTAGTTTGTATGGCACAACGCGGGTGTACCACTAGTGAATGAATGGAATAAGAAATTGTTTTTTTTTAATCATTGCATTCTGTTTGGGGGCCTCAGCTAGCAGTGGACGTCTAAAGACTGCGGATGATGATGAGGTAGATATATTCTGAACAGAACTTAGCACTATCCACAAAACATCGTACAATATTAGCCTACCTAGTGCGTTACCTAGCAACAAGCATCATGACACATTTAACTAATCCAAAGCTTCCAACCAAACGATACAAAACTGCAGACGTCCGGAACCTAAGCCATCCTAGGTTAACATGTAGTGTGTACTTAGCTAGGTATTAAATTGCAAAGCAGACTCTCTGTGTGAGTGCTAAGTAATATTCTGTTTATTATCTGTGCATGTTTTTATTACTAGAGTTTATAGATAAACTAGTGACTTGTTTTTTTGTTGGGTTTTAGGTATGCCTTACACCCAACAGTCACATACACAGTCCTCGATCCCACACTAGGATCCCTACGTAGTATTTATCAGGAACTACGAGTACCATGGTACCATAACACTCAGACCCAGACATAATATTTGACAGAACATGCAAACATTAGTTCCGCAGCAGAATCGAACCCGCAACCTCGTGCTTCTCAGCCGCCGCGCCACAAAACTCGGCAGCTGAGTGAAAATGTGATCTGTACACACAAACAGGTATGTCAGAGATCGTTCTACTATACAGGGTGTAAAAAAATAATACCCTAAAACTTAAATCAGGCGTCCAGACCAAGATTAGAAATCGAATACCTACCAAAAAAAACTGGACCACGTATGTCCACTACTGGACAAATGCCTCTGCCAATATGTGCCACTGAGCTGGATGATCGGTTCTGCACCGCCTTCATAATCATAATCATTTAATTTTATCTAATGTATTCTGAAAAATTAAATAAATTACAATGTCAAATCTTAAGTAGGTGCGAAATCATTGGAATTTAAAAATTAAGTTAAACAGAAATAATGTCAAAAAAATAAATGTCGAATAATGAACTTCAGATTTTATACCTACTCCATAAATTGCTCAATGTCATATAAACATTTATCAATCAAGCAACTTCTCAATTTCCATTTAAATCCATTTATTGGCAGGCCCTTAAAGTCATCTGGTAGTTTCCGTAAGTTATCGCTCCCACCTAGTCAGGGGCGCCCCATCCTAAGTCTCCCTAGACACGGTCTCCCTAACACGTTGGCCCCAACTCAGACAAATATTGTATTTTCATCCTTAACGTAAAAGAAAAAAAAATGCTACATAAAGAACTAAAATCTATAACAAGTGTTAGTAATAAGAGAACACAGTTATTAGTACCTAACTATAGGTCTTTATGTAGAGATGCGACTAAAACGATGAATGTCTGACGATCCCCGTCTTGAGGACCACGATAAGATTACCAGTAGAACCACAACAAAAAAAAACCAAAAGGTATTTCAAAACATGAGTGTTATGTTAAGCTAGTTATGTCTAGGTATTTGACTTCGACAAACAAACAATATGCGCCACAACATGATAGGTACATTTTCGATTTCACCTGCCTTTGAAGTGAAACATGATATCCGCATCAAAGACTCGTTAAAGGACGTATTTCATTTGAGGTTGACAACGTTGCCCTTGGCCAAATAAGATGTATACGTGTGGGTAGGTACGTTGAAGATATTAAGGCGTATATTTATCGGAGGTCAAGATAGTATTTATCACACGAAGCAGGTTTAAAAGTCATCTCTGAGATGGATTTTTTGAACCTCATTGTTGGTGGCTGTGGTGTGTACGTACGGCCTGGGAAAAAACCCCTGCGTCTCCTCTAGTGAATGCAGTAAAAGTTTTACTTAGGGAGATGGGCAGCAGCATCCATCTGAGTACTTAACAACAAATGCTTATGCTTTTTGACATAATAAACGCTGGCGCTTCGTTCTAAAGGCTGAAACTTCACTTACCTTGGCAATTTTATGCAGCAGTGCAGTTGTAGAACTTGTTTTGAACAGTCCAAGAGCTCGTCTCCGCAGCCCCTGGCCTAGGCATGCCTCCACAGAGCCGCATAGAGTAGTCACTCCCCCGCTGTCTTCGTGAACGAACTTGCGAGTTACGGCCTGGATAAAATATTATTATCATTAGTGTCAAGTCAACGCCCAGAACACTCTTTCATTCAAGAGTTTTAGACATTATTGTGGCTTAAGTTGCCACTGTTAGATGGCGGACGGGGTGTGGCCGCAGGAGGAGTGTCAATATGGATATGCGCCGCTCTCCCTATCCTCTGCGGCCTAAGTGGCAGGCGATAGGGTCACTCGCAGGGGGACCTCAAGCGTCCAGACACGGGATCATCTGGCGCTCATTTAGCTGGTTTTGCCACCAAGAATTGCGGCATGACATGTGTTCTAGGTGGCGCTGGCGTAACGGGGGTTTACCTCAGGGAGGCACTGGAAGCGGACGGCCGAGACAGGTTCGCGGATGTGCGTGAAAGCGTTTCCGCGTTCCAGCCACAAGCGGCAGAGGAGGAACACCGTGGAGTTTTTAGTGGGTTGGAGTCCCTCATAACCGCATTATCTCCCTGTGGCAGTGCGGTATGAGTGCTTATTTCTCCACGAAAAAAAACAACTAGATAAAGCCTGAGGATTGTTAGTATCCTAACGTAATCCTGGTAATCAGCACTAGGGTTTCGTTAGATTGAACTAGTGAATGCCATAAAATGCCTTTCTAATTTTTAGTTCTTGGTGATATTTTTCTCGTTATATCTTCTATAATTTTAAGCACAAAACTCAAACTCATCGTGGCTTGTCTGCAGCGAACTGAATTTGAGCTCTTGACCTCTGAACCATAAGGTGTGATTGAGTTACAAAAATATTTGCAAAACACCAAAATAAATACATTTTCTATTATTTTTAGTGTAGTCCATCATAAGCCCTTATAATGACAAATTATGAGCAAAATCCTAGCACAGAATAATAGTCACGGATAGGAAATAAACACCATTACCGGTCAGTTTGTTCTCACGAACGAATTTCGGGTCACGAAGGGTAAAGATCATCAAGGATAGCTACAGGGCCGGAGCTGCGGCTCGGTATGGGTATCAGAACCAATTGTATCAAAACAATGTTGGACCATTTTAAACTTTATGGGTGTTCCGTCTCAGGCTAATTAAGAACAGGTAACGGGGCGCATTTATATCATGAAGAATAAGGCTAATGAGGTGCCCAGCTAAAATAATAAACTCCAATGTTTTGTCCTCTTGAAAAAATCTATGTTAGGAAGATGAATTAAGTAGGTAATTTCTAACTTTAATTTTTCTGTTGAATTTCAGACCCCCATCTCCATACTCTTGTGTTCGACCCTGTCCACGATAACCACACAATGCTTACCGGGAAATAATTGGGTACACCCTTTGGGAAGTGACCAAAGACCCTGTGAGTTTTGTGCACGGAATTCATTATTTTTTGTGCTATTGTTGATGTTATTTCGTGAGCGACATTTTTTATGTTGACTTGCCCAAGGGACATTGTCATAATGTCCAGATTTTTTATTTTTGTACCCTTAGCTTTTACTTTAGCAGACCGAGTTTGATATGTACTCCCATGGTAGTCCCTTATCTTGATAAAGGTCCTGATATAGGAACCAATGGGAATAAGGAAGTCAATGGAAATGGACTTGGCTCCAGAAATATTGAAGTTGGTTTATTGTTCAGGTATTTGAGCAAGCTCTACTTTTGATATCTGAATTTCATCATTATCATCATCAGCCGTAAGACGTGCACTGTTGGACAAGGCCACCCCATATGCATTAGGAGAATTTGCCATAACCACCACGCTTGGCGGGCGGATTGGTGATCGCAGTATTTGTGTTGAAAGAAAGAAAAGAAAGAAATAAAAAGCATTTATTTGTGTCAATGATGCATCATAAAAAAGACACGGGAAAATACAAAAGACACACACACAAACAACAAAGATTTGAGACATTGAGTACTCAGGTGGATGCTGATTCTATCCCCTGGTGTAATCCCTCAATCGCCTTTTATAACATTCACGGAAGGAGACAGAAGGGTCTATTTTTAGGCCGGACCGACCACGGCATCTGAAGTTATTTCATTATTTACAAACATAGTTCGATATCACTATAGATACACTATCTTTCTCCCTTTTTTCTAAAATGAATGATAGATTAAAGAAGCGCTAAGCCTAAGCTAAACTTCAAGGTAGCTAAGCCACGTTTATATATAAAATGAAATGAAGTTACCAAACATGTTCAAATAGTTGAGCAAAACATTTATATAATGTCTCCCAAGACGTTTTTAGAAAGCTTGACCTGACCTGAACCATTTATTCTACTTTGGACGAAGATAGAGAGAAACTTCTAAAGGGATGTACCTACCTAGCAACTACACAAGATACAATTAGACTCGTATTCACCGTCGACCTTGTGAGACATTTCGCTCCCTCTACATTTTTATTTGAGAACAATTTTCTTGAGTGGGCAAGTTAAAAGTTGTACATAACATCACATAACAGTTATTTCATAGTGTCGATGAAATTATAATGTCGATGTTAATCGCAACACTATGCAATTACTGGCAGATAATGAGGAACCTTCGCACGATTAAAATAGATACAGACGGATTACCCCCGCGTCACAAATTCAATAATAGTTACTACACTGCTAAAACGCAAGAGGTGCGGGTTCGATTCTCGCTACGGCACAAATGTTTGCATGATCTGAAAATATTTGTTCCGAGTGTTGTGGTACCATGGTACTAGTAGTTTCTGATATCCATGATACAGGGAATCCTATAGTGTGGGATCAGAACAATGTATGTGTCTTTGCCCCTTTTTAGGGGCACCATACCCCAAGCTGGTCTCTGACCACGCATGGTGAACAAGAAAGAAACAGTGACACGAAGTAAAGAAAGAAAGAAAATTTATTTATTTTCCCCAAAGAACACATCACAAAATTAGACAAGAAACAAATTATTAAAAGACAAGACACATTCAAAATAAATATGTAGGTAACTAGTACATAGTAGGCATCAATATGTGTTGTGTGGGGTCAAATAGGTTCCTGTCTCAACATAAACTGCACCAGACCTCGGTACGGTGCGGCGCTGGTTTTCAGGCAGGGCCAAGGTAATGCCACAAACAACAATAAACAACGGGAGGTAATTCGATAAATAGGCTAATAGGTAAGAAACTAATAAACAAATATATCTAGGAAGTCCACATTACAAAAAATCTTATACGCATAGGTTAGCAGGTAGGCAATAGGCGGGAACATGATTTTGGGCAGTGATATCCTATACTAACCTAGTGTATACAATACATACGCTCTAGGCTGTCTGTGGCTGTGGTGTATGTGGCTACTTGATCTATGGCAACAACGATCTTTAATACTCACAAAAGATCGTTGTATGGCAACAATGATTGTAACTTTTTTTATTTTTTTCTTTTATATCCGTAATCAGCTTGTGGGCTATAGGCGGATGGGTGGATAGGTTTCTGACGTTTGGGATCCAGACTTATTAGTCCTTTTTTCCGCATTATAGAAGGTTATCCAAGACATGGGACATGTTTGTAAATTACATTTGTTTTTTTTTATTAGTGTTGTCAACCTTTTTGGCAAAAATTATTTGAAGTGCGTACACTTACGTACGTTATAATAAGTATTACTAAAGTTTGAAACCAAACTACTAGTCAGTTATGTACCTATAGCTCGTAATTGAAATTGTATTGGCATAGTTTGGGGCTGGCTGTCTTATCAGCTTTCACCTATTTCACACTACATTTCACCTATAAACCATTTTCGCTTTACCACCAGTAACTCTACAAAGCCTCTTAGCCTAGATTATTTCTTGTAGTATCATGTCAGAAACCTAAGATGCAGAGAGATCCTTCAACCACGCTGCAAATTATTATAACGTATTTAAAAACGTAAGCTATTTCAATCTGCAATAACTTTGTAGAAAAGCAATTTGGCTTCAAAATTTCCAACTCGTAAAAGTTCTTATTGCTTCGTGAACGTAAAGTTAGGTATAACGTGGAATAAAGCTGCGTCCTCACGAATCTCTAAACGTATGACATATAGGTAAATAATCTCAGCATATCTTCTTGCATACTGACTGACTTTGACACTTTGACATTCCTCTCAAATATGAGTCTCCTTGAGATATTATTTTGTTGGAACCGTGTGACAAAGGAAAATAAAGACAAAGGTTCCTTGTCCTTGTATACTTGCTTGTACATAAACGTGGTGTTTTTCGAATGCAAAGCTGACAACTGGAAGTAATGATCAGACGTCTCTACAAGCGGGATTTATTGGTAAAATTGCGCTATGAGCGATCCTTTTAGCCTTATTCTATTCATTGAATGGATTGTCCCATAAAATATCAGGATCAAGCGATAATTGCTCATACCGCATGCTTATCAATGGCAAACTGAATTTTAGCTTCCACGCTTTGACATATTCTCAGGCACGTATATGGTATGGATATGTATTGTGTACATAAGGCTTTAGCTCTATCGTAAAGTAGACATCCGAGCAACGCAATAGTGTGCCTCAGTGACCTGCGATAGTGTCGTCGCTGCGATGTTCCATATATCGCGCAGGCTAACATTTTCAACGACTCCCTGGGTGCTCGGTACTAATTCTCTAGAAGTCTTTTACTGTCATCACTTAAAAATGTTGCTGAGAATGTGGGAATCGAAATCGCTTTATTCTGTATCAGGAACTTTCAAAATACAAGATAGTAGTTAGTCTAACTCTATGATATTCTAGAATAATGTTTCGAAATAATTCTACCTCTACTAAAACGTACTAAATGCGGGCCGGGCCATTGACCCGCATCCAGTATTTCATACTATTTAGGTAGGTAATTGAAAATGGCTGGAGTCGTTGGGAATAAACCCCACCAAGGCCAGAATTGCGCGATAGAGCCGCGCGTCAGTGACGCTCACTATCGCTTTGCTTGGAAATTCTACCTTAAAGGTCAAGGTCACGACCGAAGGGCAATTATTTGTCCTGCCATTAGAAGTTTAAGTTTGTACGAGTTTATTGTTTAGTAACTTCCTGTGGATACATGTCACGGAGATAATGGTGTAATTGGAGTTATTAGGCAGAGGTGGGAGTATATATTGTCAACAATAGGTATACATAAACTGCTATTAAAATTACCGGAATTACACGGTAAACTTTTCAGGGTAGGCATAGCATCCGGAATGCCCCCGGTGTTGCCGATGTCTATAAGCGATGGAGATGGGCCCTACAACGAGTTCGTGAACTTATAATCCCTCCGAAGGAACGATGATTAAGGGTAACTATTTTTCAAAAAACACAAGAATACCTTGCTCAAAATATCGCCGAACTGACTGATCGGGTTGCGAGGTCAGTACGTACTTTAAAATGGTAGTATCTGGCGCCTAGTGGTTAAATTCTTACCTCTTCCATTAACTGTTTGACTTCCTTCTTGACAGCTGCAATGAGCCGCTCCTTCTGCTCCGCATTGGGATCTGCGGCGGCCGGCATGTCTTCAGAATCGTTGTCGACTGGAACAAAGTAACCGATCTTTATAATCATCATCTATTAAATATTTGGTTGGACTTTGTCCTCTCTTCATCAGTGGGAAAGTAATCTACCAGCCTAACTGGACCCAACGATTGAAATATCCACTTGTTTGACTATATTCTGTGCTATTTACCGATTTTACCGTCTGATCCATCAGGAACATATGATTTTGGCTCATTTTATCGCTATGAACGGTAAGAAGAAAGCACTCGCGAACTCATTTTTATTCTTGAATTTTTCTCAATGTGTAAAATGTATGATGTGTCTGATCTTTAATAAATAAATAAATTATATTTAAAAATAAAAAGGACAACGTGCAAGTGAGACTAGCGTTCTGAGGGATCCGATGCGTGATTTTTTGCAGACACTTTTTCCTACAAACTTCAACATCCCATTTTAGGGGTAAAAACGTTATAATTCCTAAAATTTAGTCTGTGTCCTTTGTTTTTGTCACAAAGTTTCTAAGCATTTTATGTAACACTTTGTAATTTAATGGTAGTTTTGACCTGATAACCTGCCTGTTTTGTTAATATTTGTATCTCAGACATGGGAAATGTGAGCCACCTTATACTAAACATAGGAACCTTGTACGTAGGTACCACATTTATGCAAATAAAGAATAATAATTAATAGTATATTATCAATTATTATTATTATTAATCTGTCCCACTCAAACCGTCTAAAAAATCGCGCCAAAATCTTTGAACTCACAGACATATTTATTTGGTATGATTTCAACTTGATACCGTTAGCAGTTCCTGAGAAAAAAAGTTCTGACAGACAAGACAATCATTTGGACCACAAAGTGATTCTACAAGAGTCCCTTTTTTTTCTCTTATATGTTTCTCTATGATACGAAACCCTAAAAAGTCGTTTAACGAAATCGCAGGCGTTTTCAACTGTTCAAATAAATTAATTGGCTAATTTCATACTAATCTTCTATCTTACAGGCATTTTACACCAAATAATAGAATGCAAATCACGCTCAACGACAAACATTGAAAACTGGAAAATTCTACGCAGCAACGAAGAAAATATCTCTTTAGATAAATATTCTCTCAGACCCGACTCAAGTCTACCTATCTCAGCTTCTCCGAGCAAACATGACAAGCTCTCTGCCTAATAGGTATCATTGATCAAAGAGATGTTTTTCTAGATGAGATTTTGAGCATTGTAATGTAAATAAGCGATCTGTATTTACACATTATAACGAGTTCTATATAGAACTCGTAATATATATATATATTGGACGGATTCAAAAGTGGGTTTTAATGTCGTGTAAGGTGTTTGTCTCAGCAGGTTTGAGTGTTTCATGTTTGGTCAGGGAGCACAATTGATTTTTGTGAAGGAATTAAGAATAACTTTTCATTAAAAAACCGACTTCCACCTTTGAATTCGGCTATCTGCATGTTTGTATTTGCTAAAGGCATACAAAACAATAACTTGTTGCTGAAAATACCAAAATTGATATATATATACATTTGAGGAGTTCCCTCAATTCCTCATGGAGTCCATCATCAGAACTGGGTTTTGAAAAAAATGGGACCAATCTGGAAGTATATCTATGCAGATCAAAAAGTACCTACTTTACGGGATTACTTTAAGAGTAAGTATGTCTATGCAGATCAAAAAGTACCTACTTTACGGGATTACTTTAAGAGTACCTACTCAGGTGAATGCTGCTGCCCAATTCCTGGTGTAATTCCATAGCTTATGACATTCATAGGAGGATACGGAGGGGAATATGCTTAGGCCGGACCACGGCATTTTGACATAATGAAGTTCCATAAATGTGTGCCTACATGTGAGCAATAGGTAAACAAAACGTATACAAAAATCCTACTAGTGGTTGTGTTTGTATCTATATCTATCTATTATTGTAAACAATTAACCCATCATGGTCCTGCCTCCGCAAATTCTGCTAATGAAATGATCTGTGAAAATGTGATAATCCGGCCAAATAAATCTCATATAAACAATGGGTCTAATAACAGAAACAAATATGCCCATATTGCCCATTCCAAGGCCCATAATGACCGAGCCGTAGCCAGAATTAAAGAATCAGGTTACACGGAGCTAATATCTGGTATATTACCACTACGTTCGGTACCACAACGTCGCGAATAAAAGTATAGTAGGCGTTTAAGTGTAAACATTCGAGAAGCATTTTTTGAAAAAATGGTGCAGTTTTGATAAGTTTGATAAACGCATCTTGAGACCGTGCACAATGCTGAATGTCACAGAGAAACACAATACAAAATTAAAGTTGGCCGACCTTTGCAAATATTTATCTCTTGTCCGTCCAAGTGCCACGGCAACAGCCGGAAACTGTTAACGTATTTACATAGGCCGATGTGAACATAACAAACATGTGCATAAAAGCTTAGGGATTAATCTGGGTCTGAGTTGCTATTTACGTTAAATTGTAAAGCAGAATAACGCTGTATCTTTAGCAGCGAAAGGGGATATAAAGCAATACACCAGGGGATGGGCAGCAGCAGCATCCACCAGAGTCATCACCAGCCAGTTTATGTCCACTGCTGGACGAGGCAACAGGGGGATTTGCAATAATCACCACACTCAGCAAGGCGAATTTGGAAACCTTTCACTTCGGCCTGGGAAGACCTGTTTTTTTCCCTATAAAGATTTTGTTTTTTTTACCTTTACGTTTTTGATATAACCAATTCTCATTCCAGCTACAAGTAACTAAGTACCTATAGATGCTTCGAAATCTCTACGAAACTGGGAGCAAGCCCGTTCAAACCGCCTGACACTGAAAACACGTCTATCAGCCCTGACCTCACACTCACATATTTATAGATTAAACATTTGTACCGCTGCGGGAATTGAATTTGCACCACGCGCGTCTCAGCCGGCTCTTCGCTCACCGGGCTGGGCCGCCACGGAGGTTGCCAATATAATAATATAATTATATAGTAATATATAAACGAAACTATTCATATTATCCACAAGCCTATGGTTGGTAAAGTGCCGTCTTATAACACACGATACCCAAATAAATCCTGCGTCCTGCTGAGCCCGAAAAAAACAAGATTAATCTCCTTTCAGCCTCTGCTCTCAGCCTACTACGCAATTCGGAACGTTTTTGCGAAAGTCTCAACATTACGTACTGGAGACCATCAATCATGTGGTGCCTACCTACTGCTTGTACCTACTTCTAAGAAATCGTTTCGATGAAGATCTAGACGTACTTCATGCCATAGCTTAGATAGGTACAGATCGGTACTACAACTGCTACGGCCTACGAGTAGAGTACCTACACATGTATTAGACTATCAAAACAGTTTATTAAAATTCATAGGGGTGTCCCATTGATACCTAGAAACCAAAACGTAATAATTAAGGTTTAATTAATTTTAGAACCAACTGTTGCTCTACATTTTGTTTCTAGTGATATTACGATATTTATGAGTATATTAAGTAGGGTTAACTCCTTTTTAGGAAAATTCAGCAACAAAAATAATGTTACTCTAGACTAGAGTCTAGAATCTAGATATACCTATTACTAACATAGATTTCCACATAGATCTACTCTACATTACTATGTAGAGCCCACAAAAAATGTGTATGACCATCTTATGTACCTTAAACTCACTAGGTACTTGGTAATGGACCGTACAGAATAAAGTGTGTCATGAAAACTACCCTTATCTCTCAATGCCATAAAAGATTGCAAACACAACTCACATGGCCGCTCACCCACACGAGTTGATAACGAAACGACAAAACGATACTTACGCTACACTACAAGAATATATTTACAGTGTCCTACAAAAACCTTACATCATTTTGGGCCATTTGCATCAACACTAACAATATATTAATAGGAAAAATTGAAAATCGGAAAAGTCGAACTAAACTCACCTCTATTTTCAGCGGCCATTGTTTTTTCGCGTGGAGTATTGCATTATTTTCCCGGGGATTTTCAATATTCACATTTTTGCGATGCGCAATTCGCCAGTTTCGCTTGTTGTTCCTAACGTGTTTATAGTTGTTCTGTTAGCTTGCAATGACTTGTTTGGTGGAAAAATCGATGGGACGCGCGCAGAACCGCTCTACAACGACGAATCGCCGCCGCCGATAAGGGTCTGCCTGCCGACTGTCTGTGGATACCTACTTTAGCTACGTTCAATTAGCGATGTATCTATACGTAGGTATGTTTAGACATTGTATAGTAAGCTCCGAAATGTGCGTTTTATATATACTTATGTATCGGCTGATTAGAATCGAATAAGAATGAGATGTGGCTTGTCCTTGAAGGGAAACTCCTTTGTATTTTCATTTATGTACAGATTTTGGGCATTTTGATAGTGTTACGATGTTCTATGTCCCTATATTCTATGTAGGTACCCTACCTAGGTTGGTATTTATTTTGATTGGTTATGTACCCTAATGTAATTACCTACACAGGTAGGAACTATGAACGATTTAACATGTGGCGATCACAATAGCCCTACATGGCCGCAGTTAAATTAAATAAATAAATAAATAACGTACCTACCTAATGCAATGGTAACATGTAATTCATAATTATTGTTAAGACAAAGTAGTTCAACTATTATACCTACTTTTAGTTTTATCTGATTGTATAAATAAAGTTTTGTGAAGATCTGACTTGTAGGTTTAAATCTAAAAGGAAACTAGATCCAGAAGGCACGAAAAAACGTACCTTTTTACGAAGTCAGATCTTTATAAAATTTTGTAGATATTGAATATGACTTACTATAGGTACGCAGTGTTCTAGATTTTGAAACAATCAACTAAGTAGAAAAATTTAGGCGTAGGTAATGCAGCCAAGTTCGACGAGGTACGTAGTGTACCATAAGATCTTTAATAGTTACGGCCTGTTTCTAAGCTTACGGCTAAAGACATGCTGAGCAACATTTAAAATTGCTAATATCTTGTTCAGCCATCTTATCTTATCATATCTTATCGTCAGCCATTAGACGTCCAATGTTGGACGAGGCTTCCCTCATCATAGTATTGATTAATTGCTGTTAAATTGGATCTTTATTATTAAGTATGACAAATTTTACAGTATTGGAATCCAAAGAAACGTTACTTACGTGCCCTGTGGGGTTCTTATTTATAAACTTGTCTGTAAAAGTCATAAATACTGAATTCAGAAACCATTTAGTTCTTTTGTTTAGTTTATTAAAATCCCTAACTGCGTAAAACTATTTTTCTATTCGCAAAATTGTAAAACGTAATGGAAAAATTACGATATTTGCATAGATTTATAGTATGTGTATGTCTTATTTAATGTATGTCTATGGATATTTGACATTTTAAATTTGCCGCGTGGAAAGCTATCTATTCACTGTGCAGCACGCAGGCTGGCTGGCTCCACGGGAGCACTTAAATAGAGGTACTCTGTGGAAGACTGAGCATATAATCACTACGTTGAGTGAGGATTGAGGAAGTCCACATCGAACTGACGGAGTTCGGCGAGAACACATTGGGATGCACGAGGCATTCTAGGGAAAAGATCATGTACTTCTATTGAATAAAACAACAAACTATGAATGACAATCTTGCGTTTGCATGAATGGCTTGGTTGTATCGTCATGCTATGTATGCATGCTCATGTCAATGTCATTACGATTGTCTTTGTCATTTTATTTTTCAGCTGCTGGTGCTGATGCGATGGTTGGGTCGGTGATGATGGTGTTGTGCAAAGTCAAGTAAACAAAAACATTATTACTGTATGTATCCGCCTATTTCACAAATTTAATCTATTCTTCTATAATGCGGGAAACTAAAATGAGTACGCACCTCTCGGGCGGTAGGCTCAACGTAGCCATAGTTCAAGAAACCATGAGAACCGAACTACTGAATCTATTGCAACTTTACAAAGGACCCAAGGTAAGTTGATTGAAGTTTATGAGGAAAATACGCTATTTTCGTACTGATAAATAAATTACGCTTCCCAAACAAATACTATTCAACCATTATCAGCTCATTACAGTGAAATTCCATTACATTACTTCGTTCAAGTCGGCAATAATGCATTTTATCATAGCTGCTCAGACAACTCTACATACATATCCAACTACGATGCATGAGAAAACTCAAGTGATAAATTACCGATATGATCCCTAAGTTGTGTGATATTCGTCTATGAGCCGTTATGAATTTATGGATACAATCTTTGGGAGTTACTAAGTACTACTTAGTTGTGTCATATTTCATCAATATTAGACCAGCTCTTCATCAACTGACAATTATAAAACATAACATAACACCCAACAGTCACATACATAGTCTTGATCCCACACTAGGATTCCGTGTGTCATGGGTATCAGGACTTAGGAACATGGTACGAGTACTATGGTACCATAACACCCAGACCTTGAACATATATTTGCAGATCATACAAACATTTGTCCCGCAGCGCGAATCGAACCCGCAACCTCTTGCATCTCAGCTGGCTACTTGCCCGCCACACCACAGAGGTTGACAACAAAAGAAGAATCATTGTTTGAGAGTTATTTCTACTCACTTCACCTGTGTCATTTCACATATATATGTAATTTTATTCCTAAGTGATCAAAAGAATAGAGGTGATATACAGAAGTAAATTTTCAGGTTATAATCTGGGATGAATGGCTAGCGGGCCCGGTAGGCCTCGTTGCCCAGTATGCTCTCCTGAAAGATCATGAAGTGGCCGATATGTTCCCGCTACGTCCTGGCAACCTGCCCAACATCTCTGTCAAGCACATTGTGTTCATTGCTCGCCCGAAAATGGCTCTAATGGATCTGGTTGCTGATTATGTGCTCTCCCTCAGGTAGTTTTTCTTACATAATCATCACCATCATCATCATCCTGTGACTGCTGGGCATTGTCCTCCAGGATAGAATGCCACGACATTGGTGATGTGCCGTCTTCATCTTCCGACTTTCTGCAACTTTTAAAATGTTGTTGGTCCATCGACAGGAAAGCCTTCGCAACACTCTTCAAGTTTAAATTTTATTGTATTTTCGTAAGTTGTTATACTGGTTTGCTCTTGGTCACCCTACTAGTTGTGACCAGCCTGTACACAGCCTGCGAATAGTTTGTATGGTGGCCTTGTGTGACTGATAGTGAAAAACCCGTGTTGTGGAAGGATACAGTGTGATAGGTAGAGGCTCCCTTCATGCACATTAGTTTATAGGACATGGGGTTTCCCTTTAACATTTGAGAGCATAACACGCACAACAATTTTCCTAATAGAATAGTCTGTTAGTGCATCGAGGGGTAGGTTGCATGTCTAAGTACAAGTTAAGTTAGTTTATTATTGATATCTCATCATCTGGAGTTATGGACACACTATGAGACTCACGCTAGTAGGATTCCCTGTGTCGTGGGTATCGGGAAGTACCATGATACCACAACATCTGGAATAAAACACCCCGCAGCGGAAATCGAACCTCTTGCGTCTCGACAGACTACTCGTCAGTCGCGCCATAGATCGTCAATCAAATGTTGGTAACGATGCTGTGATTTAATTAGCAGCATTGTGAACTCTTTGTAATTGTATTACAGATCAAAACAAACCGCACCACTAGAATTCCACCTATTCTTTGTGCCCCGCAAAAGCGAGCTTTGCAAGATACACCTGACCAACCGAGGAGTGCTAAATAACCTGACCATACAGGAGTTCAAGTGCGATATCTTCCCGTTCGAGAGTGACGTCATGTCCCTGGAGCTTCAGAATGACTTCAGGTAATGTCATAGGCATAAAAACATTAAGACATTGTGCGAAGAAGGACGCGGAGATAGTGTAGCGCGGATCGTACTCACAATGATAAAGACCCTCGATTAGGGTTGAAACCTGTTGGTGCTTCCACAAACATAATGGTACATGAAAATTTCCTATTTTACAAAATGGAAGACATAGACATTTCATTTTGCAATACAAGATGATTGAAGTGTAATTTCCAAGAATTTCTAAGATGCTGAATACTAGAATATGTAATAATTGTAAAGAGGTAACGTCAAGCTACATATTTTTCACAGGGAGAACTATTTGGAAGGAGACCCATCTTGCATGTATAACTCGGCACAAGCTCTCCGCACCATACAACAGTTGTATGGGATCATACCCCGTGTTTTCGGAAAGGGGCAAGCTGCTAAACAGGTAGCTAAACCAAGATTTTAAGTGGTTAAGAAGTTAAGTCTATTCTGAGTAGTTCAATTAACAGGATCAATGAGGGGATTTCACGGGCGTTTCAAATCATGCTTTCAGCGTTAAAAATAGATGGCACTGCTCTGTTAGGTAGCTCCAACAACGTGGATATATTTTCGTTTCGTGATATTGTAAATAATCGTAAATCGCTAGCACACTCTCAAGAAACAGACACAAACCGAATGCGAATATCATGTCATGACTAATAGCCACAGATTAGTTAGATAATAGCTTAGTACGCGTACACCACAGATAATACATTTGACAATCTTGTCAGCGCCATCTATCGAACCAATTTGAACTACTTTTTTTTATCGAATTTGAAAAGCCCTCATTGAATGAACTACTAAGACTTTTTGGTCAATTAAATCAGTTGATTGAACTACCGAGATTTTGTAGTCTTATTAATAAAACAGACAATTAGATACAAATGTTTGCATGATCTGCAAATATTTGATCCGGGTCTGGGTGTTGTGGTACCATGGTAATGGTCATATTTGCAGAACACAACAAACATTTGTCCCGCAGCGGGAATCGAATCGAATACAATGACTCCTTGTTGAAAAAACTTGTAAGTTCTAAAGCTTTTAAGGTGGAACGTTAACAAAGTGGCGCGAACTTAAATTTTTACTGTCTTTTGCTAATTACAACTCATAAACACTTCTTGAGATAGCGAACACTGATTTTGCGGGAATCAGGGGACCTAGCACACATGTTTTAATTGATAGTATCTCATATATATTGTTACGAGCGTGGGGTTCAGGTTTAATTGAAAAAAATGCACTAGTTAATCCACTAATTAAAACAAACTTTATTACAAATTTAACACACAACTAACACAAACTGTACTTGAAAACTTCACTAGTCGCACTAATTACTTATAGTCCTTCACTCCGAGTTATCACTTTGATCGCATTGTATCGCAGTTAAAACTGAACTGATCCTGTGCTTTTTTTTTTTTTTCTGAAGGACATAATGCAGTTGGCCTCAGACGGCCGATGCTGCGTTACCGGACTTTTGGTGAGCGCGGAAGGCGCTCAACCTTAAAATTAGGTTGGGGCAACTAGCGCAAGGGCACCACTTAGGTACGGACCTCGGCTTGGGCCGTTGCCAGGTTGGGAGGAATAGGAAAACGCCCCGGAACATGCTTGTAACGGTTTAGGCGTGTGGTACAGAAGGTACTGAAAAGACTGGAGGATAAGAGCAAACGCCCCGGAACATGCTTGTACCGGTTTAGGCGTGTGGTACTGAAGGTACTTAAAGGCTTCGACCCCGCCGGCGGGGTCGCTGTATTTGTGTAGTGTTTACTCTGTCGTGATTGGATGACGACGCCCCCGCATTCGCGGCGGTGATTTCGTCATCCGGGTCACCAAGAACGTGTCTTGGTCGACGAAGGGATTACTGATCCTGTGCCGGCAGTCGGCCGCCTTTTATAGTCACTGGCGTAACAATATCATTAGTTTTGCTACGTTGAGTTTAAGTGTTGATGAGCTGTAATGAGCAAAAAAGACAAACGTAATACATTATAAACGTCGCAGGAAGTCGGTGGATGGAGGTGGCTCAGGACCGTTCGTCGTGGCATTCTAAGGGGGAGCCATATGTCCAGCAGTGAACTTCTACAGGCTGATGAAAATGATGATGATGAATGAGCAAAAACACAAAATAATTTGAATTTCGCGCCACTTTGCTAACGTTCCACCTAAAATGGACAGGTATGGGATGTCCTGTGTCGCCTCAACAAGGAGGAACAAGGGTCTGGCGTGAAAGGCTCTTCCACGTCATGCATCGACCAGTTACTCCTGCTTGACCGCGCTGTGGACTTCACTAGCGTCATGGCCACACAGCTCACTTACCAAGGACTTATTGGTTAGTTAATAGTACCCACTACGCATATAATCAGGACCCTATTTCTTAAAGTTTCATGTCATCGTACCACGTGACCACCATTTCCATACAAACGAAGGTGGGAACTTTTATTGCATCAGTTAATGTAACTTTTATTCCACCCCCGCAGGGCTATTCTCTATCTCGCGACAGTTTTGCAAAAGGCGTAAGTTGTGCAATCAGGGCTGTCATACGGTACCTTTTGTATCATAAAAGAGACGTTTGATAGCCATGATCGCACAATTTACGCGTGATGCAAACCTGTCTCGAGTTAGAGAGTACGGGGGCCTATAAAAGCGGTGTAAAGAACATTTAATCTTTCAAATTAAGGGGGATGCTTTCGATTACTTAAAGCTCGTTTCACGCTAGATGGCGTGGAAAAACAGATATTGACTTTTTTATTTTTTGTTAAAAACTCGAGCGTCTTTAGTGAGTAATTTTACCGTTTGCGAGCACGGTGTAGGTCATAGAATTTGATGCAGCATGAATTTTCGTTAAAGAGTCGTTAGAAATTTCAAATTCACTATAAATAAGATCTGACAATTTGCCTCATGTAATTACACGCACGCACACTTCTACATTCACTGTTTTGTTTTTCACTAGATGGCGTTGTCATTATCCCCAGATGTTATATAGATGGCGTTAAAAAAATGTTTATAAGGTATCTCGATAATGATGGCGTTAAAGAAAATTGTTAGAAAGGATGAGCCGCCACCATCCACCGACTTCCTGCCACCCTATAAAAAGTGCCGTGGTGTGCAGCGTAGAATCTATAATCCTCCTCCCGTGGATGTCGGAAAAGCCGACTAAGGGTTTACACCAGGGCATGGGCAGCAGCATCCATCTGAGTAACCGATACTGCAATCACCAATCAACCTGCCAAGGGTGGTAATTATGGCAAACACCCCCACAAAAATGAATGTCTTTTTACAGAAATTAATAAAAAGAAAAAACAAACAGATTAGGTATTTTTATTGGTTTATAATTACAAGTATTTTCCACTAGAAATATCATACACTGACAACAAATATTCATCAATAGGTAAGCGATCAGTGCAACTGCACATTTTGTCTTCGTATATTGTATTCATTGTTACCATTAGTGCCCATTGCATCTCTTCTAAATATAACTTTTCATTTAAAAAACCGACTTCCGCCATTGTATTCGACTAAATATTAGGATGAAAAAAAAATGATGAAAGAACCATAGTGGTGAAAGGATTATGATACTTTCTGAATGCAAATGCTTGGTTTGTTGCTGAAAATATCAAAATCGCCATATGTATGCCTAAAATATTTGAGGAGTTCCCTCAATTCCTCATGGATTCCATCATCAGAACTGGGTTTTGAAAAAAATGGGACCAATCTGGAAGTACATATATCTATTCAAATAAAAAAAGAATTTTCTAAATCGGTTCATAAACGCCGGAGATATGAGGTATCATCTTCATTATCATTAGATGTAGTTGATCTGATGATCAACTACATCATCATCAGCCTGTAGAAGTCCACTTAGGTGTCCCCTAGAGTGCCACGACGAACGGTCTTGAGCCGCCTCCATCCACAGATTTCCTGTGACGTTCATAAAGCCTTTAGTCCATCGAGTGGAGGGCCTTCCTCTACAGCCTCGTCCGTTTTTCGGTCGCCACTCGAGAACCTTTATTCTCAAACGGTTATCAGTTCTGCGAGCTATATGACCTTCCCATTGCCACTTCAACTTGCTAATTCTGGTTGATCATCAGTGGCTAGAAAAAAATACATTTCTTGATATAGTTTTGTTTTAGACAATGTTGTAAGGGTTTTTTGTATGAGAAAAAATAACGTACATGATGTCATTTCATTGAGATCTATGCACTTTGCATTTTTCCGAACACGTCTCAATATATATTTCAGATAAAATCGCATTTTTGAATAATGCTAGCAGCTTTAGCATCATGCTGCTGATAAACTCATTTATAGGGTGTGGTGATACGGCGTTTGCAAACATAACAGTGTACAAATATTACTGTGTTGGAAATATATGATATTGGATAAACAATCAACAATCTGCCTCTCTCACTATTCCAAATTGACTCGCAGTCAGACGACTAGTTAGTAGTTTTGTTAGTAGTAGAACTTCTTGTGAAAGAGTTCGTCCGGGGAAGTACTACCACTGTACCTATTTCTGCCGCCAAGCAGTAGTGTTCGCATTGCTGTGTTTCGGTTTGAAGGGTACGGGTGTCGGTGAAATTACAGGCACATGAGACTTTTCATCTTTATGTCTCAGGGTCGGTAGCGCGCGTGTAATGCCTCTGGTGTTACAAGCGTTCATAGGCTGCGGCAACTGCTTTCCATCTGGTGGGCCGTAAGCTTGTCTGCTTGCCAAGTAGCATAAAAAAAAACGTTCCGATCTGTGAGTAACGTATAAATCATTTCCATGCTGTTCATGTTGTGGACCATTTCTCAAATCTTCTGCCATCAAATCTGGCTGACTGCTGTTGTGCATTATTATTTTTCGTGCAACCAGAGTCAGCTTCGTCAATTTCGGCTTCAAAATATTTCGTCCATAAATTGGGAGCTTGGTGTTAGATAAGATCTGAAAACATAACATATTTACTTATTACATTTTCATTCATTAAATTTTTAAAAATATTTCAAGTAATATAAATATCGAGCTGCGCCTCGCGGTTTCACCTGCGTGAACCATGATATTATTATTATGACGTTGATTTATTTTAAAACTCGTTATAAAATACATTTTTCACTATAAAGAAATACTACTTATCTATAAAAACAAATAGTATATAAAAACAGTATAGTAAAAAATATATTACAAAACGGTAAACCACCGACCGCGGAGCAAAGGCCCAAGCGGTCGGAGGCTAGGGCTGCAGAGAGAGGAACCTCCTGACTATGCGTGCCGAGTCCAGGAGTACTGCCTTCTGAATCTGACCGTTGATCCAACCATTTAGTGAGAGCCTCTCAAGGTATTGGTCGAGGCTCTTTGCTATAAGGCCATTCACAGAAACAACTATCGGGACGATAATCGTCGAATCCACATCCCACATGGCGGTAATCTCGTGGGCCAAGTCAAGGTACTTGCTTGCTTATTATTATTATTATTATTATTATTAGGTATCTTCATTCCAAATTTCACTCAAATCCGTTCAGCCGTTTGGGCGTGAAGAAGTAACAAACATACTTATAAACTTTCGCATTTATAATATTAGTGTGATGTGATGAGATGAAGAGGTCAACCGACGAATCCAACTCGGATGGGCAGCGTTCGGGAAACTACGCCATATCTAGTTTGTTGGTTTTGTGAAAACTTCTTGTGAAAGAGTTCGTCCGGGGAAGTACTACCACCGTACCTATTTCTGCCACCAAGCAGTAGTGTTCGCATTGCTCTGTTTCGGTTTGAAGGGTACGGGTGCCAGTGAAATTACAGGCACATGAGACTTTTCACATTATGTCTCAGGGTCGGCAGCGCGCTTGTGATGCCTTTGGTGTTGCAGGCGTCCATAGGCTACGGTAACTGCTTTCCATCAGGTGGGCCGTATGCTTGTCTGCTTGCCAAGTAGTATAAAAAAAAATCTTCTCGTCGCCGATACCGCAGAGCCTCAAGACGAAAGTCTACACGCCAGTGTTGACTTACGGCACTGAGACGTGGTCGCTAACTATTGGCCGTATAGACAAGCTCAAAGTTGCGCAACGGGCTATGGAGAGAGCTATGCTAGGAGTTTCACCACGTGATAGAATCCGAAATGAGGAAATCCGTAGAAGAACCAAGGTCACCGACATAGCTCTCAGAATTAGTGGCAGTGGGCAGGTCATATAGCTCGAAGAAGTGATAACCGTTGGAGAATAAAGGTTCTCGAGTGGCGACCACAAACCGGACGACGCGTTAGAGGAAAGCTCTCCACTCGATGGAATAAAGACATTATAAACGTCGCGGGGAGTCGGTGGATGGAGGCGGCTCAATACCGTTCGTCGTGGCATTCTAAGGGGAAGGCCTATGTCCAACAACAACAACAACGAAGGCTTCAAACAAAGGGCAGGCATCTTCTATAATAGTACTACTCTACTAGTAGGTAACACATTAAAATTATGTAAATATCTGTTTACTTACGAAATTTCACCGTGAAACCGTTATAACCTGGCTTGCACTCGTTTCAAAGACACCGCCCCAAAGAAAATTAATCGCATGACACCCACAGTGCACCATAGACAAGGACCATAGAGAAAAAAGTCAAGGAACATATAGGGAGAAATAAGTGCACTGGGCTAGGTAACCACAGACAAACAGAACACCTTAAATTCAACAGGGCCACAAATCAAAAAATTTCAATATCGTTTTTAATGCAAAAATGGCATTTAGATGATTCCAATTTTTATATTCGAAAAAGACACCCATGGTTTTAGCGTTTAAAATAGTTCAATCACACAACTACCCATTTAGCATTTTGAGACTTTGATGACTAACTTCACAGCAAAGCAGCCATCTTTCCAGTTAATAATAATAATAATAATAACTTTATTACGAAACATAAAAGTGTCAGGTTTTGGAATGCGTTTCTTTTGAATGAAAGTTCAATAAGTTTGATTACTATTTTATTAAAACGAAACCGCAGTACTTGGAAATGTGTCTGTTTTGCATATAAGATTACCGTGATTATGGTTGTAATTGTTTATAAACAAACATGCAATATTTGTTAAATGACTGTTATTACAATCAGTCTGTACAATCAGTCTTAAAATACAGTGTTTCATTATTATACATAAGTATCCTTTGAATTAAATAATCACTTTTAAGATTATTAAAATTACTTTGGGATCACATCCTTTTCAATCAGTTTTAGGATGCCCTGTTTTTTGTCTCAGCAACTTGTAGCTTTTTGATATTATTTTATTTTATTTACTTGGGAAAAATCTGTATCCTGAGAAGTTTTGTATAAAAATATATTATGCCTTTACAACTCTTCCTTTGAAAATCTATGCCAAGAGGCTGAACACTAAGAGGTTCTGAATCATAACTGATTGGTAATCAATCGTCTGTACTGCTGTCTGAGCTTATAGATGATTTTTTTTTTTTTTTTTGATTCACTGGAGTCTCTATCTTAATCGCTTCATCAAAAACGGTACAAATTCCATACCAGACAGACAGCCAACACAATCCTAGCCTATCGTTACTTGATGAAAACATTATCTGATTTTGGAAGTCCAGAGCAATGAATAAATTTAGTCATTGAGGAAAGTACAGACAGCGATTCAGATATACTCAAGTGAATCCTCATCTTCAAGCTCAGACAGCAGTACAGATGATTGATTACCAATCAGTTGATTCAGTACTTCCTAGTGTTCAGCCACTTGACATAGATTTCCAAAGGAAGAGTCGTAAAGAGCAGACCTCAAAGTTATTAAAACTGATCAACAACATTAAAATATATTTTTATACAAAACTTCTCAGGATACAGATTTTTCCCAAGTAAATAATATAAAATAATATCAAAAAGCTACAAGTTGCTGAGACAAAAAACAAAGCATCCTAAAACTGATTGAAAAGGATGTAATCCCAAAGTAATGTTAAACTTTTTATACTTACTTATTTTAAAATTGATTATTTAAGCTAAAGGATTTTTATGTATAATAATGAAACACTTAATGAGATTACTGCGATGACTTAGATATTATTGATCGTAGATCTCATCGTTACTACTAGTAAGTCAAAGATTTATGGAGTATTTTATTTTGTAATATTGCTAGATGAAGAGGTGATAGTTATGGATAAGTTTCTTCCGCATTTAATTACATTGATCTCAATGTAAATTTCAAGGTAGTGTAAGGTTCAAAATACGCATCTTATAATATACCATACATATATGTAGAAAAAAAAGATTTATAAAGTAATACAAAAAAAACTACTATCAAAACTTTGATAGGCTTTCCAGTAAAAAAATGAATTTTCGACTTGTGGCTCTTTTGCATTTAAGGAGCGAGATGACAACTTCATACTACACTTTGATATTGATATATTATCAGGGTTGCTACACCGAGTTTCTGAATCACAGCACGGTACACGGCCGGATTATAAAAACTAGTAGTTTTGCGAACAGAATACCTCAAGAGCACAAACTATCTTGTTTTTCGATAAAGTTTAAAAATCGCATCCATAGTCCGATCTAGCATATACCCAATCTTACTTGAACCACAAGTCGTTGAAACTCTAACAAATGAGAGCTCACGTAATATTGGTTTTCATTTTTATTTTTTCTCAAAAACTATATTGTAAAATAAATATATAAGTAAGTACATATATCAAGTTTCATCAAGATTAATTGAAAAATGCGACGTACGCGAGTACTTACGTACATAGGTACATACATCCGAACAGACGATAGCAAATTTTGCCATATTATATTGCAAGGACTTACCTTGCTTTGCTCGCTCGGTCAATGACTAGTAATATTTTTTTTTATTGCTGCGAATGAAGTTACGAAAGTATAGTTTTTACATATTCTTTCGTTGTTTTATTTTTATTTTATAAAACTGAAACTTGAGTTTCAATAAAGTACGTTACAATAAAGTATTTTCTCGAAGGTACCTACTTTGTTGATATTGCAAAGTATAAAGAACATAGCCGCAAATAACTTTGTAAACTATGATTATAACGAACGGTTGGCAACCCTATCAGAGCCAGCTCATAAAGCCTAATAATTACGGGTGACTAGCAAGCACTAAACTTGTGACGTAGCGTTGCCTGGCAACGTCGCGTTTCGCAATTTTGGTGACAGACCCGAAAATAACGCGAGGCATACTTTTATTTATTTAGCGCCATCTTTCACTATCTTTCTCAAAACTCGGTGCTCGAGGTCCATTTAACCGCCATCTCTGTCAAATTAAACAAAACAGGGTGCTCTGCGTAAAAATATCACGCTTCGATGGTAGGTGGCGACTCAAAATGGACATTAAAAACACTCACACATACGTAAAATTGGTCGTATTTCAAACTAATTTTAAAAATTACCCTTAGTAAATTTTTATTTGAAACAACCATTTGCGAGTACGATAATTATTAGAAAATCGAAAAAAAAATACGATATAAAGAACGACAATCTGTGGATTGAAAAAATACTTAAATTATTTTGTATGGGCAAGGCAACGAGAGCATTCACCTTAAAACAGTATTAATTACTTTTATTCTTACAGATTAAATGTACGGTATTAAAGACTTTTATTCCACCCGATGAAAACGGTGTAAAGGACTTTTATTCCACCAAATAAAAACGATATAAGGGACTTTTATTCCACCCGGTGAAAACGAAGTAAAGAACTTTTTATCTTCAAAATTAATACGGTGCTAAGTACTTTTATTCTTCCTAATGAAATGTACGGTATATAAGACTATTTCACCAGATGAAAACGGTATAAGGAACTTGTTTTCCTCCAGATGAATTATACGGCATAAAGAACTCGACAGCGTCGTTTCCCGGCGAAAGGTTCGTGTCTGCCGACGATGCGAGCCCCGAGGTAACGGCGCGCGAGAAGAAACGCGTCATACTCAACTCTAGCGAGGAGCTGTTCGCTGAGCTCAGAGACTGCTACTTCACATCGGTAACTATTTTGATGCTAAAACTGCCCCCTTATTGTCTATTGTCTAAAGAATTGGTAATCGTTTTCAATTACGATTTCGCGGTACATTGCGCAGCATTAGCTTATCGTCACAAGCAGAAATATTCAAAACATGAAACGCAATGTACTGCAAAATCGGACTCGAATTAGGTCTCCTGCAGGACGATTCTAAAACATCGGATTCGTTAGTATTTAATTTCGATGTGAAAACTATTATCTCTAGTAAAAAACAATAAATATTGTATATTACTGTGTTTTACTGGAGAAAATAGTTAGAAAATTGTTTTAGTTACCACATCGAAATGAAAAACTAACGAATCCGATCGGAAATGTTTCCGACGTTTTAGAATCGCCCTGTTGATTCCCGCAAAATCAGTGTTCGCTATCTCAAGAAGTGTTGTTGAGCTATAATGGGCAAAAAACTTAATAACTTGGCGTAAATTGTGCGATTATGGTTGTCAAACGTCGCTTTTCTCATACAAAAGTTACCATTTGACAGCCCTGATTACACAATTTACGCCTGCCCCCTTATTCGCTATGACCAAACGTAACATAACGCGGGCTCGTTACGATATCTGCGTGGAATCATCGCTGAATCGTATGGGTGACGTCACACGTTATTGACAAGGAATCTCTTAGGTCATAGCGAATAACCACCCTGTTACAAACCTGTCACAGGGTAGAGAATAGCCCTACGGACATACTACGGCCAGATACTAGTAAAATATTATTTTGTAGGTGGGAGCAGCCCTCTCGCTGAAAGCGCGAGTCATCAAAACCCAACTCGATGAGCGTCACAAAGACAAGACTGTGCAAGAAATAAAACAATTCGTAGCGCGCTTGCCGCAAATGTTAGCGAACAAACAGTCTCTAGCAACTCATACTGCTATTGCTGAGTATATCAAAGAGGTAAGAAAAACAACAAATAAGTTTATTGTTGAAAACAATATTTTCCAAAACAAGCTCTGGAACCGTGAGCTGATCAAAATGAGCTCAAACACTGCCAGGCTACTATTCATCATCAAGGAGTTCCGTTGTTCACCTTCCGTCTCCATCATCAGATCAGCAGGTCTAAAAAGGCCACTTTATATGAATCATAATACGATTCATATAAAGGAATTGCTAAGGCTCTCTGAGAATTCGGAAAATTAATTGCTACAAGATGAATTGCTCAATTTGGCTAATAGTACAGGCAAATTAGCAAAAAGTGTGGACCTAAATCGTGTAGTCGTGGATTTTTATGGAAACGTTAGATGACACGAAAAGAAGCTTATCCTAGGTTTGCACCGTTTCTGGCGCTCACCCCTTTTAAATATTAGGTACAAACATAAAAAGACCGTAAATTTTAAAATAGAAAGAAAATACTTGATGCAAGTTAAATTACGTATAGAGAGACTGTCTTAGTGCATTATGATTTTAATAAAAACCACGTGCATGTAGGGAACACAGTGTTGAACACATGCATCTTCCGTAAATTAATACCAGTATAAAACTTCCGGCGGATGTAGTACTGATTAAATTAATAAGTTTAAGTCAATTTCCAGAACTACATTAATTTTCCCCGAAGTAGATCGACAATAAAATATGGAAAAGTGCCTCCCGTGAGACGCACCAAGGTGCAAACCTGGTAATGTATTTCGAACATTTTTCTGATAAGTCTATCAATTGCAGCGACTACCTTAATTTTCCCGGAGCCGTAATAACCACAAAAAGTTTTTTTTATATGTTCCGTATATCGGATTTAAAAAATACTTAGTGCAAATGTAGATCATAACGGTACAAAGTCTATGCCAAATTGCACCGACTACTTCTATTTCCCCCATTAAGTTACGAATATTATAAGGTTTTCATCCTATTTCACCCTGTTCCGGAGGGTGAAATTACTGATGCTTATCATCAGTTATGATGTTAGTGGTGATTTTTAAGCCATACAATACAATTAGAAAAGTTTTCATGACTACATCTAATTAGTTCCACACTTTAGCAAAAAATCACCTAATTTGACTGTACTATAATTTATTTCCGAATTCTCAGCAGATCTTTAGCAATTCCTTTGTATGAATCGTATTATGATTCATATAAAGTGAATCGAAATAGAGTGAGTTTTTAGACAGGTTCCTCACTGTCACCATAATATTGTATTGTCATCTGAACTTGACAGGTATGGAAAATTTCAGATCAATCATTTGGGTGGAACTGGTTAAAATTTAGTTTCAAGATTTGTCCCACTAGTGTGGGACAAATAGATTCTTAGTAGTTAGTTAGTACTAACTACTGTCCAGAAGGCCTAGCCAATAAATGTAACAAACAACTACACGGGCTTGTGGTGTACACTACACGGACTTTTAAGATGTTAGTCTATAGACTAACTCCATTATAAAAGTAGCAGGAAGTTGGTGAATGGAGGCGGCTCAAGACTTCTGATTCTACAGGCTGAATGATGCGGTTTAATAACGAGACTTTATCATCTTAGCATTGAATTGATTGCATCATTTTAGCATTGAAATAGTTTTTGTTGGGATATTATTTTGCAGACAACAGACGGTTTTGAATTTAACGACACAATTCAATGTGAAGAAGACTTCTTGAACTGCATCGAAAATGAGAAGGTCTGCCCTTACATCGAAGACCTGATCGCGCAGAAAGAACCACTCACCAAGGTACGACCCGTTCATCAGTCGATAGTCGTCCACTGCTTCCCACCATAGAATGCAATGAGGGGATTTTCCATAGTCACCTCTCTTAGCCGGCGGATTGGTGATCGCAATATTGGTGTTGAGTACTCAGGTGGATGCTGCTGCCCATCCCCTGGTATAATCTCTTAGACGACTTTTACGGCATCAGCGGGAGGAGACGGAGAGGTCTATTCATAGGCTGGACACACCACAGTACTTTATTTCTTCCTTCTTCTTACTATTTTATTGAATTATGTTCTTTTTATACCTAACTTTAATATTTATAGGTGCTTCGCCTAATCTGCCTGCAAAGTGTCACCGGCTCTGGTCTTAAGCCGAAGGTTCTGGAGTACTACAAGCGAGAGCTGGTCCAAGTGTACGGACTCAAGACTTGGCTCACACTGTGCAATCTGGAGAAGTGCGGCCTTTTGAGAGCCCAGCAGGGAATGCGACAGTATGCTGTGCTGCGGAAGGTACCATCATTAGAAGTCCACTGTTGGGAATAGGCTTTCCCCTTAGAAAGGCCCCACGACTTCCTGCAGGAAATTTAAAATGTCGTCGTTTGAAATGAAGAGATGGAGAAACCAAGATCACCAACAGCTCTCAGAATTAGCAAGTTGATGTGGCAATGGGCAGGCCATATACGGGTCTATTATTATTGTTATTTAAGGACTTATGGATGACCTGTACATTCTACCAGACAACCTTTGGATGGAAAGGACTGAATATAATTTTACATGAAGTATTGATGGTGTACTTACATACCTACTTAGTTATTGAAAAATCTGTTGATTATTTTCAGACGCTGCATCTAACGATGGACGAGGTAGAAATGAACTCAAAAGACAAGAACTTCTTGTCAAGCAAATATACACCTTTGTCTGTACGACTAAGCGAGCATATTGCTAAGAACAAGGGCTGGGCCGGTGAGTCACATTACATATTTATTTAAATTCAACTGGTTACTGCACTTACAGTATGCACCAATGCGTGCAGCAAGCCTAAACTACAGGTATAATTTTAATTAATTATCACTATTAATTATTGGACGAGGCCTCCCCCATAGAATGCAATGGGGGGGGATTTGCCATAATCACCACGCTTGGCAAGCTTATTGATGAACGCGGTTTTGGGGTTGAGTTCTCAGGTGGATGCTGCTGCCCATCCTGTGGTGATATGATGTGGTGCCATGGTACTCGTAGCTCCTAATATCCACAACACAGGGAATCCTAGTGTGGGATCAGGAATATGTGATTGTTGGGTGTTATGTTATAATTTGACTACCTCTGTGGTGCGGCGGGCGAAGGTTCGCCTGCGACGCAGGAGGTTGCGGGTTCGATTCCCGCCTCGGAACAAATATTTCTACGATCTGCAGATATTTGTTCAGGGTGTTCTGGGTATTTTCTATGTATAATTTTAAAATATCTATCTATGTAAGGTATTGTATTAAGCATATCAGTTATCTAGTTGCCATAACAAAAGCTCTGCTTAGCTTGGGGCTAGATAATGTTGTGTGAAATGTCCAGCATTTATTTATTTATTTATTTATAGCTGGGTGCATAAGGCAGGAAAAGCACATTAGTTCAAAAGATGCTGATTTAATTTTATGTGTAAAGCTATATTTGATGTTTTTAACTGCTCAGCTAATTCTGATGGCGAATGTACTTATTAGGCAGGTATTTGATACCAATTTAGTTCAGTGTATAGGAAGTTGCCTTTATCAGCTCGGTATGAAAAACAGAGTTTTGATAATGTGAATTGCATGACGCATAGACAAATGAATATTTTATCAACACGAAATGCTTATCAAAATATTTACACTGTAATAATAGACTTTTGTACTCAAAGAGCACATCCTTGTATTCGGCCTACTAATATTATAAAAATTAAAAAATTTGTGAGGATGGATGGATGTATGTTTGTTACTCTTTCACGCAAAAACTAGTGAACGGATTGTGATGAAATTTTACAGTATTATAGCTTATACATCAGAATAAAATATAGGCTATAATCTATATATATAAAAGAAAGTCGTGTTAGTTACACTATTTAAAACTCAAGAACGGCTGAACCGATTCGGCTGAAAATTGGTGGGGAGGTAGCTTAGAACAAGGAGAAGGACATAAAAATTTAACTAAAAATTCTGAATTAGAAATTCATATTCCCGAACATTGGGACAAAGTGAAAGAAGATTATTATAATAGGTTTTTTGATGCTGAGAATACCAGGCGCTTATGGCAGTGTAGAAAGTGGATGCATACGCGAAAAAGTGGTATTAATTTGTTAAAAAAAAGTCAATTAGGACAAATACAGTATATGTACCGGGACCACCGGGACATTATCTTATTTATATTATTAAAAAGTGGATTACTACGACAAAAAGTTGTTGCAATTTTTTCAAAATTATGTCAATTAGGCCAAACACCGGGACCACGCGAACGAAGTCGCGCACGGGCAGCTAGTTTATAATAAATTACAATAGAGGCTCCACGCGGGCGGAGCCACGAGCAAATGGTAGTGGATCATACTTGAAAAACTTCCATGGAGTATCCTAGGTCATTAATTATTATGCAGTCAAATGTCATTATAATTAACATAACATAACACCCAACAGTCACATACATAGTTCTGATCCTACACTAGGATTCCCTGTGTCGTGGGTATCAGGAACTACGAGCACCATGGGTACCACACATGAAAAAAATTACAGGCACATGAGACTTTTCATCTTCATGTCTCAGGGTCGGCAGCGCGCGTGTGATGCCTTTAGTGTTGCAGGCGTCCATAGGCTACGGTAGCTGCTTACCATCAGGTGGGCCGTAAGCTTGTTTGCTTACCAAGTTGTATAAAAAAATACACAACACCCAGACCCGGAAAAAATATTTACAGATCATGCCAACATTTGTCCCGCAGCGGGAATCGAACTCGCAACCTCTTGCGTCTCAGCCTTCACTTACGACAAATAGTACAAAAAGATCTAATAAAATATACATCATAGTAACGTACATTCGAGGTGAAATCATTTGAATACGTTGATGAATTTAAAATGTTCTAGTTGAGGTAGCCCGACCTTCAACCTCATTACAGTTCGCATGTTAATAACCCTAGTCGGGTCCGATTGTATGACTGTAACACATTAGAGGAAAACGACTTCATCATCATCATCAGCCTAGAAAAATAACGACTTCATCATCAGCCTAATAATGTGAGAATTATATAAATTCTCCAAGTCGACATTTAATTAGTTTAACCTTCCTTTTTTCTTAATTAAATGTCTATTTTCGCTTAAATCTTTCTTTTTCTCGTAGTCATTGTATAAAGTATAGAATGCAACTCTTGAATAAAACGGATTTATATCGAGAGCCATGAATCACTCGCGTCGCTCAGGATTCTAACGCTTGAATCACTCGCCTACGGTCATGACTGCTGCTGCGGTGTGTCTGGCCTGGCCTAAGAATAGACTCGCTCCTCCGTCTTCTCCCATGGATATTGTAAAAAACTAAGGGAATTACATCAGGGGACGGGCAGTAGCATAAATATCCACCTGAGTATTCAAGACCAATCCGCCACTGCCACGCTTAGTGATTATTTTGCATATAGGCGACTGTTGGGTGTTATTTATATATTTAAATATTTCTTGCAGGCATCCAAGATGTGCTAGGACTCCTCCCAGGTCCTACAATCGAAGAGCTACAAACGCTGCAGCCTCGCACCGCGCGACGGAACTCCATCTCCAGTGATAATTCTTCGCTAGACTGTCCTAGAGTCATACTAGTATTCTTTATAGGCGGCTGCACTTATCAGGAAATATCTGCGCTAAGGACCATCAGTAAGCAGGAAGATTCAAACGTGGAGTTTGTGATTCTGACGACAAAGTTGCTCAATGGAACGAATTTTGTAGAGTCCTTGATGGAGACTGAATCTTAATTAAAATTGGAGGCTATAGACGAAAGTTTGATGAGGAAAAGTTAGGTCTCTCAGCACTTTTCAATTTGACAAGCTACGGTTTTCACCAATGGACCTTTATGCGGCTATTTGAGCATATTTTTTTTTTCCTTAATTGGTGAAACCAGCGGTCACTCCCAGAACCAAAGTTCTATTGTGTATAAATTATAAAACCTTGAAAATGTATTAAAATATGTATTTTATGTAAGTGATGATAAAATATTTAAAGCTGTGCTTATTTTCTCTGTATAATTGTATAATGAGTGCAATATTGTAGATTTTTTTGCATTCCTTTGTTTTAAAATAAAAGTTTTTTAAATTAGTTGAAATATGCTTTTATTCCATCTGACCAAATCTTTCCATGAAAATAAACATTGAACCATAGATCTTGGTTTATTAAAATCTCATATTCATAACTTGGATATAATAATCTTTCAATTTGATCAGTTAATTTAAATAAACTTACAAAACCTGCATGCTTACTACCTATATATTACAATTTAAAGCTTCAGCATAATAAAAATAATTTCATATGTCTACGTGTAACTAGTGACTATTCTCATAAATATTCGTTACTTGTATATTTTGTGATGTTAGCTTTCTTTGGTGCGACACTCACACCATACTTCTTAGCTAAAGCAACTAGCTTCTCATTATCGTAACTGACTTCTTCTTTATAACATCTGAGCATAAGAGGCATCACAGTTTCCAAAATAAACTTGAAATTTGTCTGAGCGTAACTAGAGTCGTTACCTAGAGACAAATTAAGGCGAGAGTTGAATATAGCATGAATACATTCATCTAGTACATCCATCATGTCTTTCGTAACAAGTTTCAGTCCAACTTTTTCTACAGTAATAACAGATTGAGCGAACCAAATTGTACTACTCGATAAGTCCACCCATGTTTCATTAATGATATACTTAGCTAATATAAGGCCCAAGTTTTCCATTTGTATCAAGAATTTATTAACACCGGCTTTAGTGTGCATATTGACCGGAGTCCATTTGTCTTCTGATACCTTTCCTTTCATGGAATCAACAATTCTCTCTTTGTATTCTCTCAGTGCTTTTACGATGGGCGTTCGCAAACAGCTGTTCATTTGAAATCTTAAATCAAGACCAAACTCACAGAATAGCATACACTGATCTCTCAGACTCTGAACGCAGTCTAATACTGAATCTAAGGCGCATTGCGGAGTGAAAACCTGCTTAATAATTTGACTCATCAGTACCCTGAGTTGTAAGCTTGCCCAGACTATGAAAGCACTAATTTTATTCTTAGGAAACAATGAGATGAACTCAGTTAAGGCATCGGTCAATGAGCAGAAGAAGACTTCCCCCACTTGTTTTACATAACTGTCTATAGAACCTTCTAGTTGCACCCCCTTCACATGCACCTTGACAGTGTGACTGCAAATGGCCAGATACATGTCACAGGCTTGGCTGGTCATATTGAATTTGTTAAGTATCAGAACTGAGTGCCTTGTAGACTGCAAACCCCCTCTTGGACTCCAATTATGTGTCACATCCAACTCTCTTAGTAAAATCTCTATCAAGGCTTTTTGTTTCAGCTCAATTTTCTTCAAAATATCAGGTCTTTGTGGGTGGGTTTTATTTTCTTCCAAATTCAAACTCTTCTGAGCTTTGACCATCAGTTCGTAAGTCTTTTGAAAATGTCTCTCAACTATCAAAACATCAAGCTCCTCTGTTACATCAGCTAACCACTCAGGGAGGGGGCTGATTTGTGGTGAAGGCAACTCCTCAACTGATAGACTAGGAGACTCAATTGACTCAGGTTTAGGTTTATCAAAACTCTCCTTTTTCTTTTGCTTCAAATTTTCCTTCTCAACATGCAGTTTTTTTGCAACATCAAACTTATCCAACCAATCTTTCTTGATAGCTATACTATTACACTGAAATACCCTTGTGTCGGGAAATGCTAACACTTTGAAAGCTTGCTTCACAGTCCCCAAATCACGCACATTTACCACTGCAAGAGTACTTATCGGATAACTGGCTTGAAACTTATACCTCATAGGGCCTCGTCTGTTGGATATCCATGAGGTAAGCATAAGGCAGTCACTGAACAAATAGACGTGCATTCTTTGTAAGGCAGTATTTTCCTCCGCGTCAATCTCTAAAAGGTCGCCTTCGTGGAGCAAAGTTCGTTCGGCAGCGTCGAGCAAGTTCATGCAACCCTCGACCTTCTCGGTTATGACATTGAGTTTGTTTTTGCGCTCCTCCTCGGCATTGTCCGACTCCAGGTCCGGGTTGTCAAGGGATTCGCGAGATATGGTGTTGTCATAGCCCAGGATCGAGGCGTGTGATAGGGTAGTGAGGACGGTGCGCTGTTCGCTAAGCAGATGCGAGAGCTTGTACATCTCCGCCTCGAGGTGAGATATCTCGGTGGCTGTCTCGATGAACTGCATATAGTTCTCGTAAACATTCTTCTTGAGGGCACTTGCGGTTTCTTCGGCTAATGTTTGGATTTTCTCCTTCTGCTGTTGAAGATCCTCCCCCCCGACACAGGTTTTCGTCAATTCCTTCACGTAGCGCTCTGGGACGAAATCTGGTACCGCAAACTTTTCCATGTTGACGTCGGACATGGCCTCTCATAAATATTTAGATTATCAACGTTTATTTTACAGTAAAAAACACTAGTTCTTTCATCATTCGGTGTAAATTGCAATGGATGGAAAAAGAACTCAACAAAGTCAAAATGAATTGTCAAATCGAGCCGACACACGACAGACGGTTTTTTTTTTTCTCCTGTTCGAACTGGCTAATGTCTTAGTACCATACCACCTGCCTTGTAGTGTGTGCTTGTTGTTGTAGGGCTCCGTCTTTCGTTTTTATGCTGAGTTTTTATGTAGATAGGGTTTATTTTGCTTCATCAAATGAGGCCTTTCGTTTTTATCTTCATTTCATTAGCAAAGTCCCAGTCAAGTCATGCGTTAATAAAGCGGTGGCAGTCTTACCACAAAAATATGGGGATGGCGAGTTTATTTCGACCAAACATGTGAATACCACCCCGTGTGCCCAAATATAAATATCGACGAATATTTGGCACAGTCCGACGCGAATGTACACACGATAGGTAGGTATAATTAAGTCATGACTGTCATCCGATAATTTATTTAAATCTTTATAATAGACCCCTCTTACCATCATATAACCTAAATATGTAAATAAGCCAGAGGTGAGCAGCATCCACCTGAGTACCCAACGCCAATACGGCGATTACCTACCAATCTGCCGGCCAAAGTGTGGTGATTATGGTAAATTTATACCTAGGTACTTCTATTGCATCTATGAGGAGGCCTCGTCCAGTTTAGATGTCTAAAGGCGGCCACTGATGATGATGATGTAGCTATTACCATTTTTGAGATACAGATACAGTCGTAACAAGAGATGCACCCTGTGATGTTTGTGTGTGCCCGGGTAGATTTTTATACTACGTAATAGGGTCCCCGCAGGCCGCAGGACTATTCTCTATCTCGTGACAGGTTTGTAACATGACACTAACCAACATGTACAGGAGGACCATACTTACTTTCATTGAAGAAAAACCGTTTAATTATAATAGTCGTAGAGCATCTAAGTCGTGAAAAGCATTTTCAGAAGAATATCCCACCGAATGTAGCCTGATAGCAATGTTTAGGCACAAACCGCGAGTTTATGTTTTGTGGCACAAACTGTTTCACACAATATTTGTGTTGTTGGTAGGTAATTTTCTTAGAATAATGACTGTGCTTTAGTCATTATTCTGAGGTAATTTTAATTATATAACTCAGACAGACAGTAAGCAAACTGTTTGTATATGCTCCATCTGGTTGCCAATTGTGGTAGGCAAAAGTACCTACTTTTAAACATTTGGAGAGAGAAATCGCCTCAGTGCAGGGCTTAGAGAACACGGCCACCGGCCACTTCAGAGAGCTGATTCTGAGTTTTGACAAGCATTTGACACGGACGTATGGGTAGTGTAACACAGATTTTTGTATGAAAATGAGGTTCACAGAGTGTACGCTAGGGGCGCTCATCAGTATCGCCATACAACAATCCACACTACACTACACCAACGTCCGTGTCATATGCTTAATTTGCTTGTCAAAACTCAGAATCAGCTCTCAGCCCGGCCGGGTGGTCGCGTTGCTCTATAAGGTGCAGACCCAATTGTGGCGGCTGGCCACAATTGTAGACCTATAATTGTACATCAGGCAGTAGGTACCTGTACTGCCTAATGCTTTCAGCTGTTGATCGATCTGCAGCGAATCAATATCGCTGGAGTACAAACTTATAGGACTTTTAGGTGCCTATATAGGTTTCTATAAGATTTAATTTCTAAATAAAACACAAAATTTATAATGGCACTTTTTATTAGTAACAAATAAACTTAAACAAATTGTTTGCTTATTGTATTCTGGCAGATTATAAAAACAGCAAAGTCACAAATTCACATTGAAAGAGTGTTAACTATTCGTTTGGAGTCACAAGCTTAGTTATTAGTTTTTGAGTCTTCCAAAATTCTCTATGACGCAATATAATTTCAATTCTAGTTTCGTCTTTTCTTATACAACATAGAAAGAGAGAAACATACCCACGCAATATTTAGATGATCTAAAGTAACTCTTCAGTAGGTAATTTGTGCTATTTTGATCATCCTTGCATAAAATTATTTTCAACAAAACATCAACAATTTACAAAACCAAATTTGTAAATTGAAATATTTTTTTCTTTGTTTATCGGAGTGGAATGGAACAGACTCGGCTATGTTCGGTAATGATCGTTTATTCCTTCTTCTCGCTGACTTCAGGTTTTTCTTCCTTTGCAAGTACTTCTACCTTTGCAACCTCAGCTACCTTAGCTGGTTCTTCTTCAGTGAAGTTTCCATTACGCTTATATCTGTAGGTGCGGGCGGTTGCGACAACCGATTGGGATTCGTAGCAGTTGACTAGAGCGTCTCCATTGCGACCTGTGAACACAGAACCTTAAATAGTAGGTAGGTACTGGAAGAGTGATTCAGTGTTCGTCAGAAAGCTGAGCAACTGTGATGTTTAAATATACCTTGCACACATAATAGTTTACCAATAGCAATCGACACTGTACAATGTGCGTCAAATCATTTTGACACTCAAAACACTGCGTCTTTCGTACTAAAATATGACTCTTTACTGGCTTTCGAGTTATTCTGATGGTCATCATCATCATAGCTCAATATCAAGTGCCAATCATGGGTGATGATGCGAGAGGTTGCGGGTTCGATTCCCGATACGGGACAAATGTTTGTATGATCTGCAAATATTTGTTCCGGGTCTTGGTGTTATGGCACCATGGTACTCGTAGTTCCTGATACCCACGACACAAGAAATCCTAGTGTGGGATCAGGACTACGTACCTATGTGACTGTTGGGTGTTATGTTATGTTAATTGGTCAACGGAACGGGCATAAGACAATATTTTTTTAAATACCTGAGGGGCAGGTGCAGACGGCAAGATGTCTTCGGGCCATGCAGACGGCACCAGATCCGCACTGGGTGTTGCCGAGGCAAGGGTCGACGCAGCGGTATCCAACGCAGGCGAGATGGTCACCACATTGAGAGTCAAGCTCGCATTCACCCTGTAGACAAATTCAATTATTTACATAGTAGTAGTTATGTATGTAACTCACTTTCGTTGTTTATCAATAGATTCTGGACGTCTGCTTAAACTAGCTATCGTTTCTTTATTCACATGTTTATTTGAGTCTTCACAGCAACTGTTTTAAGCAACTTTTGAAGTTATTAATATCATAGATTTTGTTTTCACTTACACGTTCACAAGAAACAAGGGCGTTTCCGATGTATCCACTAGGGCAGGTGCAGACGGGGCGTTCAGCACCGGTGCGGTCGTGTCCAGGTGTGCACTTGGCGTTAGCACCGCAGGGGTTGGGCTCGCACAGGTCACCTTTTGGTATGAAGGTTGATTAGTAAGCATTTGATAAAGTTCTGATTTGTGAACGTCATTTCCTATTAATTTCCAGCCAAGAAGCTGCTTTCCTCATTGACAAAAAGTTATTCGAACTTACGGGCTTCAAAAGGCCTGCAGAAGGTGAAGGGATCACCGGTCATGGTCTTCGGGCAGGAGCACACAGGGGTTAGACCGCGGAGGTTGCAGTCAGCGTTGACACCACATGCGTTGATGCAGGGGTCGACACACGCGTTGTAGACGCAAGCTGGCTTATAGCTGGGGCATTCGCTGTCGGAGGTACATTCGGCCGAGCAGATTTTGTAAGGATCACCAAAGTAGCCCTGAAATCAGACAGATAATAAATATTAAAGTTACAGATTATGAGGATTGGCTAGCTTAGATATAATAATAATAATAATAACTCTTGCTTATAAGGAGGTAGATGAGTTGAGTTCACCTATAGACTGTAGGTTTACTTTCACTGAGATTAGTTTCCTGCTTGAGATATTCGAAATGTATCGTAGCGGCGTTATTTCCAAACATTCTAAAATTATTTTTGACATTCCATTGAATAAGCTTTCAACTTAAGGAGTGACCTAACGCAATTAAGAAACTATCAATATCTTATGGCCAAGACCTACAGCAATTGAAATTGCCAATCTATACGAACCCTTGGGCACTTGCAGACAGCGTGGTGAGCGGCGACGGTCTCACAGTCAGCGTTGACGCCACAGTCGCTACAAGGGCTGGTGCACTTGAAATCCCGACAAGACTGCTGCGCGCCACACTCTCCGTCGGACTCACACTCGTGGCGACAGCCAGCTAGAGGGCTACCCTGAAGATCAAAATATCACAGAACTTAAGTATCACAGTAATAAGGTACACAAATAAGGGTGTAATAACGTAGTAGATTTTAGCAGACAGGCGATTCAACTAGGAAGGTCTAACTTTGACAAAGAGGTGAACCGACGGATGAATCCGGGGAGACCTATGTCCAGCAGTGAATAAGTCTACAGGCTGATGATGATAATGATTATAAGAAGGATTTTTCTTACTCTGAATCCAGGCAAGCAAGTACAGATGGCCTGGTTGTTGGAAACGTGGCACTTGGTGTTGAGACCGCATGGAGATGGATGGCAAGCTTCCTCTGTAAATACAAAATACCCCGTTAAATTAGGTTTATTGGTTATTTTAAATAGTATACTTAATAATATAATGAAGAATATGCAGACTCGTTAACTTACCTGGATCAGCGATTCTGCAAGATTGGAAGGGGTTGCCAGTGTAGCCAGCGGGGCAAGTACAAACAGGGATATGGTTACGGACCTGCAAAAGAAATATAAGTGAGTAACAGTAGAGTAACAATCTCGAAGTATCCGATGATGGTTGGTAGGTAAAAGCAAAAGTATGGACACGTACATCACAGTTGGCGTTGATTCCGCAGGTACCTTCGCAAGGGTTGACGCAGTGCTGGTTCACGCAAGTCTGGTGGCTACGGCACTCGCTGTTTTCTGAAAATAAACATTGTGTCAGTATTTTTGGAAACTATGGGACAAGGGAATGTGAAAGAGCAATAATAGGTGAGATACTTACCAACGCATTCGATCCTGATGCACTGACTGAGTGGGTCACCAGAGTGACCAGCCAAGCAAGCGCACACAGGCCTCACGCTACCCTGGATGCAGTGGGCACCGACACCACAGGTGTGGGAGCCGCACATGACAGTTGTATCGGAGATGGAGCGCCCATGCGCATACAAGTCCTGGCCGAAGTAGCTTCGAGGATTGTAATTGTAGTTGTAGTAGCGTTGAGCTGCAATATGAAGGGTAAAATCATGATTTAATTTACGGTATGGTATGGGATACAGTAATTATGGTGCCGTGGTAATCGTGGTACCTGAGTATAATATATTGTCTGGTAAAAATATAAAAGAAAAAGAAAAGGACCTAAAATGTATCCTTGTGGCGCACCATTGTTTGTCATAAAAAATACTTGATGTAGTGCTAACAACGCTGTTAGGCGATGACTTGATTATTAACGCTGTCAACTCGTCGCTAAATAGGAGGACACCTAGCTGATTAGTCATTTCACAGACCAAGGACCTCTAAAAACTCTATTGAATCACTTAGCGTAAGCTAATGATAAAACAAGAGTTCCTGAGCCATACAAAGACAAATAGAACACATAAATCAAAGAATTCAATTAAAATATTAATAACTGCGAGAACAAAGACTTATTATAATGCATTATTCCCTAATAAGACCACGCGGAACCAGCCCACACACCATGCAATACAAAAACAAGACAAGCAAAGAATCAAACACAGTGCCAGATCGACGAGGACTGTAGGCGGAGTGAAGGCTATCTATGTATGTTCTTATAGTTCGTTGCCAAGGTTACAAACTTTGTTTATTTTTTTGATGATGATCATCATGTTTATTTTGTTGATTGTAATGCGGGGGTGCAGGTCGTTTGCTAAATAAGATGTTACGAAATTGAATGGACTTGTTTTTGTTGGTTTGAATATTGATTTTGGTGAAGATTAATTACAGGCAATACTTTATAAGAAATTACAGACTGTTTCATAGCCCACTAGTTTTGAACTCGCCACGTAACATTATGATATCCCTTAGATATCCTTACCTCAGGTAATCGATTTCTTATCACTGAATCTAAAAAAATAAATAGTTTCGTACTATGTTAGTGGATTTAGGTAGCTAAAGGTCCATCTACTTTTTTTCTGATTTTGTGAACTTATTAAGTTGCAACTTATTATAACAGTAACACCCACTATCATACAAACATGGTTGTGTACAATAAATATTATATATATATATATATATATATATACAGATTATACAAACATTTGTCCCGCAGCGGGAATCGAACCTGCAACCTCTCGCATCTCAGCCGTGTACTCGCCCGCCGCGCCAAAGAGGTCGTCAAAATGGTGGGGATTGCCATAATCACTACGCTTAGCAGACGGATTGGTGATCGCTTTATTCGTGTTTATAATACACTATTCTAAACTAACCATTCAACAAATTCATAATCATTTTTTAAACCTATTTTAGTTAAAATATGTTTTGTCTTGTTTTGACGTATGACATTTCACATCAGAGAGAACAAAACAAAAGTATTTTAACTTAAAAAATAATTATGAATAAGACCCTTATGCTATTAAAGTTCCGTTTAGATCAAAACTAGTAATGGAGGTGTAATCATTAATCACTTACCGTCTACACCAACCTGGAGGGCGAGGAGCACCAAAGGTGCTAAAGACAGCAGCTTTCCGCCCATCTGAAGAAACACGAATATATTATATAATTTATATCACTCGCTCAAAAATATAAGTAAACATCTTCGCTTTTAGCGGAAATCAAACCACAGCTAACTTTTCACCTAGGTAGAGATTGTCGTGCTGGTAGACCTACGTATGAGGCTTTGATTATAATCAAAGGTATGAGGTTACGTAACGATACTGAAATTAAATTTTATTTGTGACAAAAAAAATAAAGTTAGTCAAAGTTAACCTTATCCTTCACAAGTTACAACTTAGAAGTGTTTTCGGAAAAAAGGTGATTCACTTCAGATTTTTCGAGCCGGATACCAGCTTAATTTAAAATTATTTTGATTTCACAATCATTAGGTAACTGCAATAGAAATATGCTATACTATATACAAGAGTTGAAAGGTCGACTGTCCATTACACACTAAACAGAGCCTGTTGAAGGTTACAAGATTCATGAATGGGTCACTTGACTTACTTCAACATAGAATTTGAGTTAGGTATCTACGTTGAATTGTATAGTACCTACCTAGGTACTTACTTGTATAAGTTTTAATGACATAGACTTAAATTAAAATTATATATAATTACATAATTTGTATAATTATATAATTTGTCTGTTTTATTTTATTTAAGTATTTATTTTATTTATTTCATATAATCTATATAATTTTTATAGCTTATATAATTTGACAATTACCTATTTATTAGCGGAACTATTCTACCTACTATTCTGCCGTTGTTCCAACATACCGATCTACCGAGGGTAGTAGTAGTACCTATATAGATACCTTAACCAAAATAATAAAGTAGGTACAAAGCAAAATCAAAATTCAAAAACTCTTGAAAATCCATCATCTATATATCACCTATATTAATTACTCACATTGCGAAAACTTTAAACTATTCCTGATTGTATATTTCACAGCCAAAATTAAGCACTTGCAATACACTACACTGAACACTTACTGTTCGTCTGTCTGTGATGAGGAAACAACACTGTGAGGAATGCGCGCTGTCCTTATACCGGGCAGTGCGCCTACGCGAGCCTATAATCTGTGCGAACTTTTATGTAAATTCAATATTTTTATACATAATTGATTTACTGCTTTATTTCTTTAATTTTGCAGATATTATGTACTGCCCACGGCTTCGCTTACGTTATACCAGAGGCCCAATTCTCTAATTTAAAAACATTCAATTCGCAGTATAATCTCGTCTCAGTCGCACTGTCACGTATAGTAACTATTGCTTAATCTTTGCGTTTCTTGCGAAGAATATGAAATAGTTACTATATGAAACAGTGCGACTGACACGAGACTAGAATGTTTTTAAATTAGAGAATTGAGCCTCTGGATAAAATATAAATATACCCCCCACAAAACATAGGGAATCCTATGTAAGGGTTAGTAAACAAATTCTGGCCAGCTGGCATTGTTTACCGACGCTATAGGGAAGCGGTGTCGAATCAAAATCCCTCAAAAGATGTAAAGTGTTAATTTTAAGTATAAAATATTAAATAATAATATGTTAGTCTATAAAGTATTATGTTTTATGGGATTATTGTTTAGGTATAATTTTAGTAGGTAGGTATACATTTCCTATGTGGCCTGAAATAAATACATTATTATTATTATGACATTTATTTATTTATACCTAATCTCGTTAAAAAAATAAGTACTTTTTTCACTATAACAAAAACATTAAAGTAAAAATATAAATATATCAAAACGGGAAACCCTAACGCTAATATATAACCCTTGTTGCAGAGACAGGGACCTCCTGACTATGCGTGCCGAGTCCAGGAGTAGGTACTGCCTTCTGAATCTCATTACCTATTAAAATTATTAATTTATTTATTTATTTCAGGCTACATGGGAAATATACAGTATATTATACCTAAACAATAAGCCCATAGAAATATATATACCCTAAAGACTAACATACATATTTGATACCTACAACTATAACTACTTATATATATTTTATATTTTTTTAGGTATTTTGTTTCAAAACCGCTTACCTATAGCGTCGTTAAACAATGCCAGCTGGCCGAAAATCCAGATCAAGGAGCTCATCCTTCTACTTCGTCTTACTTACTTGGGTTAACTTTAGAATACTATTTATATACCTATTTGTACCTTTGTAATTAACTACAAGTGTTTTTGGTTGCAAAATAATCAAATGATTTTTTAAAATTAGCCTATAGCTCAATTCAGCCCCTTTATTGGCTAACGAGCTGTTAATCGCTTTCAATTACGGTTATGTGCTTTATGTTTTAATATTTCTTCGTTACAGTTCAAACGTTACAGTGAAAAATTCATTGATGACTAAAACTTATAAATTATAGGTACTATAAGATAATAAAACAAGTGCCTTCTCCAGTACCTACATCTCCTTAAAAACAGTGATTTGCGGCCTTTTTGATGATATTTAGTCCCAGTGACTTTAAAAAATCACACCCCAGCCCGTTATTCAATCAAACGATATCACCCTAAAAATGATGAGTGAGGACACGTAATTCTCAAGAGTAAAAAATACTTTGGAAATCTTATGACCAAATCCGTTTTTTATCCTCATGTTATTTGCCGAACGAAATTCGCAAAAATCGGATCAGTTCCCAAGAACCTTCCCAGTGCACTTGAAGAGCACCTTGATCCATGCCATATTTGGTTATCGCGGTGGATAGTCAACAGAAACGCTAATGACATCATAATTAACGAGAATTTAACCCGAGTTCTCTGTATATAGAAAGGACTAACCGGATCTAAGTTAGGCCGAACTTGATTATACTTAGTTGATTAAAGTTAGTCTAAAATTTGCTATGATCCCCACTTCTGATTCATAGATCGTGTGGATCCCGAAGCTAGGGTTTCAATAAGTTGTTTTGTGATTATAGTATACCTAAGCATGTAACTAGTAGGTATCTAAGTTAAGTGGTAGGTCAGCATTAGACTTTACTCTCGGGGCTAGGGTGAATCCCATCAGCAACAATAAGGAAACACTGTAAGTATACTTGGTCTACCTACAATGCCCTTGCTTCTGAGGTAAAAATCTGAACGTGGTGCATAGGTACAATTATTTATTCTGTATTTGGTTCCATTAATCAGTTCATACAAGACAATGGTTTTCTTAGGGCATCGTCTATGGTCTATACCTATTTAGTTACAAGCATTTAACAATAACGGGGGCGTAGCTCCATCAGGCATCATAATTTACTTGGTTTATAGTCGATAAACAACACCGCCACAATAAAACATGCCTAAAAAGGGACTTGACAACCGTTCCTCTTCATAATCGACTCTAGATGTTATTCACACACAACCAGGACGGGTCAGGGACGGAATGGCGGTTTCGTAGGCTTGGTTCTGACACGACGGCCAACGGTCAATCAATAATGTCTTAATATTATGTCATCATCGTCATCATTATCACAGCCTATAGAAGTTCACTGTTGGACATAAGCCTACCCCCTAGAATGCCACGACGAATGGTCTTGAGCCGCCTCCATCCACTGAATTCCTGCGACGTTTATAATGTATTTAGTCCATTGAGTAGAGGGCCTTCCTTTAACGTATCGTCCACTCGATAACCTTTCTAATGCTGGTTATACCTAAATAGGCGGATTTTCTACTCCCTTCCCGCAAGACGACGCAACGATCTCTTCACGGTCCGTCCACGCTCCTGACGTTGCTAGAATTCATGTGAAGTCTTCAACTCTTGAAGATTCATTTATGAAACCCAACTATCCAAATACCAATTTTAGCATAGAATTTTGGCCATCGGGCCAGGAACAAAATAATATTTTTCAATTGATTGACTCATTCGGATTCGACCCACTATTGATTACGTAATTCTGTTTATGTTAATCGTAACACTTTGTAATGCAAATTGTATCAAGGCTACCATAGATTTGCTTATGTGCAAAAGTATAGGAAGTACCTACCTACGTACTTACCTACATACTTAGCTTCCTGCACGTACGTAATAGTTACTTAGGATGCAAGCAGCAGTACCTATTAGCTATTACATACTCAAGAGGCACTTCATTTGAGAACTAAAAGTACCTAGTCTACATTAGGTACCTACAGACAAAGTTTGACAGGTTCATATATACTCAATAAATACTACTAACGTACGTGGTGTATGCGGCCTAAGAATAGATCCCTCCGTCTACTCTCGTGGATGTCGTAAAAGCCGACAAAGAGATTACACCACGGGATGGCAGCATCCACCTGAGTATTCAACACGAATACTGTGATCATGAATCTGACTGATGCCAAGCGTGGTGATTATGGCTATTCCTCCCATTGTATTTTATTGGGGAGGTCTCATCCAGCAGTGGACGCCGAGGGCTGCTGATGATGATTACTATAGTAATACGGAGAAGGTAGTGTGGAAAATAGATACCTAGGCACCTACGTGGTAGGTGGTTCAGTTAGTACTAAATCTCTTTTGAGTGCAAGTTGAGGTATTTTTCCTTCTATAGAACCAAAGGTAGTATGGTATATTTTGCTTTTATTTGTCTTGAGAGATAGGTCGACAGCCAGAATGTACCTTTCTTTTTCACTAGAAGAACAACAACAAGTCAACAAGTTGGGCTTGAAAGTTCTATCTATCAATACCTTCTTTAGGTTCCGCAAAGTCAAGGTCATCACGTTCTGTGCGTTCACCTTTCAGATCGCACTTAATCTTATTATAAAGAGTTCTGGTTTCCGAAAAAAAACAATCGTTTCGGGTAATAAGGTAGGTATCATCCTGCCCACACAAGTTGCTTGTTACCTTATTCATGTGTTGCTAAGCTATCCTTTTTCCATTTTTGGGACCGGCTCTCTCTATCAAAGTAGTGCAAAATGAGTTCTTTTGAATAAAAGTTATGAGGTAACATGGATGCAGCCAAAACGAAAAAAAATAAAATGGGTTGAAACAAATTAAGACTTTTATAAGGGAAGAAAATAAATATATTTTGGCCTAGAAGTATAAGTAAGTTCTTCAGCTCTTATTAACCCTCTAAGGAGGAATATGTGAAATAAAACTAATAATAACAATATCTAGTTAACCACAACTCAAGCGTTCCTGTTTTACGAGTAAGGTTAAAAGTAAGTGCATTTTCTCCTGTACCGAAAGTTTATTTCATTGCGTTCGAAAACGCAACGGAACGATAAGTTCCTTGCTCCAAGACGAAAACTGAAAAAAATAATACGTTTCACAGGTACATAATCTATTCCTCCTCTATTTTTTGTAGTATTACCATTGTAAATAATTCAGTGTATTAGATACATCATGTATCTAATACACTGAATTATGAATGAATTATTATCTAATACATGTATCATACATGGAAGTAATAAGTACTACGTACAACAGTACGTATTACTTCCATGATTAGATATAGGATACGTAAATAGCAGAGTCATCTTTGGTAGGTAAAAAATATAAAACGGCCGTGAAAACCCCTCCAAATAGGTACCTTTTAATATTCCAGATAACAATACCCTCTCATATTAATAATAATAATAATATATATATAATAGTATATATATATATATATATAGCTCTCTTTATTTCTTGGTATAATAATCAAAATGTAACTAATGTATTTATTGCATTGTACAATGTTGATGGTTAAAAGCTCATAGAAGTGCACCTACTTACTTTAGAAACTTTTTTGTGAAGAGAACTTTCTGTTATTAGTATTACAGAATCAAACTGTAATGGGTTGTAAGATTTCCATACAAATCTAAAAGTCGGTGTGACTAAGAAACCATATATAAGGTACCTACCTATATAATTTTATAAGAAACTGACAAACCACGGGTACAAAATTTAGTGGAGTTTGTAGAGATAATTATTCAAGATAGGAGCAAACATCGTTTTTATTGTTTGCTCCAAGGTTTTTATCCAGATGCTAGCAGTATACTCTTGATTTTATACTATACGTGACGTACTGACGTATTGAATCATAGTTTCTGAACGCACTCTGAACAGCTGACCAGACCCCTTGCTGCCGCTGACATTGACATATTTTTTTGCAGTCATAATTCATTTCTCCGAAAATGTATTGGCGATTTTCGTATCGAATTTAGATGTAAATTTTACACTGTAACTAAAACGCAACAATACAAACCATCCAGCCTTACACGAAACATGTCCGCTAGTAAATTAGATGCAGTGTACCGAAGTATACTTCTGACCAAATTTTTTACCAAAGGTTGGGGTAAACCAGAAAACTTGAGAAGGTGAGCATCACACCATGCGTCTTGTCTATACTTTGTTGTGTAACATGTATTTACTTAGGTATCGACAAAAGTTATATCTTTACATTTTATGTACCTATTTATAATTTTCAAGGTTATTCGAGTTTAGGAAAGTTGTATCGAACCGGGACGAATGCTTCAAGTTAGTGGAGAGGGACTATCCTGTGACCATCACCAAGGTAAATAATTGTTATATTCTCTATATATCCCTTACTTTCAAATTATTGCTATTATTTTAATTGAGTACTAAGAAACTTAATTCCAGCGTCACATGAATTAGTCAACAAGTATTTATTCCTTACTAGTTGCGCCCCGCGGCTTCACCCGCGTGAATAATGATGAAAATTGATGATGATGATGATGATGAAAAGTAGCCTATGTATTAAACCAGGGCGTAAAGTATCTCCATTCCAAATTTCATTGAAATCCATTCAGTAGTTTTTACGTGAAAGAGTAACAAACATCCATACTCACAAACTTTCGCGTTTATAATATTAGTAGGATTGTCTAACACACTGGTAATCGATTACGAATTCGCAGTACATTGTGCCGCAAACTTTAGCAATTTTTCAAGAGCAGATATATTCAAAACATAATGCACATTAAACTGTAAAATCGTATTTGAAAGCTATTATAATTTGCTAGCCAGTAAAGAGCAGGTCTTATTAACTTAAACTCTAGACTGCTAAAGTAATTGAATAACATTCTTCATTCATGTAACTCTATGTCTCTCCCAAATCCCAACTATTGAGTTATATTTTGTTACTAGTTGCGCCCCGCGGTTTCACCCGCGTGAATAATGATGAAAATTGATGATGATGATGATGATGATGAAAAGTAGCCTATGTGTTAATCCAGGGCGTAAAGTATCTCCATTCCAAATTTCACTCAAATCCATTCATTAGTTTTTACGTGAAAGAGTAACAAACATCCATACTCACAAACTTTCGGGTTTATAATATTTGTAGGATGTATGATTCTACTGGCATTGACCCAGTTGGCATTTATGCTGGGGCCACATTAGCGGGCTACGGCGAATGTTTGCGTTTTGTGTCCCTGTCTGTGCGCATCATTCGTAAAACGACAGACAGGGACACAAAACACAAACATTCGCTGTAGCTTGTAATGTGGCCCCAGCTTTAGAAATATGACTTCCCTTTTTTGTAGCCATCACTGGTATGAACTATTGTTGTATCTTTCAATACTTAACTAATACATGTGATTGGTTAATGGACCCATTAATCTGACATACTTATGCCCATTTTCACCAACCAAAAAAAGAACACAATGCTTACGAGACACTTAACAGCTTGCATTTGACCATCATCAGCCTGTAAAAGCCCACTGCTGGACATAGGCCTCTCCTATAGAATTCCACAACGAACGGTCTCCCCTAACCTCCCCTATCCACTGACTTCCTGCAAACTTTATAACGTCCGTTCCTTGGTCCATCGAGACAGGTCACTAACTAACTAGGTTTAACTACATTTCAAGTTATTATTTAATCTTACAATCTCATAGAATCCTCTACATCCAAAGATTTTCTGGAAGAGATCGCTCCTGAATGTAGTATTTCAGATGCCCTTATACTTTTAAATGTAGGTAGATAAGTTTTGTTTTGTTATGGTGTACAATATAAAACATACATCCTACTAATATTATAAACGCGAAAGTTTGTGAGTATGGATGGATGTTTGTTACTCTTTCACGTAAGAGGGGTAAAAACTACTAAATGGATTTGAGTGAAATTTGGAATGGAGATACTTTACGCCCTGGATTAACACATAGGCTACTTTCATCATCATCATCAATTTTCATCATTATTCACGCGGGTGAAATCGCGGGGCGCAACTAGTACATACATAAAAACACGCCTGTTTTCCCGAAGGGGTAGGCAGAGCCTCAAAGGGCCTCTATTCACCATGGGTTGCTTAATCGCAGGAATATAAACATGACAAGTGGTGAGCTCATCACTGCCATTGTTTTCCACAACAAACTCAGCTGATGCTTTCTTCCAGTAATAACACACTCCTAAATAAGCCAGCAGCCAGGACAAATCTTATACTAACGAAAATTGCTCAACAAGTCTGGGACAATATAAAAATAGACTTTATATGTTATTATTGATTTTGACGACCTCTGTGGCGCGGCGGGCGAAGGTTCATCTGCGACGCAGGAGGTTGCGGGTTCGACTCCCGCCTGTGAACAAATATTTGTACGATCTGCAGATAATTTGTTCAGGGTGTTCTGGGTATTTTTTATGTATAATAAAAAATATCTATCTATGTAATGTATTGTATTAAGTATATCAGTTATCTAGTACCCATTACACAAGCTCTGCTTAACTTGGGGCTAGATAATGTTGTGTGTAATGTCCAGCATTTATTTATTTTATTTATTATTTATATTATAATTTCAGGAACAAACCCTTGCCGACTGTAAGCTCATAGAAGGGTACTTTGTGAGTCCTCTCGATCGGTATCTCCCCGGGATAGTTCCGGAGATCGCACAGAAGGCACATTTCCAAGCACTCCTGCCTAACCACTGGCCGGAGAAGGATGTGAAGCCTGTTTGCCTGCATCTAGCTGGAACTGGTGATCATGTTAGACCTAATACTCTACTCTTAACTAACATAAGAGCATTTTATAAACTTTCGCGATCAGAATACATATTTATTAATATTGTCACAGGTATCGCGTGTTACCTTATTATTTATTATTCCCGACGTTTCGAATGCGTTACAGCAATCGTGGTCGCGGGCGTGGTTGTGTCAGCTCTGGTGCATGGAGGCGGCTCAAGACTATTCGTAGTGGCATTCTAGGGGGGAGGCCTACATCTAGCAGTGGACTTCTACAGGCAGATGATAATGATGAAGAAATTAAAATGGTTTCTCTTAAAATGAGAAGTAAAAGTTGACTTGGAGTGAGAACTGCCCCAGTGTTGTCTAACTAACTGGTAATCGCTTTCAATTGCGATTTCGAAGTACATTGCGCTGCGTGTTTTAGCTTATTTTCCAAGAGCAGAAATATTCGAAACATAAAGCGCAATGTACTTTAAAATCGGAATCGAAAGCGATTATCAGTTCGTTAGCCTATAAAGGGGTTGGTTTGTTCTAGTCCAATAATTTGAAGACAGGTAACATGTGCTAGATAGGAGCCTCTTGCGAGCCCACGTGGGTAGTTCCTGATACGACACGGAATCCTAGTGTGGGATCAGTATTACGTATGTGACTGTTTCGTGCTGTTATATATAAATCATCCAGACACTGTTTTGTGCCAAAAACTGCCCTGAATTCCATCCTTTGCCTGTTATCGTCAATGCCTATTTTATATGTACTTTATCAATATGTATGGCTAATCGTTGCGTGACTGACTGACTGACTATAATATACGTACAGCCTGAACCGTAAAACCCTAGAGACCTTTAATTTGGAGAGTACATTCCTTGTGTGGTCTAACGGTACACTATGAAAGGAATTTTGCGAAATTTACCCCCTGTGCAGCGTGTTGTCAAAATTTGTATATACGTACAGTAGAGACCTTTAATTTGGAGAGTACATTCCTTTTGTGGTCTAACGGTACACTATGAAAGGAATTTTGCGAAATTTACCCCCTGTGCAGCGTGTTGTCAAAATTTGTATATACGTACAGCCTGAACCGTAAAACCCTAGAGACCTTTAATTTGGAGAGTATATTCCTTTTGTGGTCTAACGGTACACTATGAAAGGAATTTTGCGAAATTTACCCCCTGTGCAGCGTGTTGTCAAAATTTGTAAGGAAAAAAATCCACGCGAACATATTCATGAGCGTTCCACAACACAAGTGTATTATAATCTGCGTCACGGAACGTGGCGTGATACGATTATCTTGGCAACCGCGCGCTCCGGCCATACTGTTTACATTGTTATCATCTAATAATACCGTGTTTATTGAACTTTCCGTGTTAACGTCTTTGAGGATAATTGGCCAATTTGAAAAGACCCTAAAAATAAATCCTGGAGATAACTTTCGTATTCCAAAATAAGCTGTAACCACTACCAGTTAGACAGGTGTGTATATTCAGCCCTGGCCGACTATCGACAGGATGTGTATGATTTCAAAGTCAAAAAGAATTTTATTCATTGAAATCACAAGGATCATTTTGAATCGTCTTATAAACTAAAATTACTCCTGTTCCAACGCGACCAAGCCTAGAAGAATCAGGCAACAAACACAGCTTGGCTTACATAAATGGTCCATCTCACCACTAGGTGAGAAGCGCCTGTGTGGTGCCTCGGATTTCTTATCAGCCCTCACTGCTGGGACTCAGCCCTGGCCGACTATCGAGTTTGCTAACCAGCCGCAACCCAATACTGGGCCCCAGTGCGGATTACACTACACGCCAACGCTCGTGGCAGACGCGGACTTTTTAAAGTTTTGGAGACTATTTGCTCCAGAATCGAGGCTCATATTTCGCAAATAAGTAGACAAAACATAACTCCTTTCGTAAACGCAGTGTTTTTCCTCAGTGCGCCCTGGCATCAGTAGGATGCTATATTATACCAGGAAAACACAGGCTATATTTATTTTTCAATAAAATAGGGATCCCTACGAAAACTCCAATAATGTAACCGAAGGTGTTTAAAAATGGCCTATAAAATTCCTTACATCGCGTTCGCTGCGAAAACTATAGATGATAGAACAAAATATTGTACAGTTTTAGAGAATAATTTACAATAGAGGCTCGACGCGGGCGGAGCCGCGAGCAAATGCTAGTTTGTAATAAAGTACAACTTTGTTACAGTTTTTCTGGCGGCGACGAAATCTCATGGTGAAGCCGTTACTCAAAGAAGCAGGTATCGGTGGCATCATCTTAGAAAACCCCTTCTATGGACTCAGGAAACCCACTGACCAAGTGTAAGTGTTTTTGCAAGCTGTCACTCTACTTGTATGACAATAATAATCTTTATTTGGAACAATTAACATTATAGAAAACTTACCACGTACTTTACTATTAAATTAAAATTAGTACAAAACAAATAAAAAACGCTGATACCTACCTAGAAGTAAAAAAACTGTGTCGCAAGTATCAATATTTTGTATTACAGGGTTCCAAAATATCAGATAACAGAGTCAATTAACATCTTTAGTGGGTAGTAGTGTAGTAGAGTAGCGTAAAAGAGCACATCTTTCTCTGTAAATTATTTCTTTGTTAGTATTTATATTTTTATTTATGTATGGTACCTACCTAATTATAGGTATATGTATATTATTTATCTATGTTTAAATTTAATTTATATATAATTTTTAATTTGTTTTGTGTCTCACTTTTCTTTTTAAGTGTGTACACGAACCTACCTCTATAATCACCACTCTCTAGCCTCAGAGGTTTGCTGGAAGAAAAGTCTTTTTAAGGTTAAGCTCGCCTTTGTACATTTCCTTTTATTCTGTCATGCGTTAATATTATGTATATACGTGTATAATAAAGAATAAAGATCTGTGCAGTATTATCTAAATGTAATGTGCGCTAAAATTGTCGCGCGCCCTTTCTAACAGACCGAAATAAAAGGGACCGCGATAATTTTAGTGCAGTTTAAGTATAGAGAATTATGCACAGAATCTCTACCAATGTGTTACGTTTGCCGACCTCTGTGGCGCGGGGGGCGAATGTTCGCCTGCGACGCAGGAGGTTGCGGGTTCGATTCCCGCCTCGGAACAAATATTTGTACGACCTGCAGATATTTGTTCAGGGTGTTCTGGGTAATTTTCTATGTATAATAAAAAATATCTATGAAATGTATTGTATTAAGTATATCAGTTATCTAGTACCCATAACACAAGCTCTGCTTAGCTTGGGGCTAGATAATGTTGTGTGAAATGTGCAGCATTATTTATTTATTTATGTATGTTTGTTTGTATGATTAAAGGGCCAGCGGAAGATAAATTGCCCATCCAAACGAAACCAAAGTAATTTTAAATTCGAGCATATTTTCACCATAAATATTATGTTTTTATTCGGATTTGGGTAGTATTTGTCTAGGTATCTGGTTTTTTTTTTTCAAAATACATACATACTTGTCGTAATGCATTGTTAAAGGCAGAAGTTACCGCTTAACATCAGGTGGGCTATATTTGTTCAGTAAATTATACAAGTTGTACAAAAAAAACGTCAATTTTGAAACAAAGATAATTTTTTAGGCGATCCTCATTGCACAATGTGTCGGACATATTCGTGATGGGCGGATGCCTGATCCTGGAGTCGCTGGTGATGTTCCACTGGTGCGAGCGAAACGGACTCGGGCCCCTGGGTGTCACGGGGCTGTCTATGGGAGGGCATGTATGTTCATGTTTCTATTTCCTTAGAATGCGTACTCTTAGCTTCTTCCTTTTTGATTTTATTATCATCATCATCATCATCAGTATAGCCTTTAAGTGTCCACTGCTGGACGAGGCCTCCCCCATAAAATACAATGGGGGGAATTTCCATAATCACCACGCTTGGCAGGCGGATTGGTGATCGTAGTATTTGTGTTGATTTTATATGCTTATACTAGCTGACCCGGCGAACTCTGTTCCGCCTTGGAGGCAATAAATAAGCAGATTTTGGATTTTATTAATTTCAATGTTTTATTACGAAATACAAATAAAAAAATTAACTATTTTATTATTTATTGTTCATGTATTTTTGTGAATAGGTTCACTCTTCAGTTAAGTACCTTTGTGATACACGAGAGTCACGATATTGTAACTAACACGACTTTCTTTTATATAATATATAAAGATTAACGTGAACATTTGTTAATGAGATTGATGTTCGAAAATGTTAAAAAATAACGAGAATCACGGCCCTGAGTTGAACAAACAATTGACATTGGTGTATCGTATTTTGTAAGGAGACACCGATGAGCGCCCCTAGCGGGCACTTTGTGAACCTCATTGCTTTATCTATAACTGTTGCAGCTCGTGAGAGACGATATATATATTTTTAGATTAAATTTGCGTTTCAGGTGAAACAATTTCCGCCCACTAAATTAAAAAAAACCTGTTGATTATGGTGTCAATCGCTTAAGCAGATTATAATTTAGGCGATTGTTATGACGCTTTTTTAAAATTATTTTTAAAAAAGCTATTAATTAATTTTATTTTTATTTTTAATTTTATAAAAAATTATTTAAAGCAAAGTTTAAAAGCACAAAAAATGTACAGTGCCTATTTTAATCTGAATTTCGAAAAAAAGAAAACGTATAATCTTAGTTTTTTATTACGTTGCTATAAGCATACAAAAAAATCATCGGGGTAGAATAATATTTAGGAGTGAAAAAAGTTTTCCCTTTTTGTATGGACAAGTGCATGTTAGTTTCTAAAGTTTTCTGTTAGTGCTAAAGTTAGCATCTTTAAGTTTACTGCCTGCCCATACACTGTATTAATAAGTAAATTATCTCATACTTGACAGATGGCGTCGCTAGCGGCTACCAACTGGCCGAAGCCCCTCGTCCTAGTTCCATGTCTGTCATGGTCAACAGCCTCTGCAGTTTTTCTACAGGTAAAACATTAAGGCTGCGTTTCCACCAAAGATGTGCTAGGCAGCTGAGCGGTGCGAAGATGCGTAGCGACGCTGTGAAACGGTGCGAGGATGTGTAGCGGGCTCATTTCAGACTGACTGCTAGTAGTTTCTCGCTCGCGTCCATCCTTTGCACACATCCCTCGCGCACATCTCTCGTACACATCCCTTGCAACATATTCCTCGCGCACATCTCTCGTACACATCTCTCGTACACATCCCTTGCAACATATTCCTCGCACGCATCCCTCACTTGTTTTGTACGTATGAAAACCTCGCTCGCTAAGCCGTTTCCACCAAAGCTGTGCTGAGCGAGGCTAGGTAAATGAGGTGATTCTATTGGTTCTAAACAAACACATCCCTCGCTACGCATCCTCGCTCATCTCTGGTGGAAACGCAGCCCCATGCTCATTTTCACTAGCCAATATCTGGACACATTTGACGTTCTTCATAGAAACTTGTGTCGACCTTTGTGGCGTGGCGGGTGAGTAGCCGGCTGAGATGCAAGAGGGTGCGATTCCCGCTGCGAGACAAATGTTTGTATGATCTACTAATATTTGTTCCGGGTCTGGGTGTTGTGGTACTATGGTACTCGTAGTTCCTGATACCCACGGCACAAGCAATTAATTCTAGTGTGGGATCAAAACTACGTATGTGACTATTGGGTGTTATGTTATGTTTATCAGTGACTAGTAAAATGTGTATTATGGTCTACTACGAGAGTTACAAGGTTGTCTGGAAGAGACCGCTCTCAGCGATAAGACCGCACATTGTACTTTAATTGATTATTTGAATGGTATATGCAATAAGGACGACGTGGTAGAGGAAGCCCCTCCACTCAATGGGCTAAATACATTATAAACGTCGCAGGAAGTTTGTGGATGGAGGCGGCTTAAAACCGTTCGTCGTGGCATTCTAGGGGGGAGGCCTATGCCCAGCAGTGGACTTCTACTAGCTGATAATGATGATGATGATACAATCAAGTATGTAATATGTATCTACGAGTGTTTTCCCTTATGCGTGGAGCATGACCCTTTGGGGATTGAAAACATAGGTCTGTGACATCCTTTAGATAGTATGATTGTTATGTATATTATGTATTCAAGTTTAATGTAAAAATAAAAAAATGCTGGACATTTCACACAACATTATCTAGCCCCAAGCTAAGCAGAGCTTGTGTTATGGGTACTAGATAACTGATACTTAATAAACATACATATAACTGATATACTTAATACAATACATTACATAGTTTTTTATTATACATAGAAAATACCCAGAACACCCTGAACAAATATCTGCAGATTGTACAAATATTTGTTCCGAGGCGGGAATCGAACCCGCAACCTCCTGCGTCGCAGACGAACCTTCGCCCGCCGCACAACACAGAGGTCGTAAAAACTGTATTTTATTATTCTATCATTATTGTTATTATTTTTACTCTGTGCACCGCTGTTTTCGTTACTGCTTCGCTCGTTACTGTCCATCCAAACGTTGCCTGGAAGAAATCGCTCTCAGCTATAAGGCCGCCCATTGTACTGCTAATTTTATTAAATCCTGTTATGTATTTCTGGTGTACAATAAAGTGTTAATCTATCTATCTATTGTTTCAGGGAGTGATGTCCCAATCAATCAACTGGGACCTGCTAGAAGATCAGTACCTCTCAGACGGAGTGTACAGAGAAAAACTCTCCAAAATGGTGACCATTGTCGACGAGGCATTCCTCGCCGGGAAGAAATTCGCGCGCACATATTCAGAAAATATCACCACAACGCAAGCAAAAATAGACCCTAACGCACAGAACATACCTCCTATAAACCCACATAGCAAAACGGAACTGGATATAACCTACAAAGAATCAAATAGTGCCAATACAGTTATAGATGTTACCAGAGATGTAGAGTTAAACAGCAAAGTGCCTAATTACGAACCCAAGTCTGAATTGGCAGTGAATATAGAAAGTTTGTACGCGGAATTGAAGAAGCTGTTAGAAGAGAAGAAAATTAGTCAAGTGTTGTACGATAAGTTGGTATCAAACGAGACGTTCACGCTTCAACCTGAAGATATTGAGGATATTAACAAGTTCACGGAGGAGAGGTTAAAAGAAATCCTGTTTAGGTGTAAAATGGGTGAGCGAAAATTCTTTAAATCTCACATTTTATAATGTTTCTTTCGGGAGGTAAGGCGCTTATGCCCTTTTGAACGAAGTTTGCTCCTATTTTGACTTCATCAAACTCCATGAAATTTTGTACACATAATCAGTACACTAATATCTAGACCTAAATTTGGTAACCATGTAATTTTATAAGAAACAAATGCGCCACGGGTCTAGATATTAGTGTACTGATTATGTGTACAAAGTTTTAGTGGAGTTTGAAGAAAATATAGCCAAATTAGAAGCACACTTCGTTCACATGTTTTTTAGGTTACCTAGTTTTCGCAAAATCAGTTTTTGCTATCTCAAGAAGTGTTCATGAGCTGTGACGAGCAAGAACACAATAAAATTTGAATTTCGCGCCAATTCACCTTAACACCAATACTGCGATCACCAATCAATACGGCAAATCCCTCCATTGTATTCAATGGGGGTGGCCTGGTCCAGCTGCTGTCTATCAGCAGTAGTGTCTCCTTTTTAACAGACTTCACAAAAAGGAGGAGGTTCCCAATTCGGTTACCTCATATCTCCGGCGTTTATGAACCGATTTGGAAAATTCTTTTTTTATTTGAATATATATGGACAGCAGCATCCACCTGAGTTGAGTGTTGGCAGGCGTATTGGTGATCGCAGTTTGGTGTTAAGTACTCAGGTGGATGCTGCTGCCCATCCCCTGGTATGATCCCTTAGTACCTTTACTACATCCACGGGAGGAGGGGTCGATTCTTAGGCCGGACACACCACGGCATATAAATACATATATACATCTGTGTACATCTGTTTCATAAATACATCTATTTATTTTTTATTACAGCTTTCCTAAAACAAGAGGATGTAGAAATGGCACACACGCAAACACTAGAACACACAAAAAGCAAAGAGGTAGAAGTTAAAACAACCACACTAGAGAAAGTCGAGGAACAATCAAAAGCGATAATAACAAAACCTAAAGAGAAAAGCTCGTGGAGTATATCCGAGCTGGCTGCTGATTGGATCAACCTATCGTTCCTAAAGCCGAGTGAGAGGAAGATAGATATTAGTAAGATACATTGGAGGGACAGAGAGGCACTACAGTTTATGAGGGGCGTTATGGATGAGTGCACGCATTTGAGTAATTTTTCTGTGCCGTTTGACACTTCTCTTATTATTGGTGAGTACATTTTGCAGTGGCGTGGTGTTCTCTGTGTAAGAATAGACCCCGCAGTCTTCTCCCGTCGTAAAAGCTGACTAAGGGGTCTCATCAGGGGATGGGCAGCAGCATTCACCTGAGTACTAAACACCAATCCGTCCAAGCCAAGCGTGGTGATTTTGGCGAATCCCCCTTATTGCGCTATATGGGGGAGGCCTCACCCAACAATGGACGTCTACCGGCCGCTCGGTCAATGATAGTTTGAATTTGACGACCTCTGTGGCGTGGCGGGCGAAGGTTCGCCTGCGACGCAGGAGTTGCGGGTTCGATTCCCGCCTCTGAACAAATATTTGTACGAACTGCAGATAATTGTTCAGGGTGTTCTGGGTATTTTTCTATGCATAATAAAAAAATATCTATCTATGTAATGTATTGTATTAAGTATATCAGTTATCTAGTACCCGTAACACAAGCTCTGCTTAGCTTGGGGCTAGATAATTTTGTGTGAAATGACCAACATTTATTTATTTAATTGAGTTTGGAAATGAGGGCCTAAAGCACAGCACACACCTCCACCGTTGACAGCTACAAGTGGTCGGCTGCTTAGTGGCGGTGGTCGGTGGCCGCGACTTTTATGAACCCTGCAGTCTGTGTGCAGTATCGGCCGCAAGAAGTAAGTGGCGGCCACTTTTGTTACGGTGGTCGGTTCGTGTGCGGAGAGTTCCAACGAAATGTACAAAAAGTGTATCCCGCTGTTTGTCACTGGTGGGCGCGTATATTTCTAGGGCAAAGATTGCTATCTATATCTAATTGTACATTATTGCAAAGGCCGGAAAATAGGCAATTGCAGGTAGAGTACGAGAGGTGAGGACTTCACTGATACGTTTCAAGCAATTGTCATTTCCGCCGAGGCATATATAGTGCTTTTCTCAAAAGAATGCTGTGAAATAAAACATACTTTTTTCTCGTTTTCATATACTTTCATGTATTTCTCTTTTAACTTCGCTGGAAGCAGGTTTTCAAAGTCAAAGTCAAAGTCAAAAAAAACTTTATTCATTGAAATCACAAGGATCATTTTGAATCGTCTTACCATTGCCAATTTGGCTTCTGATCTTAAATCTGGTAGAGTACAATCTCCATTTTTTTTTATTATTACATATATTTCCAGCTGTGTGCGCGAAGCACGATGCCTACGTCCCACGTGACGACGTCGGAACGTTAGAGGAGATATGGCCCGGCGCGGCGGTCCGCTACGTGGACGCGGGCCACGTGTCCGCCTACATCCTGCACCAGTCTTTGTTCAGGTATGACTAAGAGGAGATATGGCCCCGTGCGGCGGTTCGCTGCGTGGACTCGGGCCACGTCTTGCACCAGTCCACAAGTAATTTTTACTCATGTCTCCATCCTCTGCCTCCGTGTCAGTTGTACTACTAAGAAGTACAACTGGTAGTACAAATGACACACCTTTGTATCTCTAGTACAACTACAAAAAATACAAGTACATTCACTCGACTTTTTGAATTCTAAATAAAACGTAAGTTGAACTGGTAGTACAAATGATACAAACTTGTATCTCTAGTGTAAAAAAAACAAAAGATAACTTGTATCTCTTATAAAAAATAACAGAAAACTTGTATCTCTAGTATAAAAAAGAATAGAAGGTAAACAACCACGAAAATGGTGAGAGCACGCCCATCTTTTTTCACTTAACGTAATTTTTCCAACAAAAGAGGTCCGTCAATTTTCCCATTGACTAGCTGCATTTGAACGTGATGAATATAAGTATCCCAAATCAAATACATTACAAGTTAGAATTATCAATAAAGAGTATCGATTGTCATGATAAATGTTCAGTTGTACTAATAATGCCCCATAAGGTCACTAGTACTACTGATAGTACTAGAGATACAAAGGTGTCATTTGTACTACCAGTTGTACTTCTTAGTAGTACAACTGACACGGAGGCCATCCTCTTTAGTGAAGCTTGGGAATAGGAGCTGATTTTACGATATTTTTCAGAGCATGCATCAGAGAAGCATTCGAGCGTTCAAAAGAGAAGTGGAAGGACGGCGAGCATATCGTTTGACATTCGCCATACTCGTCACTTTTCAAATGTACCTCAGCGCTATTAGCTCAAAATAGAAAATTATAAACTCGGAAGTAACAATCACGTCCAAAGAACTACTAGTCTACTATTTTCAGAGTAATCAAATTATATTTGCTATAATTTGATTCAAACCGTATTGTTTCATGATAAATGAGACGATCAACTATTTGATTGGAAGCTTTTTGTGAAGGTATTTTTGACATATTAGGTACGTTTTGTCCCATAATGTACCTAATTTAATGGGTTTTTAAATTCTCTAGTTTTACGAACGTAATATTTTGACATGGCTTTTTTCGCAATGTTGTGATTTTTATTCTTAATTTAATTATTTCTGCACGAAATTGTTGATATTGATAAAATTTAATGGTTGATTTAAGTGCCATAAAAATCTTAGTTATCATTATTTTGATGAAAATTGTACCATCTTACAAATGATAGGTTTATAACAAGACGCGTGTATAGGTTTAGGTGCTACTTAGCTGATAAATAGTGGAATACGATACCATATCACTTATTCGTTGGATATTAAAAGCCAGCGCAGACCAGAGCGGGCCGCTTTTAGCCCACAGAAGAGGATCGAAGTGGATGGCATTTTTTTATGTTTTGCTTAACTAGGGCGGATAGATAGATAGATAGATAGAAAATTCTTTATTGCACATAAAAAAAAAAGAAGTACAAAGGCGAACTTAATGCTAAGAAGCATTCTCTTCCAGATAACCTTGGTGTATTGTGGACAAAAATAGGCGTCGGTAGTGCACAGAAAGAGAATAGTGATAATTATACAGAAAATAAAAAAAGTTCAATAACTAATATTAATTAACTAAGTCCCTACTAATAATGCCTAAGATATTAAATAAACTAATATATTATAAATATATATATAAAAATAATATATAATATATTCAAATAAGAGATTAAAAGATAGAAAAGATTTAAGAGATAGAAAAGTAAACATACTTAAATAAAAATAAATAAATAAATTGCTCTTTATTCCATCTTGCTGAGGAAATGACTATAGATTCTAGACCTGAACACCTCCACTGAAGAGGCATCACAAAAATTAGGAGGGAGATGATTCCAGAGATGAATTGCAGTCATTGTGAAAGAGTCAGAGAATGAAGCCGTTTTATGCAGTGGCGTCATTAATTTATAACGTAGAGTAGGACGCACAGGACGCCCTGGTGCAACTAAAGGAGTAAAACGCTCTCTCAGGTAACTTGGAGATAATTGGTTATGAAGCACATTAAATAGGAGAGATAGTATGTGTGCATTTCTACGGGCTCTGATATCAAGCCATCTCAGTTGCTGACGGAAGTCTGAAACATGGTCATACTTGCGTAGACTAAAAATATATCGAATACAGAGGTTTTGCAGACGTTCTAATCGATTCAGTTGCTCCTCCGTAGCATCAGAATAGCAGACATCTGCGTAGTCTAAAATGGGAAGGAGTAACGCATTAACCAATGTGACCCTCGTAGATTGCGGTAGGAAATTTTTCATTCGTTGAAGAGAATGCATGGTACCATACATCCTCTTGCTGATCTGGGTTATATGATAGTTCCATGACAAATTGTGGGTAATGTGAAGGCCTAAATTCTTAACCTCCCTGCAGAACTGTATTGCAACATTATTGTATTTAACTGGAGGAAGGGTGTCAATATCAATTTTGCTGATCTGACCGCGACCACCAACAATTATCACCTGTGTCTTATTGGGGTTGATAAGGAGACCAAACTGTTGAGTCCAATCATACACAGCGCTTAGATCTTTGGTGAGATTTTCAATACCATGAAGAATTTGATCAGGTTCCACACTGAGATATAATTGGACGTCGTCTGCATACAAGTGATAAGATGAGAAAACAATTACCGATACAAGGGTGTTAATAAAAAGAGAGAAAAGAAGAGGCGAAAGAACACCTCCTTGAGGTACACCCGCTTCGATAGTACACCAATCAGAGGATACATCATCGATTCTAACACATTGTTGGCGCCCACAGAGATAAGATCTAAACCATGAAATAGAAGATTGAGAGAGGTTAATAGAGCGCAAGATGGCCAGCAAAATATCATGATCCACACAATTGAACGCGTTACTGAAGTCTAATAGGGAAAGCAGAGTGAGTTTACGATCGTCGACAGCGAACCTGATGTCTTCCGTAATTTTAATAAGCGCAGTAGAGGTACTGTGTGCAGGGCGAAACCCAGATTGAAACTTATTAAGAAGATGGTTTTTTTGAAGAAAAAAAGAAAACTGGCGATGCACTACCTTTTCAAGAATTTTGGAAAGAAATGGGAGAATAGAAATTGGACGATAATCTTTAAGTCCAGTGATGACAGTCTTTTTGGGTATCGGAATAATAAAAGCTTTTTTCCATATCAAGGGAAAACTGCTATTCATTAGGGAAAAGTTAATAATATGCGTTATGTACGGAAGAATAAGATCAAGTATCGGATCCAAAAGTTTGCGGATTTAGAATATGCTTGATGAACTTCGAGCAACACGCGGCAGGAAGTCCGTGTTGCTCGAAGTTGATGAAGTACTATGTGGCTCGGTCCCACTACATCGTGCGCTGGCCTTAATACACATTTTATGAACATGAGACATGAACTGGTGATAAAAGATAGTTTTAGTTTGTTTTTGTGACTTTTCACGTTTATAAAACTTCAATTTTTTATGACAAATATATTAACTTAACATCTGTGAAGTACAAAATGATATATTTTGGATGCGAATTGTTTAGTGCTGTCAGCAAGATTATTTATTTTACAGTGAAATGTCTAGTGTACGTAAGTTTATACAGATTCTCTATTGAGATGTAGAGTGTAAATTGTATTTTTGTAAAATAAATGTTACCTATTTTAATACTAGTTTCTTTTTTTTATTATGGCATCTGAGGAAAGTCCCTAAACTGTCAAGTAGGTATACTATTTTGATATTTTGAAAATAGGTCTCGGACAAGTCATACATGATAAAGTGGTGGCAATTTTACTAAAATGTTGGTGTTCAATTTCCACCCATTTGAAAAGACACGACGCAAGTACACTTATATTTTTTAAATCGTTTATTCCAATCTTTCCTACCAACAACACTCGATAAACTGTTTGAACAAAACTATTCCAAACTGTTAGCTGTAGTGAATTTAAATAAGACTTCATGTGGTCCAAGCTACACCGGGTTAAAACCATTCCGGACCCATGACACCCCTGAAAGATACCCCTGCGGGTGCCACGGAAACTAAGATTTAGACCCGTGGCACCCCCCTGACTATTCCCTAACTGAAAGTCTTCAATGAAACTTGTTTCAATATTATGGCTTTTGCATGGATACCTGAAAGGACTTAAGCTATTTTTTTCATCATGATCATCTTAGGGTCTATTAAGGCATGATCATGCATATCATATCTTTGGGGTGTCAAATCCAAAATCATTCTACGTACTAGGAACACAAATGAAATCACAATTTAATAAAAAACAATTTTTTTATTTCAACCAATTTCTGAAAAAAAGTACAAAATAATCTGTTTTGCAAAAAAAATCTAACGTCACATGAAGCAACTATGAAAAGAATCAGCTGATTACGGTGAATCTAAAGACATGAGAAAGCACTTCACTGTACCAAGTGACCATTTCCATGCAAACGGAGCAGTATGATAGCACCGCCGGTTTTGTTGACTCAGGGTGGTAGCATACAGCTTTGTTGGATTCATACATAACAAAACATGGGTCGCGACCCACCTTTACACTGAGCCTTCACACCAATGTGAAGGAGGGGAAATTAATTTCCCCGCCTTCACACTGTCATATTTTCAAATTTAAGTGTGAAGGTGGGTCACAACCACGTTCAACAGTGTTAACGTTGGGAATAACAAAAAGGAGACTAAAACATTCCTTCGTTACCCACCTTACCACCATAGTGTTACGGAAGCGGGTTCTGGGATAGGAATCAAACGCTGTGGCTTCTGAAACGTGCCTTTATTCACGAGACACAGAGCACTTTACACGCACTGCAATGCAAGGACACTAACGCAGCTTTTCTAAAAAATGCCCAATGCTTATTTCATTGGTTAACAGCTGCATTTGGGCATTAATAATGATGTTGTCACGAAGTATTGAATTTGTACAATATCTAAAGAGGTTTGTAATATAAATTATCAGAAGTGGAGGCAGCCAGCCTTGTGTGGAGGATTAGAATAGGTAACGATAATTTCCTTCGCGACCCACCTTCACACTTAGCCTTTTCCCGTCATTCACACTGAGTTCCCCTCCTTAACACTAGTATGAAGGCCGGGATTTCTTTCACAATGGTGTTAAGGCGGGGAATTTAATTTCCCTACCTTAACACTGGTGTGAAGGCTCAGTGTGAAGGTGGGTCGCGAACCCAAAACATACATACATAATACCCAACAGTCACATACTCTTGATCCCAGACTAGGATTCCCTGTGTCGTGGGTATCGGAAACTACGAGTACCATGGTACCACAACACCCAGACCCGGCACAAATATTTGCAGATCATACAAACATTTGTCCCGCAGCGAGAATCGAACCCGCAACCTATTGCATCTCAGCCGACTACTCGTCCGCCGCGCCACAGAGGTCAAATCTGTTGTTTTGTATGGAAAAGGTCACGTGGTTCCGTGAAGTGAAACCTTAAATTACCATTTTGACTGTACACATTTGGTGTGTTATAGATAATAGCTCTAATTCTTAATTAATAAGTCGAGATAATCATCATTCGACGATACAAAAAGATATAAATATAAGATACATATTTGAAGCCCTTTCAAAAAGCACTATTATACTTAGAATATTTACAAGTTCTACTGTTCCATCGTTTCAAATCAAATAAACGCCTTATACACTATCAGCACAAATGTCACGTTCCTCTAAAACGTGCAAGTTGGGTAATTCAAAAGATACTACTGAAATATAACGTAGTTATACTCAATACAACTATACATGAAGATTTAACTAATTGCACTATACTGCAGTTACTACAGTATACACATAAACCTACATGCATTTTAAATTGAGAACATATAAAGACTGAGCTGCAAGAAACAATAATTCAAAATAAGAAACTTTAAGGCTAACCAATCAGTCAGCTCATTGTAATTTCAAACAAGTGTAGAATACCCTAATAATGACTTAACCTTATAATAACGTATTTTTATTAAATACCCCTTTGGGGTAGTTCTCAATAGAACAAGTGGATTTCTTTCTTTACCCAATTGTTCCATAACTTCTTTGCCTACTTGTTTTATACGTGGGGTTTCTTTACCTGCTTGTTCCATAAGTGGGATTTCTTTCCCTACTTGTTCCGTAACTGGGATTACTATCCCCACTAGTTTCATAAGTGCGATTTCTTTTCCCACTTGTTCCATAAGTGGGATTTCTTTCCCTACTTGTTCCGTAACTGGGATTACTATCCCTACTAGTTTCATAAGTGCGATTTCTTTTCCCACTTGTTCCATAAATGGGATTTCTTTCCTTAATAAGAAGGTTTTCCTCACTTGTTCCCTAATTGGAATTTCTTTCTTAACTTTTGCCATGACTGGGATTTCTTTCCCTACTTGTCCCATAAGTTGGAAAAATCTTATTGCAAATGTAATCTTATTATTTTTGCTGGGGATTTTAAAAGGCATGTGTAGTTTTATTAAAAAGTGTTATTTATAACATATATTGATAAGCTTGAGTCTTATACAAATTTTATTACAAAATGTAATGAATCAGTGACTTATTTAAACGTAAGAGATCATACTGGCCGATGTTTCAGCGTAGATGATAAAGTTCTTTCTAAATTCCAAGTGAATTCACGAACTTTTTAAGTGCTTAGTGTTTTTTATATGTACAAAAACACTACCATGAAAAAAAAACTAAATTATCATGCACCATTGCAGCTTTTACTACAAACAATGAGCCCCAGAATTAGTATGCTAACCTAAAAGTCTACCCATCAATGTGGTCAACTTTTGACAACCTGTTTGAAATTAGTCATCATAACTTTTAATTAAATAACCGACTTCCGTCATTGAATTCGGCTATTTGCATGTTTTTATTTTCTAAAAGTATAAAAAAACAAACCAAATTGCTATAACGGGTGTAAAAAGACTACTCCCGATAACTGAAATAGTGCACTCAGAGCATGAAACTGAAAAAAGCGAAAAAAAATGCTCAATTTTGTGCCGCTTTTTTCGTGTTTTCTTTAAATATCAAAACATCATAAAAGGAACACAAAAATCTAATTTCCATCAATAAAAACGTCTAAAAAAGCCATGAACCACCTAAGAAATATTGGCGCAGCGCGTCGATCAGCTGACCGGGAGCGTTGAAGTCGCGCAGCCGGTGCACTCTGTGAACTCGCGCTATTTTATATAGCTATGATATAGGTAGCTTTACCGGTACCTTCAGTATTCGGGAGCTGTTCTTTTACACCCTGTATAATGCCTATAATATCCACAAGGATTCCAACATCAGAACTGGGTTTTTTAAAAAATGGGACCAATTTGGAAGAATCCTATCAAATAAAAAAAAGAATTTTCCAAATCAGTTAATAAATGAAGAAGTTATGAAGTAACACACAAAAAACTACAACCGAATTGAAAAACTCCTCCTTTTTTTGTAGTCGGTTAAAAATAATACAAAAATGTAATCGTGACATCCCTAAAAAAACAGCTGTTTCTTCAGTTGTAATATTAATTCGGTTCCAAGAAAATAAAGAGAATCCGGCCTGCCCTAGAATCAAACATACGACCCTTCGCATGTAACATCCACCAAGCTACATTGTGTATTTAAAGCGCATTCGCTCTCGCCAAGTGGCCGCGAGCGGGAATATTATATGCTGATTATGCTTTTTTAACGACATACACATGCTTAATCAAATATACTTATATGTTTGTTCGTCCCGAATTAATTCCTAAACCACTATGCCGATGGCGATGGAACACGGCGGGGAAGGTTTTTGTAGACTATTTCGAATCCGTTGCAGAATAACCCCTCAACATACTAATTCCGGGAAAAGTTTGATGGCGCGTAGTGTACGCGTGATATAGATAACATTCGTTTCATGGCACGAAGTGTACGATAGATGTGGATGAAATTCGTTTCATGGCGGCGTATATACACGCCTGATGTAGATGAAATTAATTTCATGGCGCGTAGTGTACGCCAGATGAAATTCTATAATCGATACATACGACATACGATAGGCTCTCGACTGACCATGGTCTGATCGATGTAGGTATACAAATCTATTGCTTTTTGCGGAGAAGCAAACTTCTGAAGTCGCTGTTGGATTTGGGTTTTTTATCATCGCCGTTTGTGTCCGTCGCTTTGCTGGTGGACGGTGTAGCTTTTTGAAGCACGCTGGGGATAAAACTGCTTAGCTGCGTCCGCCGCCTAGGAAAGAAATGCAATAGATTAAAGTCTGTCGGAAAGGAAATAGGCGTGGCGAAAACTGGAACTAGCGAGACAATTTTTTTTTTATTTTATTTAAAAAAAATTAAGACCCCTTAGAGGGCGAACATTCCAAATTCCTTTCTTAGTAGACCCCTGCAATCTAAAAGGAAAACATCCTCTCAATTTCAAGTCTCTAGGTTCAGTGGTTTAGGCTGTGGGTTGCCTATATGTTAGACAGTGTCTCAAGCACCCCTATTAGGGGTAGTTTGGAAAAAACATATTATTAACCTTTCATAATTTGTACTGAACAATATTTATACAAAGTTTAAAGCAAATCGAACGACACGTTAATAAAATCCCATACAAACTTTAACACACTATCGCACCCCTTTTAGGGGTAATTTTGTAAAATATTTTATATTCAAATTTATCATTTGTATTGAAGAACATTTATGCCAAGTTTCAAGTTTGTAAGTACAAGGAATACGATTTTTCATACAAACGTTTTCATCCCTTTTCACCTCCTTAGAGGGCGAATTTTCCTTTCTTAGTGCGCCCCTACATCCTAAAAGGAACACAACCTCCAAATTTCATATCTCTAGGGCCAGCGGTTTAGGCTGTGCGTTGATATATCAGTCAGGACTTTGAATCCTACTAATATTATAAACGCGAAAGTTTGTGAGGATGGATGTTTGTTACTCTTTCAAGTAAAAACTACTGAATGGATTTTAATGAAACTTTACAATAATATAGCTTATACATCAGAATAACACATAGGCTGCAATTTATAAAGATATTGTGTGAATTGTCTATAATATGACGATAAGTGCCAAGTAAGTAGGAAAAAATCCGGCGGGTGAGGTGGGGGAAGAAGTCGCTCATCGCTGAGTGCGCGGCGACTCGAACGCGGGCAGACGCGTGAGGGCAAACGTCATTGACGGTTGTGTCCGTTTTGCGAATTTTCAAGGCACTAGCGATTTGTTAAAAACGCATTGTACTTATAGTAATATAGGCCCAAGGTTAGGCAAGTATTGCATTTTTTAAGTATTAATATTAACTACCGTACTGTATTTTTTGGAAGTGTAGAAATAGCACGTACTAAGAATTATGCCGCGAAAATTATTTATGTGATAATTTCATAATGTTAGTTCTTTTCTACGCCACGCTAATATAAGCTACTCGAAATACTAATCCTGCACAGACGAAGTCGCGGGCACCAGCTAGTTATATATATAATAGAGTGTAACATACATGCCACCGCTCGCATCTCGTTTCGGTAGTCCCAGCGACGCAGGGGCTTCTGATTTGGACGGCGGCGCGCTGATGGCGACCTCTATGTTCCTATCTCCGACCAGCATGCCATTCGCCTTCTCTATTGCTTTGGCGGCTGAAGCTTCATCTTCAAAGTCTACGTACGCGAGACCTTTAGGTTTGCCATCTCTGGGAACATAAAATTACATAATCATAACATCTGTATGGTAAGCCGTGGTAGTCTCGGACTAAGAATAGGACTCCTCCAAATCCTCCTGTGGATGTCGTAAAAGGTAACTAAAGCTTTGGTCTCGCGATCGTAACGCACAACGCTGCGGTATGCGGTATGCGTTGCCGGACACTCAATCATATGAAAAACGTCGAGAATGGCCTCTTGTTCCGTCGCAGTATGCGTCAGCGGCGAGGGGCAAGCGCGGTGAAGTGGGGAGGTGTACTGCCGCACAGCGCGGCGTCATTCTCGGTTCAACGCTGCGGTGTGCGGTGTGCGTCACGGGTCAGTATGGAATTTATCGAAGACAATTTAATAGAATTAGTTCGCAAATATCCTTCATTATATAAAAATAAAGATAAAAAACACAAAAGTTTAATAGTTAAAGAAAATTGCTGGAGGGATATAGCTGAGAAGTTGAATAAAACACGTGAGTATTTTGTATATTTCTAATTGTTTATTCGACAGCGGTAGGTACCTAAGTTTACATAAAAAAATGGCAAACATTACTAGTGACACATGAAACATTTTGATGATTCTGAGGTTGGAAACTTGATGATGGTAGCTGCGGCAAAATCAACTGACCACCTCTCCGCAGGGACGCTAAATGCTGCGTTGCGCCGCATACCGCAGCGTTGTGCGTCATGATCACCAGACCAAAGCTTAAGGGAGGGGTGGGCAGCGGCATTAACCTGAGTACTTTACACCAAACTGTGATCACCAATCCGCCTGCCAAGCATGGTGATTATGGCAAATCCCCCCATTGCACGCTATGCATGCTATGGGGGAGGCCTTATCCAGCAGTGGATGTCTACCGGCTGATGAAGATGAAGGGAACAACTAAATACCAAAATAAAATCTAAACCTATCTTATCTTTATATATCTAATTCTGTATTTATTAAAAGTAATTTAAAAATTATTAAAAACATTATTTCATTTTATCGACGCTTTCATCGAAACGAGCATGGACCAACACTGTAGGCGTTATAGCACTCTCCATAAAGACAACGAGTGTGAGCGAGTCAGACATCTCTTCCGCACCGCTCAAACATTATATTGCCTCATCGGGCACAAATTTTTTTACTTACTAGTATGCACTTACTTGTATGTAACGATTCTGATGTCGCTGAGTTTCCCGTGCGGCTCAAATATAGCCGTGAGCTCGTCCTTATTGCAATGCGCAAAGGGTATATTTTTGATAAACAATTTATTATTTTCTGGAGACGTCGCGTATTTGAACTGCGGCTTAGTTTTCTTTGTGGAATAACGGGAAAAGAACATTGGACGACCGTCGAGAGGCGAACGGTCGTGTATTACCGCTTTGTCTACGCCTTCCTGTAAAATTAATTGACAACATTGAATATGTGAACAAATGTAAAGTAACATAATAATTAATAGTAACAAAACATAACACCCAACTGTCACATACGTGGTCTTGATCACACACTAGGATTCCCTGTGTCGTGGGTATCAGGAACTACGAGTACCATGGTACCATTATACCTATATTGATAGTGCATTATAATAAGAATTATGAGATAGTATAAGCACTCACAACATTCTTGTATTGGCAGTAACAGATGGACCCGCCGAACGCCTTTACACCGCTTTTTACTCGCAGCGATACAATATCGCCGTATTGGGAAAGATTGTCTCTAAGTTTTTGTTCATTCACTCTGAAATTGGAATAATAGTTATACAGGGTGTTGATCGATACAATTGCCGTATTTGACGACCTCTGAGGCGCGTCGGGCGAAGGTTCGCCTGCGACGCAGGAGGTTGCGGATTCGATTCCCGCCTCGGAACAAATATGTGTTCAGGGTGTTCTGGGTATTTTCTATGTATAATAAAAAAATATCTATCTATGTAATGTATTGTATTAAGTATATCAGTTATAATAGTACCCATAACACAAGCTCTGCTTAGCTTGGGGCTAGATAATGTTGTGTGAAATGTCCAGCACTTATTTATTTATTTACAGATGTTCAAATTCAAAATGATAAGTATTTTGGCAAACAAATACCGTTATCCTTGCCTACCCCCGTCTAGAAGACTAGTCGCGTTTCGCGGCCGCACTTTACAAATATATGGACTGTACTAAACTCGCCCGTCTACATGCCTCTACATGCCGGCCAGTTAAGTTGGCGGGGCGCGGGAGACGCGAGAGGGGGCTACTTCGCACTGGACTTGCCAAAAAATAGGATCGCGATCTATTCAACTCAAATTAATCAACAACTTACTATTTAACTCGCTTTTGCCGTTCAAACAACACTAACAACTTAACTCGCCGATGACGAAAGTTAACTCGCTACTGTACTTATTGAAGTGTAAATCGGCCTTTAGGGATTACACCAGAGGATAGGCAGCAGCATCCACTTGAGTACTCAACACCTAAATGCGATCACCAATCCGCCTGCCAAGCGTGGTGAATATGACAAATCCACCGATTGTATTTCTGTTCATAATAAAATTCTGGTGATAATTATGATCGCCGTCTCGGCCTAAGAATAGGACTCCTCCAAGTCCTCTTGTGGATGTACTATATGATATAGTTTTTTTTTTTAGCTAAAACAGCATAATTTTACATTTGAGCCTTCCCCCTCTTTCCACATCTTTTCCCAACTGTCACTCTTAGCAGCAAATTCTAATTTATGAGTTCCAAGTACAATCAACAAACAAAAGTCAGTGTACGCATATCATCCTGAAAGTTGAGTCGAAATGTTTGTAAAGTCTCTCCGACTAACTCTCAAAGGCTAGGATAACCATTCTGGGACACCCTGTATTATGTCCTATACAAATATCTATACTTACTTGAATTCAAGGTTGCTAACGAAAAGCGTGCACCCCTCCCGAGATATGGCTCGGGCATCTTCACTCTCTACCTTCTTTCTTTTATTGTCTTTATCTGAAACAGATTTTATATTTGATTAATTAATTACAACATCTATTAGCTTCTGAGGCCTTACTATGAGCTCTGATAGCGATTCAGTTCAAAAACTATTCAGTACAAAATATCAGTTCGTTGTTGACATCCATCATCATTGAATAACTTTAATCGCAGAAGTCTATAGACCTTCTGCTACTGTGCCTTTAAATATAGTCAAATATAGTCCTCTGTTCAGCGAGAGACCCGTCGTGGAATTGGAGAGCGCTGCTGTGCTTAAGTACCTTTTTTGTTTGACGGGCAATACAAAAGGCGCGTCGCCTAAGTACGGAGGCGGCTCAACACCGTTCGTCGTGGTATTCTAGGGGGGAGGTCTATGTCCAGCAGTGGCATTCTACAGGCTTATGATGTTGATTTATTTTATGTTATAGTTTACTTGTTGTGGAAACCGCCCTATACTGCGTCGTCCAGTTCGTGGTCACCACTGATCATTACCATCCGATAGACATAAGCTGGGTATTTCCCCTTCCCTCCGGACCTCGGCAACGAGTAGACGTTCCAATACCCTTGTCGGTTTTATTTATTTATTTTAAACCAAATTCGTTATTTTGCTAAAAAGTTTTCATAACAAAAAAATAGGACTCCATAAAGTGCTAAGAGGTTACAGCTTATCTCCAACGCTGCACGCACACTGATATACAACGCACTGCCTACGCAACGTAAAGCTCTTCTGTGTGCAGGCATTGTATTTCATGTCCCCCATGAAATACAATTGGGGGAGAATTGTCATTGAATTGGCTTCGTCTATCACTGGACGTCTAAAGGCTGCTGATGATGATGATAAGATTCATTAGAATACGTTATAGTTACCTTGCAACTCATCATCATGAGATCTCTTCACTCCTTGACTATTGCTACCCTGTTCTGGCTCATCTACATCCATATCTCCTTCCTTCTTCCTCTTAACCTCGGTACTACCTTCAACAGTATCAGCCTTCCTCTTCCCTTTAATTTTACTTGCATCATCGTGTTTCTTGTGCTCATTTTGTTTCTTATCAGTTTGTTTCATAACACTTTGTTTTTTGGCATCTTGTTTTTTGTTTTTGTCGAATTTGTTTTTTTTGTTGTCGGCTTGCTTGCTTGGCTTGTATTTCTTGCCAGTCATCTTATCTTTCATTGTTTTGTAGTATTCGCGCCATTCTTTAAGCTTTTGCTGTAAATAAGAAAATAGAAAATATAATTTTTCAGTAAATCCTACTAATATTATATCCTACTAATATTATAAACGCGAAAGTTTCTGAGTATGGATGGATGTTTGTTACTCTTTCACGTAAATACTACTGAATGGATTTGAGTGAAATTTGGAATGGAGATACTTTACGCCCTGGATTAACACATAGGCTACTTTTCATCATCATCATCATCATCAAACGCGAAAGTTTGTGAGTATGGATGGATGTGACGACCACTGTGGCGCGGCGGGCGAAGGTTCGCCTGCGACGCAGGAGGTTGCGGGTTCGATCCCCGCCTCGGAACAATTATTTGTGCGATTTGCAGATAATTGTTCCGGGTGTTCTGGGTATTTTCTATGTATAATAAAAAATATCTATCTATGTAATGTATTGTATTTTAAGTATATCAGTTACCTAGTACCCATAACACAAGCTCTGCTTAGCTTGGGGCTAGATAATGTTGTGTGAAATGTCCAGCATTTATTTATTTATTTTATTTTTATTTTATGTTTGTTACTCTTTCACGTAAAAACTACTGAATGGATTTGAGTGAAATTTGGAATGGAGATACTTTACGCCCTGGATTAACACATAGGCTACTTTTCATCATCATCATCATCATCAAACGCGAAAGTTTGTGAGTATGGGTGGATGTTTGTTACTCTTTCACGTAAATACTACTGAATGGATTTGAGTGAAATTTGGAATGGAGATACTTTACGCCCTGGATTAACACATAGGCTACTTTTCATCATCATCATTATCATCAAACGCGAAAGTTTGTGAGTATGGATGGATGTTTGTTACTCTTTCACGTAAATACTACTGAATGGATTTGAGTGAAATTTGGAACGGAGATACTTTACGCCCTGGATTAACACATAGGCTACTTTTCATCATCATCATCATCAATTTTCATCATTATTCACGCGGGTGAAACCGCGGGGCGCAACTAGTAAGGTTTATAATATTAAGTTGTTTTAAACAACCGTCGCCGTGGTAGTTACGGCCTATGAATGGGACTCCTCCAATTCCTCCCGTGGATATCGTATATGGTGAATAAGGAATTACGCCAGGGGATGGGCAGCAGCATCCACCTAAGCACTCAACACTAATACTGCGATCACCAATCCGCCTGCCAAGCGTCGTGATTATGGCAAATTCCCCCATTGAATACTATGAGGGAGGCCTTGTCCAACAGTGGACGTCCAACGGCCGATGAAAAATTGTAACTAGCAAGTTATCGCGCAAGCACAGGAAACGCTAGATAGATAGATAGAAATAAATTTATTGCACACTACATTAAAAACGAAAACATTAAAATAATCGTAATATTATAAGTATGGAAGTACAATGGGCGATCTTATCGCTGAGAGCGGTCTTATCGCTGAGAGCGATCTCTTCCAGAGATTCCAGACAAACTTGGGATGGACTGGAATTGATGAGAACGATAAAGGACGGTGGTGCAAAATGAATAAAAGTATATGCATACATACGGTGTACTTAATAATAAATAAATATTTAGTTAGTATTAATAGTTTTAATTTCGTTCCTAATACCAGTCCAGTGGGATCAGGAGGTCTAAAAAAGCCACTTTATATGAATCATAATACGACGATTGATATAAAGGAATTGCTAAGGATCTGCTGGGAATTCGGAAAATTAATTGCTACCAGATGAATTTGCCACATTGAGCAATTTATCTGGTAGCAATTCATTTTCCGAATTCTCAGCAGATCCTTAGCAATTCCTTTATATGAATCGTATTATGATTCATATAAAGTGGCCTTTTTAGACCTCCTGGACTATGTATGTGACTGTTGGGCGTTATTTTTATTTTATCCCGCGATGAAATAGCATCGTTTACTCGTACGATCGTTAGCCAATTATGACAACGCCTGAGTAGTAATTTACCTCGACAGTCTCGGTACAGTCTACTAGAGTGTCCACGGTTCCATAGTCTCGTTCGTAGTCGGTCCATAGAGTGGCGATGGCTGGTGGGTAGTCGGTGACGGATCTAAGCGCACGGCGGAACAATTCGCGAAGCTTGTTCTCGGATATGGGTGGGTTCCGGTTCATTTCGAGGCGGATCAGTGCATCCCAGTATTTAGACATCGTTTTGTTTTCACCATACTCTGAAAATATTAATAACAGCTAAGACAGTATAAGAAGCTGCACGTAAGTCTAGCGCTGGAGGGGATAATTGCGCATGGGTACTGTCGCACGCAATACTTTAAACGCAATTAAAATACGCAATTACTAATTAATAGCTAAATAATGTTAGTGACATTATTTGAATATAATGTCAAATAGTAAGTCTAGCGCTAAATGCACCCAAGACACCTTACTTTTGACTTCTGCGCAATAACGGTCAGAGCTATAGTTTCGTGCCGCTACTTATAACATAACACCCAAAAGTCACATAAAAATGTCTTAAGCGGCCGTAGCCTGAGTTTTAGCAAGCAATTGATACTGACGCATGGTGTAGACAAACACGGATTTTTGTAGTGTATGCTAGGGGCGCTAATCAGTGTCTACATAAAAATCCATGTAAAGGTAGCAGTCGGTTCTTGGCGACCGCGAATGTGTCACTCGACGCACTGCTTAGTATGGATTTATATGGAGTACATTCTGTTCTTGGCGACCGCGACGCGCGACCGATGGGCGTGGCTAGAGTGGCGTGGCGACCGCGGTCGCCGGTCGCGGCCACGCGTCGCGGGCGCCAAGAACCGACTGCTACCTTTACACTACACCATAATGTCAGTGTCGACTTTGTGTTATAAACAAAGACCCACGGCTATAAATCGACATTAGGACGACAACAACTATCTTTGGATCACACAGCACAGAGGTTGCCCAGCGATTCCAAGTGATTGTGCAACCCACAGTGAAACCTTTGAGGCTCTGCCTACCTCTTCGGGGAAAAACGCTGTGTTTATTTATGTATGTTTTCATTCAAGTTTTAATGTATCTGTTAAAATTAGCTGAGGCGTTTCGGCGTGAAGGCACGAGAATCATTCAACCATCATCATAATTAATTTCTCTTTATATATTAGAAGTGATTCCCTACACAGCATTATATGGCCACGTCTAGCAGAGGGCGTCAACAGGATTATGATCACTTACTGAATATTTCTTCGAAGACCTGTCTTCCTTCAGTAGGCGCCTTCATCCGTTGGTACTCGAGCCGCGCCCAATAAAGCGGAACTTCACAGTCGTTCGCCTCATCTGCGTAACACTGAAAACATGATACAGATGGTATAATTTTTGGCTATACAATTTATCTAGATAAGTATTAACACATAGTACAATGAACGTTGTAAACTAGCAGGTGTTATTAACCGAATCAAATCAGAGTACAATTACATAATTACTCTTATCATATTGACTCTTGAGTTGAGCGTCGTACGGAGTAGTCACATCTAGTCGTATCGACAAACTATCTTTAAAATATTTTAATCCTGCTGCAAGTGAACTTGTAGCTTATGTCATACAATACAAGTGTTAAAAGTATTTGCGCTAAGTGTGCTTGTTGTGACGCTACTCACTATTCATCATCTTCACTATTTCAAGAAATCTGCGAGGTAACAGCTCCTCACCCCCTCGAGGAAAGAAGACAAAGTCTTATTTTTCGGCTTACTTGCACACAGTGGCTACTCGTGGCATTGAATTTGTACGCAAGCACAACACGGATATAACATGAGTGTTTCACGATCACCTACCGGAAGTGGCCTTAAGTCCGGTCTCAGTGATTCTCAACCTAACTTAACAAGTAGTAGCATTTTGACCTGAAGATATTATCGTGGAGATAAGTAACCGCAGACTACGCAGTAAAAATATTGTCATTATTGGTGTCCCTGAACCCACGTCTAATAAACAAGAAGAAAATTTGATGTCTGAGAAAAATGAAGTTATAAAAATCACTAAAACTATTGATCCAGAATGCCCTGCGCCTGTGAAAAAGTTTCGTCTTGGGAGATCCAGCCCTAGCAAGATCCGTCCCATGAAGGTGTGCTATAAGACGCATGAGACTGTGAAATCTATACTACGAAACAAAAATAATCTGGTTAGTGACACCATAAAAGTATATTCAGACCAAACACCCAAGCAACAGGATTATTCGTGCTCCATCGTCGGCTGCATCATCACTTACCAACAGGTGAGATCGCGGTCAAACGAGGGTCTATAATTGTAAAAAAAAAAAAAAAAAAAAAAATATTTAAAAAATCTTAAAGAAGAATTAAAACGCCGCACAGAGATCGGTGAAAAGAACCTAACCATAAAGTATAAACAAGGTGTACCCAAAATCATAGAGTATTATCCAAAAAACTACAAGCAATAGAAGCCCTATACAACAATAACTTTACTTTATTAAGGAAGAGTACTTAAATGGCAACCTACCAACTTATGGGTCCACATCCAGAATTTTCTACTAGATATTGGCGCAATATATCTAAACTACCAGAATCAACAAACATCAAAACAACTTGTTTTGGTTGTTCTAAACAACCTCCGTACACCACACTGATACAAAAAATATGACACTTCCAGTTACGCTTGTTCTGTGTATTTACGGCTTTGCATTCTCTTCTATATTTGTTTTCGATCAGCCTGCAGAAAACTACCCACATTGTTGCATATGATTTTCGAACAACTTCATAGAAGGAGATTATCAATTTCTGGTGGCCTTACTGTTTTAGGTATTAATGTTGTAATAGGTACTTATTTAATTTTATGCACCTACACGCTCAACAAAGTTAGATATTACATTTAGTTTTTTAGTTTCTCATATAAGTGAAATGTATTTCTTATGAGGAATAAATATATCTTAAACCCGAATTAAACTAACTTACCGTGTAGTTCTATTGTAATTATATGAGGATTTAATTCGATATATTCCCATCCACTCTAGATCACTTAGGAAGTGTTCACCCAAGTTTTTCCAGTATGGAAATGTAATATAGCTATCCCATAACACAAGCTCTGCTTAGCTTGGGGCTAGATAATGTTGTGTGGAATGTGTCCAGCATTTATTTATTTACCGTGGCAAGCGAGTCCCAAGCTAGTCGAAAAGTGCTTCTCAACTGATCCACGTCCTCTTGTTTGTTGAAGTCCGTTTGTCTTCGTTTGTATTCAATGTAGCCGAGCCAGAGCTGCTCGCCTTCTTTATAGGTCTCCATACCGCGCAACAAGGCGTCCTCGAACGATGCGTGTACCTGAAATTGAATTGCGGATAAGAAGAATGCCGAAAACAGATCATGTATCAGGACTATGTATGTGACTGTTGGGTGTTATGTTATGTATGTGTCGAGTACAGAGTCGGCAACGCGCGTGTGATGCCTCTGGTGTTGCAGGCGTCCATAGGCTACGGTAACCGCTTTCCATCAGGTGGGCTGTATGCTTTGTCATGGTCATTTGGTCAGTGCATTGTAACGTCACACCATCGTTAGAGGGCCTACCGTTTATTATTTCGAGCGCCTCTGATAATTACTCCGTGGCTCAGCTGTATAAGCTTTGCCTGTGGCGCTAACGACCACTGAGTTCAGATCCAGCCAAGGTATACTTTTCCCATGTTTATTATTGTGTGTTTCTTTATGCTATGCATTCCAATGTCTATTCAGTAGGTTTAAATGCAGGTAGGCCTTGCTAGGGTTAGTTTCGCAATGTTAAAATTGTAATAATTTGGAGGTCCGATGCATCGGTCATTGAGATACATCTGTCTTCTGTGCACACGCACGTTGTATTCTTGATAAGTGCAAACATGAGTTATTTGCGTTGATGTCAGTAATTGTTATAATTACTCAGTTTTAAGTTGCGTTTTGCTATTTTCCATAGGGGTAAGTGTTTAGATGTTTTGTGAGATACCTGTGTGCCTAAATGGGATACTACAAGTAAGTGGTTAACGATATCTTTATCTTTGTTGTAGCCTACGGAAACGCCCTGTCATTTATGGTCATTACAATCTGCATGGAAAATAGATACATACATCTTACTGTCTGAATATTTGTAATCATAATCTCCGCGAGCTGCAGGTTTATGTGGATTGGAAGGGTTCCGTCGTTCATCTTGTAAAACCCTCCTGGCGCCCTTCTTTACCATTAAATAGTTATTAAGCATAAAAGTAAAAAATTTTGCATTTCATTTACCTAACCTGAAACGTAACAGCTTGTTTGCTTGCGCAGTAGTATAAAAAGAAAACAAAAAATATGTGTATATATAATGGCACCAACCTCCTGAATATCCTTGCCGTCTCTCTCCGCCTGCTGCATGAGCAGCGTCCAGAAGTGGTGGGTCCTCGGGCAGCGACGCGCGCAGGCACGCAGCGCGCGGCGGTACGAGCTCGTGGAGTGCGCGCGCCGTGTGTGCCGCGCGAACTGCACCAGCATGGGGAGGTGAGGGCACTCGGTGGTCGCGCGATCGTATATCGTCTGCAAGATTTATTTAGGCTTAAACATTTTTAACTAATAGGTACAAAGCAGGGATGTTACGGAACTCCGACTCCGATTCAGATATGTCGGAACTTCCGGTTGATACTTCACCTCCGGTTCCGAAACTTTCAATGGGAGGTTTTAATCGGAGCCCGAAGCGAATAACGGGCGGTACGCGCGGTGCGGTTCTGTGTCTGTGCCACAGACACAGAACCGCACCGAAGACTGTCAATTCATTTGATTTAATTTGTTAACTTCTATTAGAAAACATTACTCGTTTTATTTATACGCCTATGTTATGTAGGTAAAAGGTAAGTTACGTAATTATTTTTTAGTTTAAATAAAAGTGACTGATTATTATAATGTTCGTACTATTTTATTTCATGAGGTCTGCCCTTAAAACTTCGTCTCTATCTATCTACCACCACCATCGACTCCGCCTCCACTTCCGACTCCGATTCCGATTCCGATTCCGACAAACCAAATTTTACAACTTCCGACTTCGGTTCCGTTAAACCACCTCCGTAACATCCCTGGTTTGAGCTTTGAGTAAACCGTTATTTTTACTAATAGATATACCTTGGCAATTTAACACAAATTAGGTACTCTTTTTTACCAAATTTTCAAAAATCAAAATTACAAAATTTGTTCCTTAATAAGGTGGATCGCATGTGGCGCGAAATTCAAATTGTATTGTGTTTTTTTGCTCGTCACAGCTCATTCAAATTATTTTTGAGATAGCAAAAACCGGTTTTGCGAAAACTACGAGACCCAACACACGAAGTCAACCGAATGGTCCTAAAGGGTTTTAATTTATAGTATCTCATAAATATCATTAGTTCAGCTACAGATATCCCTGAACCAAAAAAACAGTAAAAATCATTGAACAATATTCGTAGATAAACTAACTATCTTCGAAATCACTACACTTAAGGTAGTGACTTCGGAATTATATTTATACTAGTTGCGCCCCGCGGTTTCACCCGCGTGAATAATGATGAAAATTGATGATGATGATGAAAAGTAGCCTATGTGTTAATCCAGGGCGTAAAGTATCTCCATTCCAAATTTCACTCAAATCCATTCAGTAGTTTTTACGTGAAAGAGTAACAAACATCCATCCATACTCACAAACTTTCGCGTTTATAATATTAGTAGGATTCTATTACACTCTTTTTTAATTCAGTTTGGCAATGCACCAATTGGTTCAATACCCCACAAACCTTTTAATTGTAAGTCAGAGTCTCTCCCACTAACTACACCACCAGTGCTTTCTAAAGGCTGATGAATAAAGACTTACCTTGAGGGTAGCTTCACAATCACGCGTTGCGTATCTGCTGGAACTACATAGTTTTCCTACAGCCTCTATGTATTCTTCATAGACCTTCAATTTCTCGTCCATCTGATTTCTACAACAGAAAACTTAGTTAGAAACACTTAATTACATTATATTATTAACAGCAACACAGTATCAATTTATATTTCTACTATATTATAAATAAAATGTAACAACTCTCTGTCTTTTAGTACACTTAAAAATCCAGTTCTGGATGCGGTTCACACTGAAATGTTAGGTATTTATCAAGGATATAAAAATCTATGAAGTACAAACAACGTAGGTGAAACCTGTTGCAAAATACAAATGCTAGTCAGCAATAACTTTTTATTGCACTGTTACTTTGAGACCCAGTTTACTTCAGTTACTTCCACAGCATTATGTCATATCACAATATGGCATACTTTTGTGGGGAAACGCGATTAATATGAACACTGTATTTGTATTGAAGACTAGCTACGCACATTTACGCACAGGAAGTTATATACCTAAACCTTTCTCTGAAAACTATATATTCCTTAAAAACTCGATTAAAACCCTTCCAATAGTAATTGAGAAAAGCTTCAGCACAGACAAACACCATGGACCGACGACATTGTAAAGGTAGCGGGAAGTCGGTGGATGGAGGCGGCTCACACCCTTTCATAGTGGCATTCTATGGGGAATGTTATTTCAGTGGCAGCAGTGGACGTCAACTAGCTGAAATGATGGCTTATTCCACTAATCCCCGTTGACAATCCCCATCAACGGGGATAAGTGAACTTTTTGTCCCCGTTGACGCCGATGCAAACTCGTAATGGGGATTAGTGAATTACGTCAAAAATAAAATACTAATACCTATAAGAATATGATGATGACAGATAGATAGCTGCGCCGGGAGGACTTATTTGGCATACTTACTCCAATGTCAGCAATTTGTCTTCAAATGGCGTTATTTCTTCTAAAAACTCCATGGCCAATTCATGATCTTTCTTAGTCTGAAAGAAAAAATCATATCTTAGGAGTATGTAAGTTTTTAATAGATGCTTTCAAATCAGCTGAACAAAATCAAACTAAGGCTGTATTAGAGCGAAGTTGTGCGATAACAACGGCCTTTATTGGCGAGCGAAGCAAAAATTCGCCCTAGGGTGTATTACGAACGACGGACATTATTGCAGCGGCCAGGTTTCACTGCCCCGAAACAGCCGCCGAGACACTACTTCTTCGAGACAATCGGCACACTCGCTCTCTGTTTAATATTAGTGTGTTGTACATACCCTAGCCACATACTCGGCTCCGTAGCTCGTAGTAGGGATGGCGTACTCCTCGTACAGCGGCCAGGCCTCGCTGCCTCGTAATAGCCGCCGAGACACTACTTCTTCGAGACAATCGGCACACTCGCTCTTTGTTTAATATTAGTGTGTTGTACATACCCTAGCCACATACTCGGCTCCGTAGCTCGTAGTAGGGATGGCGTACTCCTCGTACAGCGGCCAGGCCTCGCTGCCTCGTAACAGCCGCCGAGACACTACTTCTTCGAGACAATCGGCACACTCGCTCTCTGTTTAATATTAGTGTGTTGTACATACCCTAGCCACATACTCGGCTCCGTAGCTCGTAGTAGGGATGGCGTACTCCTCGTACAGCGGCCAGGCCTCGCTGCCTCGTAACAGCGGCCGTGACACTACTTCTTCGAGACATCGGCAGACACGTTCTCTCTGTTTCTGGTATGCCTCTTTGTCGTGCTCATCTTCCCTGTGGAAATAAGATATGAAACATTATTTTGATGAAAAGTAGACATAATGTAGCTAGAGGTTTAGTTGCATACATACATACATATGTATAAACGGCAGTCAAACCGCTGTCCAGCTAAGGGCGCTGCCACTCGGGCGTTGAGGCTGGGACGCAACGCAACCACACGTTTATGTGTTGAACTTGGGATACCAGTGTCCTGTCCACAGCTCCACATAAAGATGGTTTGTAACTATGTACATACTATGTTTGTATATGACTGTTGGGTGTTATGTTATTATTTATTTATTATTATAAGAAAAACCATCAGGTAAAATTAAAATCAGCATTATCCCGTCTAATTTTAAGAGGTAATAAATTTAATTTTCTGTATAGGTCAATATAGTTACTAGAATGATATGGAATCTTAGTTAAAAAGTTATAGTAAGTAAAGTTATGTTATGTATGTACTATGAATATACTATGTAGATCATGCATGTCAAACTCAAAGTCATTGGTGGGCCAAATGCTTAAGGACCGTAGAATCAGAGGGCCGCAAAACTCAACCACAAAGAAAACAAACTCATTGCATAGATATACCTAGTAGTACTGTCCCCCTATTCCCTAACTGAAAGTCACTCGGTGACTAACATTTTACAAGTAAAATGACTATCAATTGACAATTCTCTAATTTTGATCAATTGATGGTCGTATTTTTACTTGTCAAACGTTAGTCACCGAGTGACTTTCAGTTAGGGAATAGGGGGGCAGGACGCTAATCGTTTATTCAATCATTAAGTACTTAATAGTACCTAATATGACTGAAAAATATACTTTGTTCTTAAAATTGATTCGGGCCGCAGTCAAAGTTGTAAAGGGCCGCGGCCCGCGGGCCGCATGTTTGACATGCTTGATGTAGATTGTAGAACATCAGTTACAATCACTCTTGGAGGTCGCGACGCTCTGTTTCAAGGAAACGATGCCCAGATAGATTTATGTACTGCTTTTATGCTGGCTTACCTAAAAGCTTCCAGCTGAGCCTTCTCGTACTCGAAGAGTGCATCCCAGAATACTTTCCCTGATAGGGGATCCGCGCCAGCGCACTCTACCACCCTCTTAAGATGCTGCCGGGTCGTTGACTCCACATTGTCGTCACCCAGGCACCAGGAACACCACTCGCTCAGTATTTCCATAGCTGTGGAATTGGAATACAAATGGCCCACATAAATATAGTGACTGTTAGGTATGTCTGTTCATTCGTCACTGGCTCTTTCAGATGGCTATTTTAGATGACTCTGAGAGGATTCAAAGCGAAAAGGACGCAGTTAGGGATGGTCTCCCACTTCGAGCAACACGGAAGGGAGTAGCTATTCGCAGCGTCCTCCTCTGTCAAACTACAAGCCAAAGTAGGCATATGCGTTTAATAAAACTAGTTGAGGTTTGTTCTTATTCTGAGGAGGTGTGCAAGGTTTGTTAGTGTGAGTATCGTCATTACAGTGTTGTATTTGGATGTGTATATGCGGAATTGCGCTTGTGTGCACATTTCCCCCCGCAAAAAAAGACAGAACTATTTGAATGGTAATATATCGCTTAGGCTACTCCCTTCCGGCCCGCGGCAGGAAGTCCGTGTTTCTCGAAGGTCTCCCAGCAATTAAATTGTAACAGTCACAGGAAGTGGATGGACGTACCTCGAGACTGTTTGTTGTGACATTCTATGTGGAAAGCCTGCATCTGGCAGGTGACGTGTTTTAGCTGATAATGATGATTATGATGAATAGAAAAGTACTTACAATAGCAGTCCTCAATAGCTTTCTCAAACAGTTCGGCAATCCTCTCTCTAGCCTCCACAGAGTGTGATAGAGATATCTCAGTACGCAGGCGCAGCAGCCAATGTTCAGGTTTAAGTGCCATTAGACCGATGACGCGATCGAAGGCTGAGCGCCAGCGATCCAAATCTGACAGTGCCCTGTGAATATACACCATAAATTTTAGGTTATAAATTACGGTGCAAGTGCATGCAAGCACGTCTAATTCTAATCTAATTCTAATTGAAAATGGGGGAGATAAGATCTGCACTGACTTCCCGCATTGGGGTGTATTGTGCATTGTCCCCCTGCTAACCCTACCCCAGCCAGCCCAACTCCTTAAAATAACGGAGAAGGACCCTGGGTTGATGGCAGCACTGTTCCAGTGTCCCCGAATGAGTAACGGATGAAGTTAAACAGGACTCTATCAGCTCCTGGAGTCCGGTTTTTTTCCTGGCTTCATTTGTGGCTGTGCAGTACAATATAACATGCTCCACTGTCTCCTCGTCCTGACGCACGTCAAGCAAGCACGTCATTCAGTTTCCTATAGTTTTCTCCAGTACACACTAATGACTACCTAACGTGTATGGCAGTAGTATGGTGTAGAGGTAATAATAATATAATTTAGCTAGACGCAAAAAAAAGCTTGATAATCTGGTAGGCACCACTTTTTCCGTTTTTTCTGGTTGTTTGGAAATGTCAGATTATTGGATATTGGATGAAGTTTTTTGTTAAAAATGTATTTGTCATAACTCATGCTCTCAATATAGGTCATAGTTAACTCGAAAACTGCTTGCTAACTGCTGCTATGTTCATTAATAAATGCTACAAGAAAATACCTTCATGACAAATCTTTATTCCTATCTAGAAATGAAAAAGGCAACAGTCCAGTTTTGAACTGTAAGGTGCAAGCAACATAGGAACAGGCGCGGACGCGGCCATGTCGCGGACGTGTTTCCATTCCATTCAAATTTCGTACAAAACGCACGGAAATTGGCGGGCCGTTCCATACAATTTGGCGTGTTCAAATTGCGACTTTACCGCCCGCGAGCTAGTTCCTATATGGCTTGCGCCTTATGAAAATTAAATGTATTTTATAAGACTTTCTTATTCTTGATAAAAAGTTGTGTTATTCTCAGGCGTAAGCGATCAATTACACCCTCGACTTTAGCTTCCTCGCTCGGTTTCATCTTCATCATCATTAGCTAGCAGAAGTCCACTGCTGGACATAGGCCTCCTCCCCCTAGAATGCCACGACGAACATAACATACATAACACCCAAAAGTCACATACGTAGTCATGATCCCACACTAGGATTCCCTGTGTTGTGGGTATCAGGAACTACAAGTACCATAACATGGTAACATAACACACAGACCCGGTACATATATTAGCAGATCATACAAACATTTGTCCCGCAGCGGTAATCGAACCCGCAACATCTCAGCTGGCTACTCGCTCGCCACACCACAGACTCGCCAAAATAACCGGATTTTTCAATAGCCTAATAAATTTTTCCTATCTATTAATTAGCTTACGTATACCGTCAAAAAAATAAAAGTGCCCTAAGGGGTTGTTTTGTAAAGGTAGATTTCTGGACGCAACTTTATCGTTCAAAAACCTATTCCCATCTACCCTCAACTATACCATACCATCATCCTGTCACCCACCTAAAAACCTGCGGGTAGGAAAAATAATATCTTCTTCTTGACGTTTCGCCATCGATGGTTCGAGTCGAGCTCGTCACTGCTCCTCACAAAATATATCGGAAAATCATCATAACCCACGAAAATCATCTCAGTTCAACGCTAATATACCATTCGCGAGCGTCAACGTGAAAATCAGCGCCTTCCGCCAAACTCATCAAATCATCGGAGTGGAAAGGAAAACATTGCGTGCCGCCATCATCCACGCAACCATCAAGGAAATCAAACCCAGGTATTCCCTATCTTCTTTCCATTCCAAACATTGGTCCTTCCAGCCGTATGATATTAAAATCCTAATTTTACAATCATCTATTTTTCAGTTTTGCGTCATCAATTTCCCTTTGCCAAAGTTGCGTTCCATTTCTCGTCCGCCATTTATTAGCTTTCATCAGTCATGTCCGTTTCCGTTAGCTTGTCAGTTGTCTAAAATTCACAAGTGTAAAATTGTCCGTGGTAGCAGTAAAGGCTAATCCGCACTTCCATCCGAGTGACTCGATTCTCGGTTAGCAATCACTAGCAATATTGTAGCAAAAACTAACTACTCATTCATTACGGTGCGTCCCTATCTCTGTGCTTGCTCCTTGGCTTGCTCCAAGGTGCTTGCTTACAAAATAAAGTTCATTCAACAAGGTTTATCAATCATCAGTCACTTGTCAAGTTTGTTTTGTTTACATTTTGCAAACAATTTGTTGTTGGTTTTCGAGTAAAAAATTATACAAAATAAAACTATTGCAATGGCAGATGCCAAGATATTGATTATCAAATATGATATGTGCCTGAAGAACATGCAGCGCACGTATGATTTAGCTCAGGAAATTAGTCACAAGGAGGAAGTTAGCTCCACCGATAAGCGTAAATTTCTAGCAAGATACAATGACCTAGAGAGGTATCGACTTCAAATAGACGAGGTTTACTGGAGTATTCTTAGCGGTACACAAATACTTGAGGTTGAAAAGCGTGCAGAGATACAAAAATCTTATGAAACCATCACTGACATGTTTTATAGTGTAAAAGTCGTCCATAGCGACTTATTTGAGTCTCAACCCAGTGCTGTCCTGCCAACTGCTTCCACAACTGCTGTTCCTAGAGTGAGCGATATCGAGTTTCATCTGCCGAAAATCAATTTAACACGGTTTTCGGGTTCACACACCGACTGGCCAAACTTTATATCCATTTTCAACAGTGTTGTTCATGAAAATCAGCGACTAACTCCAGTCCAAAAGCTGCACTATTTATTAGGCGTGTTGGATAAAGAGCCATTGTCTTTAGTGAAACATTTGATAATTTCTAGGGAAAATTACTGTGTGGCCTATGATATTCTCATCGAGCGTTATGAAAATAAAAGACTTATAGCCGACAAGTACGTAGAAAGTATTTTAAATCTTCCTAACCTACCACAGGCAAATTTTAGGGCATTGAACAAGTTTGTTGGCACGATTAAGGAAAATATTCAGGCACTTATGGCTTTAGAGTTTGACGTTAATTCTTGGAGTTTTTTGTTACTTCATATAATTCTCAAAAAACTGAATCTTGACCTTCGCACCAAGTTTGAGGCAACCATAGATCCTCATGGTATACCATCGTTCAAGCAGTTAACCGTGTTTCTAGAAAATCGCCTTCGCATTCTAGAAAATGTTGCCGGTTCCACAATCCAGACTGCTCCTAGATCTGTTAATGTGGTCAACTCGGATCCAAAACTTAATTCTTATTCTTGTGTTTGCTGCAGCGAGGGTCACATGATTTATTATTGCCCTAAATTTGAAGCGATGACTCCAGAACAAAGAAAGCAATTTGTAACTCAACATAAACTTTGCTTTAATTGCTTACGCACTCATCATGTGTCAAAATGCATTTCACGGAGTGTATGCCAAGTATGTCGTGGGCGACACCATACTAAGCTACACCTACGCAGTTTTCCAAGCAAATCAGCAACCGATGACAAGGCAAGCGAAGTTGCTGTGTCGAACTTGAGTTCCACAGTCCAACCTCAGTCGTTGCATGGTACCGAAAATGGGTCGACCATGATTTTAGGGACTGCCTATGTCAGGGTTCAAGATGTCAGCGGACACTATCAAGTAGCTCGTGCGTTAATTGATAGTGGGTCCCAAGTTTCAATCATTACTGAAAATCTAGCTCAAAAACTTAAACTTCCACGGATCATGTCCGGAACTGTCATAGGAATAGGTGAGTCAGCTGCTCAGCCTACTCGAGGTATATCAACTTGTAACATCACCACAATCAGGGATTCTCCTTACAGCCTTTCTACAGACTGTGTCGTCATGAAGCAGATAACCGGAAACTTACCATCGGTGCCAGTCAATCATTTGGTAATTCAACTTTGTAAAAATTTAGTTCTGGCTGACAAAAACTTTACAGTTCCAGGACAGATCGACATGCTCTTGGGTGTAGACTTGTATGACCAGGTTCTTGATGGTAGGAAACTCAGTCTAGGTGACAACATGCCTACTGCTTACTCTTCTCTGTTTGGTTGGGTCATAATGGGTAAGGCTCCTGCATCATCCCATATTGTGAATAATGTAGTGTCGATGAATTGCACTATCGATCCAAACTGTGCTCTCACGCGGTTCTGGGAAACCGAAGAGCCTCCCAGGCATCCGATTCCTGACCCTGAGGAAGTTCAATACGAAAAACATTTCATCCTGAATCATGAGCTCGCTTACCTAAACTCATCTCAACATCCAGAAGCTTCTCGCGTTCTTCTACAAAATAAATTTCGTCGTTACATCGCAAGGCTTTACGACCCTTGCGGTTTTCTTACTCCAGTCACTTTCTATGCGAAGCAAATCATGCAGAGGTTCTGGTCCATCGATTGTGGTTGGGACGAGGTTCTACCGTCCAACATCAAAATTCTGTGGCTTAACTTCATTTCAGAGTTTAATCAACTATATAGGATTTCTATTCTCCGATGGGTGCTTGCTGATCAACTAATGGACTGCCAGCCCCATGGTTTCAGTGACGCATCGGAGCGTGGGTACGCAGCATGCGTCTACCTACGCGTTGAAGGAGCCTGTGGTAGCACTACGGACCGACTTTTGTCGGCCAAGTCACGCGTGGCTCCCATTAAACAAAAGTTAACGGTTCCCAAGCTGGAACTTAGCGGCCCACAATTGCTCGCCCGCTTTCTCGAGCATGTATTTGGGAAGCAGCAAGGAAAAATAAAAATCAGCAGCACAATGGCCTGGTCTGATTCCAGCATTGTACTCGCTTGGCTTAAAACTTCTCCTCATAAGCTTCAGACGTATGAAGGGAATCGAGTGTCCCAAATACAAGCCCTGATACCGAGTGCAACGTGGAAGCACGTACTGTCTGCACTCAATCCTGCTGATTCAGTAAGTCGAGGTCTTACTCCTTCTGAATTGGTTAAGCATTCGTTGCGGTGGTCCCCACCATGGCTTGGAGCTGATGCTTCAACATGGCCTGGGGATATTCCTTTTGTTAGTGAAGGCGATTTGCCCGGCATCAGAGTTCCTCCGGCATTGTCCCACGTTGCCGAGCTAGACAAAGAGCTACCAACTCTTACGAAGTTTAGCTTATTATCAAAATTGCAGTCCGTGGTCGCTTGGTGTAAGCGTTTCACTTGGAATTCACGCAACCCAACTCAGCGCCGTACCGGTCCATTGTCCATTCCAGAGCTCAGCGAAAGCTTATTCCATATAGCAAAATTGGTCCAGTCCACGGAGTTCGCATCAGCTATTGCATTGCTAGGTGGCGACAAACCCCTAGGGGGTAGTATCAGGCGCCTTAATCCTTTCCTCGATCTGCAAGGTCTGATACGAGTCGGAGATAGGCTTGTCAAATCGGCATCGGCACTAGACTATGGCACCAAGCATCCACTATTGCTGCCCAAATCTCACCACGTTACAAAATTCACCATTGGTCATTACCATCGGTTGTTTCTACATCCTGGTCTAATGGCCTCAATCAACTTATATCAGAGTAAACTTCGGCTTTTGTCTGCGCTAAGAGTCATATGCCAGCAGATGTTTCGTTGTCAGCGGTGCTACAGATTGCGCCTAATATCTATCGAACCCTTCATGGGTGACCCTCCATCTCATCGCGTTACGGCGTGTCGACCTTTTCAAAAGGTTGGTGTCTATTTCGCAGGACCGTTCATGTTGAAGATCTCTCGTATTCGCAAAGCCAGGTCTTTCAAATCGTATTCATACGTTTTCGTGTGTTTCACCACCAATTGCGTCCACTTGGAGATCGTCTCCGAGCTGTCGACTGAAGACTTCTTGGCTTGCTTGGATCGATTCGTCTCTAACAGAGGGCTACCCACCGACGTTTTTAGTGACTGCGGGACAAATTTTGTCGGTGCTCGTAATTACTTGAAGATTATTCGACAAATCACCCAGCATTTCTGGAAGCGCTGGCAGACAGAGTATTTGCCATGCCTTTCTGATAATTAACTTAATCCACTTTAACTTAAATTCATCTTTATACCAAAAAACTCAGCTCCCTTTTTGTGGCTAACCATCTTGAAATTCACCATGGAAAATCAACATTGAAAATCAACATTCAAATTCATCATGGAAATTCAACTTTGAAAATCAACATTGAAGATCAACATTAAAAATCAACATGGAAAATCAACATTGAAAATCAACATTAAAAATCATCATGGAAAATCAACTTTGAAAATCAACATTGAAAATCAACATTAAAAATCAACATTGAAAATCAACATTAAAAATCAACATTGAAAATGAACATTAAAGATCAACATTGAAAATCAACATTAAAGATCAACATTGAAAATCAACATTGAACATCAACATTAAAAATCAACATTGAAAATCAACATTGAAAATCAACATTAAAAATCAACATTGAAAATCAACATTGAACATCAACATTGAACATCAATATTCAAAATCAAAATGGAAATTCATCTCCAACTTAAAATTCAACATGGAAATTCATCTCAAACTTGAAGATCAACATGGACATTCCTCCCCAAATTGCAAATCAACCTTGAAACTGAACTTCGTTTTATAAGCTTATTTCACCAACTGGAAAATCACCTCAAATTTTATACTCAGCTAAATTTCCATTTCATTTCATCAACAACGTAATTTTTTGCTTTAGTACTTTCTAAAGAGCCTAGCAGCTCTTTCGGGGCCTGTATGTTTTGTAAAGGTAGATTTCTGGACGCAACTTTATCGTTCAAAAACCTATTCCCATCTACCCTCAACTATACCATACCATCATCCTGTCACCCACCTAAAAACCTGCGGGTAGGAAAAATAATATCTTCTTCTTGACGTTTCGCCATCGATGGTTCGAGTCGAGCTCGTAACTGCTCCTCACAAAATATATCGGAAAATCATCATAACCCACGAAAATCATCTCAGTTCAACGCTAATATACCATTCGCGAGCGTCAACGTGAAAATCAGCGCCTTCCGCCAAACTCATCAAATCATCGGAGTGGAAAGGAAAACATTGCGTGCCGCCATCATCCACGCAACCATCAAGGAAATCAAACCCAGGTATTCCCTATCTTCTTTCCATTCCAAACAGGGGTATTATCGTTGTAATCACATTGGTAACCGTACAACATGCAGGTTGTGGACCGTGAGCCGATTCCTTCTGTCACTTGATAAAAAAATACTCACCACAAAGCCTTGACCAGCTCAATATGATCATCATAGGCATAAGGATCAGCTTTGATCATCAGCTCCAAATTCGACACCTTTTGCTCCAGTGCTTCATCAACTGCATCGTCATCATCCTGCAAACATCACATACACATTAACATCTTCCCAATAATCATTGATATTTAACTATAAAGAATAGGTGCATATGTTCGTAGTTTCTGACACCCACAACACAGGGAATACTAGTATGGGATCATGACTACGTATGCGACTGTTGGGTGTTGTGTTGTGTGTTATATATACATGCTATTTTCCTGAAAAGGTAGGCAGACACTCAAGAGGCCTCTTTTCACTGTGGATCACACAATAATGGGAAGAAAGACATGACCGGTGGTGAATTCATGGCCGCCATTTCTTTTCAAAAAACTAAACTGGCCAACGCTTTCTTCTAGCGATAACACTTATCATAATCAAGCCAGCAGCCAAGACATAACTTAAACTACCCAAAATTGCTTAACATAATAACATAACACCCAACAGTCACATAAATAGTCCTGATCCCACACTAGGTTTCCATGTGTTGTAGGTATCAGGACCTATGAGTGCCATGGTATTACAGCCAGACCCGAAACAAATATTTGCAGATTGTGCAAACATTTGTCCCGCAGCAGGACTCGAACCTGAACTATAATCAAACTATAACCAGTGCATGTTGGCAGTGATGACTTACCGCACTGAGATGTGGTTGCTTACTATTGGCATTAAACACAAGCTCAATATAACGTAGCAGGTTATGGAGAGAGCTATACTCTGAGCTATATCTACTACCTGATAGAATCCAATATGGGCAAATCTGTATAAAAACCAAGATCACTAAGATGGACAGGTCATATAGCTCGCAGAACTGACAACCGTTGGGGAATAACTTTTCTCGAGTAGCAACCACAAACCAGACGCCACATTAAAGAAAGGCACAATGCACCAAGAAAGATCAAGACTGTTCATCTATAGAAGAGGCCTATATCCAGCAGTGGGCTTCTAAAGGACGATAATGATGATGATTACTTTACAAGCCGCCTCAGTGTTGATTTTATATATATTAAATTATAATAATAATAAAACTTCCAAAACAAACTGAAAATGATAAACAATTTATTTAAAATTTTGCTGCAAGCTGTAACCAGAAACCTAACCTTATTATCATTTATTGACTGTAATTCCAATGACATTTGAACAAAGATCTAAGAGTTGCAGACTGCATAGATCTTCTAGCCAATAGGTAATATCAATCACCTGGCTCATGGCTGACAAATTGCATAGTTGGTTTTCGAGCGTAAATTATCTTTCCTTTGTAGTTTCATTCCAAACAGACAGCGTGCGATTTTCGATATTATCTAAAATTGTTCGATAGAAACACACTTTCCGTTAAATCGACCACACTGTAATCGATTGAACATGAAATACAAATGATACGCTCTTCTCTTACCTCGGAATCTTCAGAGTCCTGGTCATCACCTTCATATTCTTCGACCACTACCTCTATTTCGTTCTCTTCTTCAGATTCATTCCGTACTTCGTCCTCTACGATAGCCATTGTTGGAATAGAACAGCTAACAAAATGAAAGCTGTTTGTTAATTCTGAAAAGCATCAAACGGCTCGGGTCACAAAAACAAACGATATACTTTTCTAAAATGAAATGCAAAATTGCAAAGAGGATGCATAACTATACGTAAGAACGGGACATAGAGTAAAAAAATATAAATTACTGACGTCAAAACAGACAGGGCTACCGCAAAGAGCACTAAAGAGCATCAAAAAGCGGTTGTTCTGATAAATAAGGCGTGCTCGATTATTGGGTCGGGCTGGGTCGACAATTTGCCCGACCGATAGTGTTAACCATCATGCGAACATCGATATCGACGAAATTATTTTCTTGTTTTGTAAATAAAATTAGACTAGGGAGGTATCTGGCAGCATTCTTAGATGACTACCTATATTAGCTTGTCCTTTTTGCATAATAATAGGTATATAAACTGAGGAAGCAAAATAAATTACGATTATTTAGTTAAAACCTTCACTGCACTGTGCAGAGGATTTAAATTTTCAGTGCTAATCATTTCAATCCACTGTTTCTGGGCCACCGCATGGCTGGGTAACCTTCCAATAAACATTATCTGTAAACTTTCTGTCTTATAAAATGTAAAAGATAGAACAAAGTATAAAATGCAATGTGATCACTTATTTTCCTTATTAATTACGGGCTGCCAAAGATCGGAGAAATGAAAGTCACAAATGCTGGCTATATAATATTTTATTATGGTTTTTACAATATTTCTTATATATACGTACCAACTTACAAGTCTAACAACACGCACACAACATTATCTGGCCTGTACCTAGCTCTAGAGGGATATCATTTTTCAATGGAGTTGAAAGTTTTTTTTTACTTATAAATTCACTTTACATTAGAGTTTTTCACTTTGTATAACTTTCTATGCGTCATGAATTATTTTATCCCTTGGATAGGCAACATAAAATAATTATTGAACGAGCGAAGCGAGTTCTCCGAGTCAACATGGAATCGGCGTTTAGAATGTAGTATGTATGTATGGATGTGTGTTTGTCCGATGAAAACTTAATCCGATCTTCATGAAATTTAGTATGGGTGTAGATAGTATTGGTACAATTTGTAGGTAACGCTATATTGGTCGGGGGCGGGGGGGCGGGGGGTTTGTTTGGTCAGAGGGGTAAAAAAAGTGAGACAGTCAGGTCAAATGAGGTGTCTTATGTAAGCGCTTTGGGTGAACATTTCATAACTGTTTTTAAGTTCTCATTTACTATGTAGCAACTCCTTGCTCCGATGCACCACACAGGTGCTTCTCACCTAGTGGTAAGACGGATCATCAAAGTAAGCCAAGCCGTGTTTGTTGCCTCATTCTTCTACGCTTGGTAGCGTTGGAAGGAGTAATTTTAGTTTATAAGACGATTCAAAATTGTCCTTGTGATTTCAATGAATAATATTCTTTTGATTTGATTTGGTTTGTTATAGAGCAGAGGGCTTATAACGAGTTTTGCATTGCAACTATCAATTTGCGAGTCGCGAGCGTTCAACGTGACTTACGTAGTAACAATTTATGAAACTGTGCTATATTATATGGACCGCGCGGCCCAGAATGATTAATTGTTACTACGTAAAGTCTACCGACTCGGAAATCGATAGTTGCAATGCAAAACTCGTAAGAAGCCACAGGAGTAAATGTAAGGCACACGGATAAAAAACACATGAAACCTCGACATTTCGTCTTAATGCGCCTGTGTCTTTTACTGACCTTCGTTTGGTGCCCGCTGTTCTATGAAAAGGTGGCAAGGAAATCCTTTTAGTTTATCATCCAAGAGTGGCTTAGCATTGAGGTTTAAGGATGGAACGGCAGTTTTCTTCAGCTGTGTTCCTTTTTTCTTGTAGTCTTTATGCTCAAAATGCTTTCCACACACAAATTTTAGTTGGTGAAGTTTTTCGATTGGTATATATGCTAAGTCTTCGTTGCCAACAAATTTCACCCATTTTTTACATCTAATAAATAAAAGCATCGATTATCGATATTTATAAATGTAGATATAGTTACACAACACTATCATTCTGAATAAAATTATTTTATGCTTGCGATTATATTATTACGAATCTATGATATTTTGGTCCAAGAAGTAGGTAGGTATATGACTTATAGTTTATCTAATAGATAATCTTAGGTAGGTAGGTACTCACCGAACTTCATCCAGAGGAAAGCTGGCCATAAAAAACCGTTTTGTGCCGTTTTTTCTTCCTGATCGTAAGCCGCATATTTCACATTTTCTGTACTTCATTTTTATTAAATAGGTAATATGGTATTTCACAAGCAAGCAACACACAAACGTATTCTAGCACTATTAGACCACAATAATACGATATTTTGCAATATAAATTAATATTTGCAATATAATGTCGATTATTAAGTTAACTTATTTAATAGGAACACCGAAGAACATAGTATTTTAATATAACATTATAAAATTTATATTCAATATTCACTCACATCTTGAGAGCACAGACTAGGAGAGTACTTGAGAGCGAATTGTCTGCCTGGACTCTATCCCACAGACTACTAAACTACAATCTATAGATAACAAATACTGATTTAAATACTGTGGCAGGCGCCACTTGGACGCCACATCTTCCGTAACACGACTTAAAAGGTAACTTTTCGAAGTGAAAACATTATGAGTTTTCTTTGAAAACGTGAACCGGAACGCTAATTTATTTTCAATTTTGCCATTTTGGCTAACGCAAAATTTCGTTACAATATAAAAAGACGTCTTTCTCTCTCACACTGATTAATACCATAGCGTCAAAGTATGAGCGTCTCGCTTGCTCAATTGGATTCATTCGTTGTGGGTCCTCGGCATAAGAAAATTATTTCTCTAGTCCTCGGCCGTCGGTTGGTGAGTGTTTGTTACTCGAATATTTTTTTTTATTGAACCATTATTTACAAATTAAACAGTAAAATTATAGTGATCTAGCTAGTAATTTTTAAAAAATAGCGTCACACGTACCTACCCAGCTAAAGTTAATAAAATGTGACCATAGGAATATGCTTGGCACTGAAATAATGCCAGCGTTGATGGCTACCAAAGGAACCATCAAAACAAGCTACAAGTCAAGCTACCAGTGGCGGTCCGAGGGGGGGGGGGGGGGGTCGTAGGGGTCATGACAAGTGAAAGTCTGTGAAATCGAGGGGTTATTTGGAAAGGTTCTGGAAGATTTTGCATTGTTTCAGTCCCCAAAATTTCCCAGTAAAATTTCTGTTATTGCTGGTTTTGATGCTAAAATCACAAGAACTTTGGCAGTTTACACTTCTAAAATACGAAATTTTCGCGGCTCGCTACGCTCGCGGCTACATTACGTCTTCCTAAAAAATTCCTTAAAAGTTAGTAAGGGAAATATGAAAAAAGTCAGGGACACCCTGATGATACCCCCCAACCCCTGCACGCGCCTGCAAGCTACATTATTAAAACTATATTAAAATCTCAAACTATTCAGCGCCATCTATGGTGGTAAACGTAACAATACTCAACTCACGCCTGTGTGTTCCATCCAAGGTCTGTTTACTTTTACTAGGTGGTAACCATTAAACATGAGCTACCTCATGACCTCAAAAAAAGGTAACTTTTCCTAATAAAAGGTTACTTTTTGAACTCTTTACGGTAACTTTTGACAAGAGCGTTGTGGCAACACTGCATCGTCGTCCCTCTGGCTGCCGGTGTCTTCCCAAAAAATACGGCAGTGATTTTCTAGAGCCGCCCTCCTTGCTCCTTGCATTTCTATTTATATTCCAATCGAAGTCCAAATAAGCCTCTGCAAATCTTAAGCGTGCTTCCATATGAATGAGCCGTTGTCAGAGCAACTTTATTTGCGTGTATAAAATTTAATGTATGTCTATAATGAAATCTTGAGTGTAATGCGTTTCTTATAACTCTTGGACGGACATCACACATCTGGATATCTCGGTGATGTTGTAGCCAGCTTCATGTTCAGCATTCGGCAATGATTGCTGCTCTTTCTTCAACAGTTAAAGGTCTTGGCATTATTAAATATAAACATAACTAGCAACCTTTCTACAAGAGGATTTTTTTTCCAATGATGACTACCGTATTGTTGTCAATAGTTTTAATTTAACATAAATAACAATTGCAGGAAGAAGTTTTATGTTCATCAAAACATAAAAATAGTCTCATTGACAAGATAAACAGTCAAACAACTTTGATCTGAATGATTTTGAACTTTGATAACGAACAGTTAAAACATTATTTTCTCTAACTCAGTGTATTCTGTCTATTCAGTTTCAAAAGGTAATATGTGCTTGTGATACGTTGAACGAATCAAATTTAAAACCGACGAACATTTTCAAACCGTCACTGTACATCTGTATTTATATTTGTATTTGTATTTATTTATTGCTCTCATGTACATACAATATAGTTAGTAATTGTTCTTATATTTACTGTTAGTCAGGTAGGTACATGAACCCCGTCAGGGCGCTGCAATTTGGAGTCAAGATCAAGAATAAAATTATAGGACAATACTTATGTTAGTTATTAAAACACAAGTCAAAACAATTTAAAACAATGTCATAATCACATAAGAGTAGAAATAGGTAGGTTTATCAAATTTAATATCTCGCATGTATACAATACAATAATATGTCAAAAACTAAAAGAAGGTATAGGCAAGTCAAATCAATAATATCTATGTCAGTTTGTAGCTTGGGTATACGACAAAACAATTAAATTAAATAGGTTAATGAGTAGGCTAGTCAAAAACAGGAATTAACTAACTAATTTTTACATCAGAACATATAATATAAACATCCTATAATTTGTCACTAATAAATTCATCCAGTGAGTAATAACATTTTCTCAAAAGCATGGATTTTAACTTATTATAGAATAACTGGTCCTTAATTTCTGTTTTTAATTCTTCTGGTATTTTATTGAAAATCTTAATGAGCCTAAAATTTGGACTTTTAGCCACTGTTTTTAAGTTAGTCATGGGTAACATCAATTTATTTCTTTTCCGCCTATTATAATTTTCATTCAGTTCTAAGTTCGATTTAAAATACTGTCTATGTTTCCTAACAAATGCCGCTGCTTGCAAGATATAGATACACGGAAGCGTAAGTATTTGTTTTTCAATAAAGTGTGGCTTACAGCTTACACGGTTCGGAATGTTTACAAGGATTCGTATGCACTTCTTTTGCATAACAAAAACATCAATCGATACCTACTTTTTATTTCATCAATATCAATAGTTTGTGGGATGGATGCTTGAGTTTCGCCTTCACCACACCTCTTAAGGGAACTTGTAGGGGCTTGTTCTAAAAAATAAAAATTATGAGTAGGTTTAGTAAGTCAGATAGGACCAGTGACCACAACTCTGAACTGAACCAATATATATTAAGAACTGGCAAACTGACAACGATAGGATGTACATCATATTGATACCTACTTTTTATTTCATCAATATCAATAGTTTGTGGGATGGATGGTTGAGTTTCAGGTTTGCCACACCTCTTAAAGGTTGGAGCTTGCTCTAAAAAATAAAAATTATGAGTAGGTTTAGTGAGTCAGACAGGACCAGTGATCACAACTCTGACCAATATAGGCTTATATTTTTTTTTAACACATTTATTTATTTATCAAAACTAGCTGAATCAGGCATAAAATAGGTTTTTCTGTCCTGACCATGACTTGCTATGCTCGAAGCCTTGCTAGGCACATTATGTGAATTTCCGTACCATAAAATCTATATTATTTATTACCTCTTTTGTCCATCCCCACATGAAGTGGATAAAATCTCAGAATTTTTAAACACATGTATTAGCTTATTGAGTTTTTAATGCTGTTATATTATAAATGAAATTAGTAAACAGTTAATTAAAGTTATAATATATCATATGTCATAGCGTATAAAGTGCAAACATTCATAGCAAATAAATATCCTATACATGTAGTCATGTACTGTAACTGTACAAAGTAGCCTCGCCTACCAAATGCTTTGTCATTCAGTATGTGCCTCGTTGTGTGCCATGCGTTTGTGGTCAGTTAATACATGGCGATATAAACTATCCTTACTCTTAAATTGTGTGGCCGAATAAACCAACTACAGCTACAAAGACTACATACCTGGCATAAGTAATGTTGGTACTGCTATGTTACAAATTTTGTTGTTACGGCAACAATATTTCTCTTCAAAATGAGCATGACACACTCGACGAAGTGTATAAATATCGTCATTACTCAGACCGATAATCTCTCCACCAACAGCATGGACCCATGTTCGAAAACGAGCAATGTCCTTTTTAGGGTTTGGAAACAAATGAAGGACTCTATGGGAATCTGCAAAAATAGGAGTTGTTATTGAGTAAATTGCAAATATTATACTTACTAAATAAATTAACAGGTGTTATCATAAACACAACTTGATATTACATGTGTACCTTCAATTTCCGCACACTGAGGAACACAACAACGTTTACTAGACATGGTAAATATTGGTGAAGTCACTCAGAAGCACTATAAAGTATAAAAGAGTATGAGTACTATAGAGTATGTCTCGAACAATGCTAGCCGGATTGATGGAGAAGCACTTTTGATGAAAACACTCGACGTGATTCCGAGGAGCAGGGGCTCAACTCGAAGAATTACGGATAAGCACCAGGTTGTTAAAATTTGTTAAATTCTTCACCAAAAACAAACAGCATGATCACAGATTTATAAGTACTATAGTACTAAAGTACAGACAGTGTTGCCAACTCAAAAATTTATCAGATGGTAGAACTCTTCGAAAAATACGGTAGATTTTCCAAAATTATGTTGTAATTTATATTTGAAATACGGTAGAATTACCTTGCCCATTTAGTAGCAAGTTCATGATTAGAATTGAAATAAAACTCATATTTTTATTCAGAATCAGATAGTATAATTGTTTCAATATTTTTAGACATATCGATATTATGTTTCTCAATCATATCTTTAGTGGGATTAAAATCAATACAATTTTTTCCGTGTCGCTGTATGGCCTGCTGCGATAAAAGGTTTCCCCTGATGGTTTTCGTAAGGAGTTTATTCTTAATTATTAAAAATAACAATTCAATCTCTCGAAATTATTTTAGTTAATATACACTTATTAAAATTATCTACTAGATTTAACTAACAATATTCATTCAAATCTTTCAATGGGTATTACGGTATTTTTTGCTACCGTAATTAGTTTGCTACGGTAGGTTCGAGGCTGATTACGGTGTTTTTACCGTAATTACGGTGCAGTTGGCAACACTGAGTACAGATAGGAATCGGACCAATTACAGCCGTGGACGCTAAATATAGTTCCGTTTAGCAAGACGACGTAGCTAGTGTGCATTTAGAAAGAGATAAGTATATGGTGCTATCTTTTGCCTCTTGCTAGTGATGTACCGCCTATCATCGATATACACTTTTGCTTTTTACCATTTCGGCTGTACACTTTTTGAACTTGAAATAAAAGTATGAAGAATTTGATATTTTAAAGTAGTAAAGTACGTGGTAAATAGTCGTTATTTTTCTAAAATGATACCAAGCCACGATAACTTCAATTCTATTATTTGATATTTTGTTTACTAATACACATTACCTACATACTTACATAAATTTCTGAGTAAAATAATATACATAACTTTCCTAAGTGGTATTCATGATTATAATATACCACTTACGAAAGTTATGACCGACCCGACCCGAGTTACCTATATATTATATAGGTAACTCGGGTCGGGTCGTATACTCGAATATAATCTACAGACGTAAGTTACCGGTTAAAATCTATAATATACATAACGTTATAAAAACTGTCATCATGATCATCATCAGCTTGTAGTAGTCCACATTCTTTTGAGTTCACTCCATTTCGCTACTTTTTTCTTCAAAACATTAACTAAGCGTTCGTTTATGCCAGTCGTAACAGATATGTCTTGAATCTTTGATAAAGTTATTCGGGATGGTAAGCAAAACATTGCACGAAGAAGACGGTATTCTTTGGGACTACATTATAACAGAGCTAAGCGCATTACTTATCTTCGAAGCTATATTTTTCTATTTACACATTTCAGTTGCATCGTAATAAAAGATTTCGACAAATGTGGAAGATTTTCTAAGTTTGAAAATAATTTTGACTCGACAAATTTTGTGCTCATTTCTAGCTAACGTTTGTACTTGAGGTTTCTGGTTTTATGTGATACTTGCTGCAATCTACGATACAGTTGTTTACATTTAGGAGTTACATTTGAATTAATACGTTTAACTTGAACTGTAATATGGTGCTTTTCTGAAATTTTTAATTAGTGTATTAAATTATTTTTAATAATATAAAAATTAAATATTTGTATATATTTAGTATGCATGACGCATGTAATATTGTCATGTAATGTTTAAGATATTTACCTTGATCTGTTGGCGAAGTTTCACTACCGTCAGTTCTTCGTTTTTTGCATTGAGGCTCACTAGCTTTTGTTACCGAAAAACAAGCTTTTGAAATTTAAATAAATAATAAATAAGTAATACCAGCCGGTTACAGTTGAAAAAGTCATGTAATGTTTTAGATATTTACCTTGAACTGTTGGCGAAGTTTCATTACCAACAGTTCTTCGTTTTTTGCATTGAGGCTCATTAGCTTTTGTTACCGAATCATGAGTTTCTGAAATTGCAAATAAATATTTCATAATAAAGTTATTTTTCTAATTGAAAATTATGCTTAAAATATGTATATAATGATCATTACTTTCAATCTGTTGCAAGTCAGAAGTCGTGTTGTAATATGTATGGTCCTTAAGACAATTTGGTATTTTGCATACATTATACAGTTCATCACCTGAAACATTACAGACAGGTATTAAAATATAAGCTTTCAAAATAAAATGGCACCAGTACTTTTTTTTACATTCTGTAAAGGCAGAAATCTAGACAATGCGTTTTTAAGTCGAACAAAAACAAAAGCATGTGTGTGAATTACCTCCATGGATGTAGGTAAATAGCCTGGATAAAATGTTGACTAAAAGTTTTTGAGCAAAACAATTCATCATTTGCTTAGTTAGCCGTCCACTGTTGGACGACGCCTCTACCATAGAATGCAATGGGGACAAAACAATTTCCAGAATATTGTGTGCAGCTGGTGTTTCGCTTGACGTGTGGTCGACTGTTATGTAATAACTAATTATTTATAATTGCTCACGCAGATGCTGTATGAGTGTATAAAATGTATATCAATCTTGTATGTATAGGTCAAAACATCGATAGGTAAGGTAGTCAATATATTGCACATCCCTATTTTTTATATTGTTTTGTTTTTGAAATAAATCTATTATACATTACAATAATGATGATACCGTACAAAGATAATTTAGTCACTGCGGTTGATGTAGTTTACTACAAAAATAGGATTTAACTTACTTTGTTCATTTGGAATACCACTGCAAATTTCTGCCGCAGTAAACAAAGTTGGCCGCGCAATTTGGCAGTTCAGGCGATTATTTTCATAGAACTTACGCTCAAAATGTTTAGCACAAACACGTTTACTCATTAATTGATACATATTTAGCGAACTTAAAGATTTATAGTTTATATGTCTAAGCCACAAACTTTGCCTAATTGGCGTTCGCGGGAAACAGTGCATTTTGTTATGATCGCTTTTGGAGTCACAATTAGGGACACAACATTTATTAGCCACCATATTAGCCAATTTCTCACTTTAATTCGCGGTAATAAGAAACAGAAATATTCGGGATAACTTTCATTGATCATTGAATGATAGTACTACTGTTTGTCTGTGATTGAATGAAATTGAATAACAATAACAATACAGAAATTAGTTTCAGTCAAAACGTCAGGCGTCGTGCACTACCTTCATTGCCTTGAACCCTTGAACACTAGCGCTGCTGCGGTGTTGCAAACTGTGTACTATAATCTAGCGTAACTAATGGGCAAGAAAACGCAAAACTATTTACAGATGGCGCTGCTAACGCTTGACCCATAACAAAGCATCTTGACATTTTAGATTTTTTGTGAGCTTCGATTTTACAGCAAAAAACCTAGAATTGTGTTCCATTTTGCTATTGTGGTGATAAAATATGTATGCTACGTGGACGGTTTCTCAGTTAAAAGCTGAATTAAAGAGCCGAGGAGCTTCACTAAAAGGCCGAAAAGCTGATCTGGTCATCAGGTATTTACAGTCTATTTTCTATCTAATTTTGTAATAATTTCTTATGTTTCATGTTATTTTCTGGGTTGAAAATATTTTTTAACTCTGCATAGTAGTTTTAGTAAATTGTCAATGCTTTATGTATGACCTACAATCATAAGAATCATAACCTAGCATTTCTCTTTCAGACTCAACTTATTTGATCAGAATTTCAACTTTGGGATACCACAACATCATGAAACTGATGATACAAAGATGGATTTACCATCTCCAGAGAGTTATCATGATATTAATAGTAGCACTGTGCTACCTCCACTAAGTAAACAACACATTCATCTGTATTTTAATGAGTAAGTATAATGAAAATGAGTAGGACTAGCTTGCAGGACTAAAATGTGTTTTGAAAGTATTTAGTTAGATTGTGCTTATTTGGCACGTGAAACTAAAATGTTTATAGAAGTCCAGTAATTTGCCTGAATGTTCATTCATCTGACTAAACACTGGTCAAAACAAATAGGGGAATATATGCCTTCAGTCTGTGCTACAAGTCGCTAAAAGGGCCCACTGGCGGCTTAGTTGCAGATAAGAGTCTGCGCTACAAGTATGCCTACAGTTCGGGCCAGTGCAAAAGACTGCAGCTATAGCTTACTTTGGTATCAGATTATGCGTATAAGCGAGTAAAGAAACACATGAAGCGAGTAGACTTACCATGTGTAATACACGGAAACAATTCTTTTCTTGATGTACGGCGAAAATATCGCTGCTCCCTATCCCATGCGGTGGAAGTTGGTTTTGTCCAAGAGAAAACGGATGGAATCGCATTCTTTTTTAAATATTTGTGCACTCGAGGCAGTCCTGAAAAGAAAAAGGTTTTAGTAGGTTAGGTATGTACCTATATTTAATACAATTTATCATGTATAAACATACATTTTCATTATAAATAGATAACTATGGCCCAAAAACACAAACCTGTAGAAGAACTTGTTCCTGGACAGTAGTCAGTTTCTATAAAATGCTTAGAACATAACCTCGAATTTCCGATAGCTTTAAAGTTTCGGATCTTGGTGGCCTTTTCCCATAGTTTTTTCATTTTTAAATCTTTGGGAAATGCATGATTTCCATTGTTACTGCAACCAATCGCTACACAACGTGGCATTATTTCTTAAATACCAGTTAAAGATTTTTGTAAACAAAGTTTTGTATGGTATTTGACAGATACTGACGCATTCTTTGGGTCAAGCGACCGCAGCGCCCTCGGTGGCAAAAGATGCCAGTTTTCTTCCCCATTGTTGAACTGTATTACGAGTGATTAAAAAGTAAATTCAAGTGGACCTAAATAATGTCCAATTATTTTGTATGGTCGATTCCATAGCGTGGGCATGATAGTTATTTTTTTTTTTGGCGTTGGAATCAGTGTCCATAAAGGAGGAAATACACTATTGTGGTGTGTTGTGGCGTGTCGCCTTGTGTAGTGACGGTGGGTGTGCACATTTATGTGGTGTCAATCGAAGCTTTGCAGCGCTTCCACGTTCATATTGTTTTCTTCTGATTCTGAGAGTGATTTCAATTTGTACCTACCTAACCTAAAAATAAAACAAATATTTGTGGATTGCACTAAGACACTTGTTAATATGCTGATCTATTTTACTTACATTAAGATATAATAAAACTGAACTAAATCGTGCTTTTATGACTTAGTGTATTGAACCACATTCCACCATTCTTTGCACTTAGTATCGTACAACACTTTACGTTGACGCACAAGTTCAATCATTCAATCAGCCATAACGATGAAGACAAGTCCGCCGCCAGTGGAGATAGCAACACAATGCTAGAAACACACTATTGTGGAGTGTCGTGACGCGTCAGAACCCCCACCACCGTTCTCGCGCGATCGCAGTCGAGCAGTTCGCGCCACGACAGATGCCGCCACAACACACCACACTACTAATGTGTTTCTAGCCATATAAATGTATGAAACCGATACGCTTCTGACGCGTCACGATACACCACACCACAATAGTAATCTGAAAATAGGGCCAATTGTTTCATTACAACAACACAATTATATAACACTTACCAGACTTAGCGGGAATTACGGCAGCGGTTTGAGGAATACCACTGGATACCTCGCATGCACTAAACAACGTTGGATACGCGTTGGCGCGCAGACGAGCTCTATCGCGTTTTGACGCGAGAAACCTCTTCTCAAAGTGGTTTCGACACACAAACTGTTTGCAAAGTTCCCGTAAGCTCAAACCTTGCAGTTTTTCACAGTTGATACACTGCAACCACTTTTGGTGTCCTATCTCACTTTTTGGAAACTTATGTAAACTGACGTCCTTTCGTGTACTACCACAGCTCACAACACAGCACTTGTTGTACATATTGCAAGATGTTATTACAGCTTTAAGAATTGAGAGAAAAGTTACAGAAATAAATCAACACAAAAGTTATCTCGATCAAAACAAAAACTAACTCACATAATGCTTGATATGACAATGACAAATGACATTTTGACATCATAAACAAACATGGCGGCGTCAGAGAGGTGAAAGAAAGGAAGGAGAGGGGGTGAGGAAAAGGAATTGTCAAACAAGATATGTGAACCACCGACTGACTTAAAGTTCAGATAATTTACTAGAAGATTACCGCCCGTGCCAGTTCAGAACGAGTTTGTTTTTCAGGTGTTTACGTCACTTAAATAATAAGAGAGCCCTTTCCTGACAGTCAGGCAAGCACAGAGCATCCTCTTGGAAGAGATTTTATACTAGGACCAAAAACAAATAGATTATTACAAATAATGCGCTGGTAATATTTAGATGTCAATGACAAATAGATAGATTATGTAATTACTTGTATGCTGAGTAGAATTAAAGCTTTTAGGATACCTAGGGAGCGTCACTTCCAAACATAACGCTGCGGTCGTGGGTTCGAGTCATGGGACAACCTTTTCAGTCTGGTTGTGATGTAGTAGGGAATAGAGAACCCCCTCGCATGGTTTTTTGTCACCCAATATGAAGTGCGGCCCGGTGTCGCCATCTTTTATCTTATCCGTGTAACTAATCTTATTATTGGATCTATAGATATATATATAGGTAGGTATGTATGTAGATGCATAGCGGGTAGTATACAATATATATATATACACACCTATAGGCATATTCCTACTATTCCTAGTAGGAAGTGCATGTAATAAATAAGATTTCTGTTTTTAAACACATATTTGTATTTTTTTACCACGTACTTTACTATGAAAATGATACCAAGCCACGATAACTTCAATTCTATTATGTATTTGTATTGTTGCAGTTTATGGCTTAATATATTACCTAAACAAGGTAAAATCAGCCGTTTAAAGATTAAATTTTAGTCTGGAAAGCGGTTGAATACATTTATAGCATTGGTTATCTTCTAGAACATATTATAGAAAACAACATAGGTACAAATAGATGTTTACAAAACAGAAATCTTTGTAATACAGCCATAAAACAAAAAGAAAACATACAAAAACACAAATAATAAATAAACTGTTTACAACGCAACAGTTTATTTTTTATTTTTGTTATGACGGTGCTTATATAATATTGTTGAGCATATAATTTAATTTCATCATCACCATCATATGTTAGCTTACCCGCTAAAATTCGGTTCATGGACCTGCACCAACTGAAAATTATTGAACGAGCGAAGCGAGTTCTCTGAGTCAAGTTGGAAGAATCGGCGTTTGTATGTATGTATGTATGTTTGTCCGATAAAAACTTCCAAACCGTTAATACGATCTTCATGAAATTTGGTATGGGGGTTAGTATTGGTACAATTTGTAGGTAAGGTTATGAGCTATATCGATCAGGGGGTTGCTGAGATATTGGGGTCCAAGAGGGGTAAAAAAATAAAAGTGAGACAGTCAGATCAAGTGGGATGTCTAATGAAAGCGCTTTGGTTGGACATTTCAAAACCGTTTTTAATAATTATTTAGCCTTAGTAGTTTTCGAGATATTAGGGAAAATAAAAAACGTAAAAACACAAAATTCTAGGGTACTTCCAGCAATCCCACAATGCTGAAATTTGGTATGCTTGTGGCTTTTGTGTCACAACTACAGGGAAAAGTCTGAAATTGAAGAATTTAGAAACATGTACTCCATAAAACAGAAACCAATATAACATCCATTGTTGACCTCCCATTTCTAAGAATTTGAATGACGTTGGAGTTCTATGGTTTTCATCAAAAGGACGTTATCAATTAATTCGTCAGGTACTTGATATAGGTACTAACAGGTATGTAGTATAACTACGCCCCGTTGCTTAGCCCTATTCAAAGGTTATTTCGATGATGTGTAGTAAATTAGAGTAGTTACTGGTAGATCCTGTACTGTACTGGTAGACCTCGAGGGGAAAATTTTCAAAAATAATAATAGAAAATATGGAAATTACTTAGTTAAGTAGTCGGGCTGATAAAGGTGTTATCGCGAGGTCTCAGTTCGGGGCGAACCACTAGTTATATTCATTGTAACATCTGCGAAATATTGTTTTAACTTTTCTTTATGCGTTTCACATTTAAATGGAAATTCTACGAAAATTTCTAAATGCATTTTGATTGATATTTTAAATGCTGTTTTGGGTACTTACATCCTTTTCTAAATGTGAAACACATATATTTTGTATGTCAAGAAAGCATTCATGCAATTGCTTTGAAGGGTAACATTATAACTTTTTGTGTGAAAAATATTCTTTTGCCCTGATGTATGAGTTTGTTTCCGTATTTGTTGTGCTCAAAACACTTTATCTGCATGTTTTGCATTTTTTTATTACAATTTTGAGACATTTCCTCAGGACCCAACCACACACATAATCTCTTTGACCTAAATCATTAGCTCCGTCACTGTTTAGAAAATCTGTACGTATATTAATTTCCCTTTCTTCGGAGACATCAAATTCGGGAGCAGTTTGAGTATCCCTTTCTTTAGAAATAACAGATTTGGGGGCAGGATTTGTGACAAAAAATCTAAAGTTTGCAGAAAAGTATCATTGTTTTCTTCACAATTTGCGTTTGAAGAATGTCGTGCTCTCAAATTATTTAATAACAATGTTTTAAATGCGCCTTCGAACGCCATTGAATTAGGTGCCGTATTTCTTGCCCCACAATTTCTGATATTTCCAAAGAAGTTTTCAAGTGGGTCCTGGTTGAAATTACTCGTGAACATAGAGTCAAAATAATATTTTTGTGTTAAAACTTTCCACAATTCTTAAATGCCTTCTATAGTTTTAATAAAGTTTTTGACAGATGGTACAACTGTTTTGCACTGCTGGATTTTATTACCTACTTTCTTGGATGTTAGGAATTTAATACTTTTAAATATTTTATAGCTTTTTGCCACAGCTGACGGTGAGGTGTTTTCCTTCTTACAGGCCTCTTGTAAATTTTCCCATTTGGGATTTTAAATGAATTGCAATTCAGACTATCAAATAAATTATCCACTAATAAGGTAATAGGAAAAAGGGTCCGACACTCTTTGGGTAACTTTTCTCTGGCTGTTAAGTGTTCAGTGGCAACTGCAACACTATGGCTTAATATTTGAGGTGAAGCCTTAACCCTCATTTGTTAAAAACTTACGGAGGAACTTAGAAACCCAGAACAGATAACTGTTCTGGGTTTCTAAGTTCCTCCGTAAGTTTTTGGAGGCATCTCAGCTCACCAAAAGATTTATCTGCTGCATACAATTTCTGTAGATACTCCCATTTTACTATTTTTGTTTTATTTCCATCTTCGTAATCAACATATGTCATATTTTTTGTCAGTAGGTTGTTCCTTAAACCTTTCAATAAATGAGGAATGTCGTATAAAGGAATATTTTTTTTACTATTCACTTCAATAAAATTATGAGCTCTATCCTTTCCTTCCCTTAAATAGTCGGCTTTTGTTTCTTTTAATAGCTCTTCAATGGCTCCTACATTACCAATACATTAACAATGCTTTGGTCACGCACAGTGGCTAATACAATTACTAGTTCTGCAAGCTATATGGCCTGCCCGTTACCACTTCAACTTGCTAATTCTGAGAGCTATGTCGGTAATCTTGGTTCTTCTAATTCTTCTTTAATATTAGTGGAATTAGATCAAATGTTTATTTTATAATATGTTATTCATAAATAAATCAAGATGCTTTATTATTGGCATGCAGACCCATATAAATTATAGTTACGGAGTAACTCAAAATTAGTCAGGAATACTAAATCATCATAAACATGGACTCTAATATCTTAATTTTTTTATTTACATACCATGCAGAAAAAGTGAAGGAACTGCTAGCACATTCAAACGGTTGTTTCGATTACGATCCCTTTCAGTAAAATGTCTGTCACAAATTCTCATCTTTTTGTAATCAAAATCATCATCACATTCATCTTTACCACTAACAACTCGAACCCAAGCTTTGAACTGCTCAGGGAATTTGTTAGGGTTCGGGAACACATGAAGTACACCTCCTGAAAAAAAAAGAACTGTGATTACAAACTTATTACAAAAGTGTAGGCTATTTAAAAGAGCGAACGAAGCAAGCAAAGTCCTTGCAATAATTGGCAAAATTTGCTTTCATCTGCCCGTATATATGTTTGTATGTATGGTTGGTACTCACGTGCAGGTCGTATTTCAATCAATCTTGACGAAACTTGATATACAGGTTCTGAAAAATCATAATTTTTTTTTTGTCGTCATTGTTATGTTAACATAACTTTACTAACACCCAACAGTGCCATACTTAGTTTGCCGTAGCACCATTTATTGTCAAGTCATAAGAAAGGGTCACATTCTTAATCTAGGTAAGTACCTATTTTATTTTAAATCTGCGATGTTTGTGTTTACAAAACAAAATGAAAAAGTAAAATTTAAAATGAGAGCTTACGGTATAGCTCTAATTTTCAGAGTTTCAACGACTTTGTGGTTCAGGTAAGAATGGATATATCACTGGCTAGGTCGCGCCATGGATGCAATTTTCATCCGAAACCGAAATACCTATCTTGGCAATCAAGAATCAGGTCCACTGTTTCGGGCCCACGTAGCATAGAGCATGTGGCAATAAATTTACCTGCGACACTGTAGTACTACACTGTAATTTGTATGACTGAAAGGTAGTTAGAATGTATGTAATATACTCACTAGTGGGTTTACATCCAATAGCACAACGTCTCGGCATTTTTGTTAAGATGAAAAACGTCCATTTCGCACAACTTATCACCAAATCCGCGTTCACTTCACTGCACCAAATTAAATGTAGTTTCGGGATCAAAAACTATTACTTAGACGGGAGGAGAACTAAGCTCAACTCAACCTAACTTATTATTGTAGCTTAGCACTAGCACAACCGAAAATCACAAATAGATCGCAAATAGAAATAACAAATTGGAAATGTAACGAAAACAACACGCAAAGCAAAGTTGCCATATCGAAAAAACTTGTTCTCCCAGGCTAACATTTAGTTCAAAATATTTTCAGTCATAAAAACACCTAAGATATTAATCCTTTAATTACATTTATCATTTTCAAAATAATAACTAATATTCGATGGGTAAAATCCTTAGAGAATTTATGTAGGGAGATGGCATGCTCAACTTCTAGTACTAAATTATTTCTGCCACTTTTTGGGGGAGGAGAGGTAAACACGTACAGCACACATTTACTTACTCACGCACACTCATGCAGAATGTTGAGACGTCTCTATAAACGCACACGGAAATAAAAGCTGTCACACAAACATAAAACAAGTACACAAATAAATTATTACGGTAATTACACTATTGGTTAGTTGCACACCAGCGCAAAAACTAGTGATGGGGTGTAAAAGACTGAATGAAATTAAGATTATTCATTGTCTATGGATGTATGTTTATTATGTTTGAATGGGTGAATAGATTCCTATTGATCACAAGTAGTCGCGTAACAAACATAAAAAAAAAAAAATGCGACTTGAGAACCTCCTGTTTTTTTTTAAGTCAGTTAAAAATTGATTCTTAGGATTTAAGAGGTCACCGGTAGGACGCACGGCGTACGTTCTTTTGCACGCGAACGAAGTTTGCTTCTATTTCGGCTATTATTTCTTCAAACTCCATGAAATTGTGTATTCAGTACCTACGCTAATATTTAGACACGTGGTGCGTTGGTTTAGTTTCTTATAAGATTATATGGTTTCCAAATCACACGCATCAGGCATGTATGATCTGCAAATATTTGTTCCGGGTCAGAGGCCCAATTCTAAGTATAATCTCATCTCAGTCTCACTGTCACGTAAAGTATTAGTTAATCTTCGCGTTTCTTGCTAAGAATATGTAATAGTTACTATACGAGATAGTGCGACTGACACGAGATTTGTGACTGGAATGTTTTTATATTAGAGAATTGGGCCTCTGGTCTGGGGTTATGGTACCATGGTACTCGTAGTTCCTGATAGGTACTTACGATACAGGGAATCCTAGTGTGGGATCGAGACTACGTAAGGAGCTTCTCCTCGTTGACATGGCCATCAGACAGAAGGTCAGGAGGAGCAAGGGAAACCTCTCGGCTGCCTGTATTGATTTTTAAAAGGCCTATGATTCGGTGCCACATTCATGAAATTCAAAATTATAAGCTGGGTTCAAAGATATTTCATTTTGTATTGTTTTAATGAAAATATAAGCTATTGGTTTTTAAAATGAGTCAATTTATTGTTAAGAAAATGTATTTTCATGATACGAATATCCGTATACTTTTGCATACCTACCTTCCTAATTCCATATTTTGATTGATGAAATAACCCTAAAACCGAAAAATTATCGGAAATACCTCTAATTTTTCAGAGGTTTGTACTTCCGATTCTTTTTCGGTTTATTTTCCTGTTATATTGTAGGCTGGTATTGAACGACGTATTGATATTTTCTTTGGAATCAGGTTTTTGACGTGTTAACGTCTTATAAATCGATGGAGCCGGCTGCACGCTCGAAAAAACATGACTAATGCGTCGTTACCTCGTCATACGTCGTTACCTCGTCATGCGTCACCTCGCAAAACTATATATGCTATATATATATATATGCGCATGCGCTATATATGCTATATATATATATATATGCGCATGCGCTATATATGCTATATGTATATATATATGCGCATGCGCCGCATGCGCGCGAGCGCGGAACGACCGACAAAGAAGCACAATAACGACGTTGACACGTTGAACTATCGTCAGTAAACCGACTTTACAGACAACCGTTTTTTTGTACAGCTTTGAGATCGTTTTTTTGGCCTGAAAACTCCCTATACTGATAATTTCATTTCATAAAAATCGTTGCAGCCACTTTCGTTCATTCGTTCCTTCGTTGTTTTCACATCACTTGTCCCCGTACCAAGAAATTACGTATCGTTTTTCTGTCGTAAACTTGCAGTAAGAAAATATATTTTACGGTGAAATTAATGGCTTAATTGTGTTGTCAATTACTTAAATGTGATAAGAAATTCCATATTTTGTTAAATTTGATGTTTCCGACCCCCATTTACACGAAACCACAGCGCAACCAACCATTTTTAGGAGCTCCGTATAGCGACAGGTATGAACATAGAATGGCGACCGATCGTGGCTAAACTAGTTTTTATAAACTGACACGAACGACCGTTCATGTACTTCGGCAGAGGGGAAAGCGTATGCTTGTCATCTCCCTACTATAAATTCTCTAAGACAAAATCGGTGAAAGCGCCATCTACCACACATTATAGTACTAGGTGCTATAAGTCTGCGGATCTGTTAACAGATGAGCTAGCGTCAACGCGATAAAATGAACGCCTATGGTGAAGTACCACATCACCCCCTTAGAATAAGTCACCCCCCTGATGTAGTAGTAGTAGCAGGCTGGTCATTATTCTGAGGGCTGATCACTGCTAATGGCATTAACGTCAATCTGACACTGTGTCTATGAAACTTTTGACAGCAGGCGAAAATTAAGCGACCTCAAGCCTTGGAGGAATAAAACAATCCACCTGTACTGAACTGAACACTGCAATAATGCTGCAATCACCAATCCACCTGCCAAGCGTATTTGTTATGGGAAATCTCCCAGAGCATTCCACTGGGGAGGCCTTATTTAGCATGGCCCTCCACTGGATACATGTAAGTCTATACTTTTGTATGAAAAATATTATTTATAGAAAAGATACATGCCTGGAATTAATACTCCGCTGCTCACTGAAGCGCAATAAGAATGATCACAGTGAGGCTGCCTCAAATATGCATGACCATCAAGGCTGCGGTTGTATGATGATGGCATTTGTTTTAGTGCTGAAAAATAGGGTATAATATTTTAGTCAATGATTTTCCTTTACCTGCTAGCATATTGGTGGTTAAAAACTACATAAAAATAATTTTACACCCAAAAAGTGGTTGAGCCCAGAAACTCATCCAAGTACTGGACTATGCAAATGATTTTCAACATACAAAAATCACATAATAAAGCTTAAAAATTACAATCAAACTAAGTACTTAATAAAATGTTATAAATATACTGAAACTTTCATAGTTATATACCTACCCTACATAACTATAATAACCTTATCTGATGAATTCATCCTAATAGAACCACACCAGAGATATGTACATACAGGACAGCTACGGGTACAGATGTTGCGTTTTCTAATTAGAGGAGAACAGTGTAATAATGTTGTGTGTGTTGTTTTACCTGATTCCGAAGAACTGCTTGATGGGTTTCCAGATGAAATTTCCAGGTCAGTAAACAAAGCTGGATATGCACCAATTCTTAGACGAGTAGTTGTAGTTGAAATAAACCGTTTTTCAAAGTGTTTATGACAAACAAAGGCTTTGTTGATCAAACTGTCCATCCTTTTCAGTTTTTCGCAATTAATATACTGTAACCACTGATCCCGATTTTCCTTTCTTACAGGAAATCTATGTAATCTAACATCCTGTCGTTGGCTACAACATTTGGGAACACAACACTGGCGAAACATTTTTGGTAGGTATTCGGGCCGTACGTGATAGGTATGTATGAACAAAGTGAATTAAAACCTGCTAAAATACACTGAATCCTCTTTCATCCGAATTAAACAGAAAAAAACACCCAAATAATTTGAATATCAAAAACAAACAACACGCCAAAGTAACACGAAGGAAACTGAAGGAAGGAAACAAAATGGCTGCCAATACTGCTGACACAGATTAGGATTAATAGCAGTTAATTGTCAAAATCTAAGTTTGCACCACAGATTATACACAATTCTGTACGGTCAAGTCATTAGTTAGGAACATTGCGGGGCGTGGGTTATCCTAGCTAGTCAACGATCGTATAATACTCATGTATGATCGTTGTAGCTAGTGAAAAAATAGTCTAAGTACCTTAGAGCATTTAACTAAGATTATCTCAGATATTCTATACTAGCGGACGTCCCTGTGCGGGGCAGAAGCAAAAGAGGTATGTCAGGATCGTAGCAAGTGGAAATCCGTGATCTCAGCCTACCCCTCTGGGAAACAGGCGTGATGATTTTGTGTATGTATGAAACCTAAAATCTATGGTTGCAGCTAAGAATAACTTTTGACGACCTCTGTGGCGCGGCGGGCGAGTATAGCTGGCTGAGATGCGAGAGGTTGCTTTTCGATTCCCGCTGCGGGACAAATGTTTGTATGACCTGCAAATATTTGTTCCAGGTCTGGGTGTTATGATACCATGGTACTCGTAGTTCCTGATACCCACGACAGGGAATCCTAGTGTAGGATCATGCATGACTACGTTTGTGACTGTTGGGTGTTATGCTGTGCATAATTGAACTGAATAATTTAAATTTGCCGATTTTTTTTTAATTGGTATACTATAACTTTTCAACGGTAGGTGACAAATTGGTATAGGTGGGTATGCCATATTTTTAAAGAAAATTTAACTCTGCAAGTTTTTTTGGAGGGCTTTTTTTCTCAGATGAACTGCTTGCATGTTATAGCTGCTAATATAACATATATAAGCCTCGGAACAAATATTTGTACGATCTGCAGATATTTGTTCAGGGTGTTCTGGGTATTTTCTATGTATAATAAAAAATATCTATCTATGTAATGTATTGTATTAAGTATATCAGTTATCTAGTACCCATAACACAAGCTCTGCTTAGCTTGGGGCTAGATAATGTTGCGTGAAATGTCCAGCATTTATTTATTTATTTATTTATTTAATTAGCTTATATAACAAAAAAGTGAGGTAAAAAATTCATTTTTGAAAATCGACCGTTTAGGCTGCGTTTCCACCAGAGATGAGCGAGGATGCGAAGCGAGGGATGTGTTTTTTAAGAACCAATAGAATCACTTCATTACCTAGCCTCGCTCAGCGCAGCTCTGGAGGAAACGGGTTAGCGAGCGAGGTTTTTATACGTACAAAACAAGCGAGGTGCGTGCGAGGAATGTGTTGCGAGGGATGTGTGCGAGAGATGTGCGCGAGGGATGGACGCGAGAGAAAGAGAAACTACTAGCTGTCAGTCTGAACAGAGCCCGCTACACATCCTCGCACCGTTCCACAGCCTCGCTACACATCGTCGCACCGCTCTTCTAACTCGCTCATCTTTGGTGGAACTCAGCCTAATTCATGTTGTATAACAATATTTCCTATGTCATGACGTAAAGTTCTCGAGATGCAAGCAAAAAATAAAAAAACGGGACCTTCTTTGTGCCCCCGCCCCCCCATAGAGCTCACCTTAGTGAGGACTTTTAGTATGTTTGTCTCCAAACAAAGTTCCGAAGTCAAACTTTCTGTTTTCGACCTTTCCATCCACACCCCTTATGTGAGTCCCCCCTCGTTTACTACACTAGTTACTAGGTATTGAACCGATTTAACGTATTCGTAAGACATCCTTAAAACACTAATGAAGATTAATCAAACACAAAATTATGTTTATATCCACGTTTAATAAAAAAATATGATTAGGTAGATAGAAGCTTTTATAATAGGGTACCTACTACCTCCTAATACAATCATGGAACTTTTATGCCAGCTATGTACACACACACTTGGCGACAGACCGAGATTGAGTTTGTGTAAGTACAAAACATACATGGTGCCATACAGGGCCACAGCAGAATAATAAACAGGGTGCAAAAAGACAGCTTATGACACAGTTTGTGACAGGAACTATTAGTACAGCTCAGCCCTCACAACTCATGACAGGAACTACAGGAGTAGGGAACAGGAGTAATTTTAGATAATAAGACGAAACAAAATGATCCTTGTGATTTCAATAAATAAAATTTATTTGATTTGAACTATTAATATAATAGCTCCTAGCAGCCCTCACAACTTGTGACGAACTATACAGTGATGTTGCAGCAAGATCAATAAAATTACCATTTGTCTAGGCTGGTCTACTGTAATTGTTAGTTGACTTGATTTTAATAATGGTTATGGGGGAAGTGAGGGGAGTGGGTGGGAAAGGTGAAAGGGTTAGTGTTCACTAGGTAGGTTTTCTATTTAATTTAAAAAAACCCTTACTGGCTTAGTGGCACTAAGGTTCAGATAAATAGAACGTACTTCACGGTGACTAAGTATTACTTTGAAATTGTCCGTCTCTCTCTAATACGCGTGTTTTAACATTTGTGTGACAGTGACAGGAACAGGTAAGTACGTTTTATTTATCTGGACCTACGATAGACTACTCAATTTTTTTTAACGAAAAAAAAAACGCTCCACAATCTCAACCTCCCTAGGTTCTTGACAATGCCACCAGTTAAAAAGAAGGTAATGGTGATCTCAAATATTCAAAATTCAACAAAAAAAACATGACTTTCATTCATAACTAGAGTTTTAGATAAATGTCTACAATAAAAGTCCAAAACTGTAGGTACCAATTATATATTAGTTTTTCCTTTGGTAATCGATCGGGTGTAAAAACACATTTCATGTCGCAATTCGTAATTTGTGAGAATGAGTGCTGAACTTATAATAGGCCTGGCCTACTGGTCTTTTCTCGGCCTACGAGTGTGTGCACCCACATTCTGTCAAACATTCACTCCTTTGGCACCGATATAACATCTAATATTCGAAAGTCTACTCATTCAACCCTAGCTGATTTAAATTATGTACAATTATTTCGTTTTCAAGTTCGTTAAAATATTTTCTACAGTAACATTAAATGCACCAATGTGGGGGAATAGATTCTTAATAATACGAGAATGATATATTCATGTAGGTACCTTACTAGGTCATGCATTTACAATTTTACAACCACAATTTCAAATAAAATATAAAATAATACAAAAATCGTCACTAAACGAATTCAGTCGTAATATAAAAAAAATAGGAATACAAGATCAATTTATCGTAATACTTATAAAGTTAAAATATAAAATACATTTCAAGGAATATTTTATTGCGAATTGCGCGGAAACACAAGTTAAACCAATGGCACAAAGTAAAAGTACATAAATGCAATTCAGATCCTGTTCAAATTACAGAGTTGTACCAAATAATTTTTAGACCAACTTCATGTAATTTTGGGGCCTTCATATAATTCTAAGGCCAAAAAACATAGACCTTAGTTAGTCCGTACTAATGCCGACTGGGACAATGCCAAACATTAATACGTGCTAAGTAACGTGTTTTTATCGCGTCCTATGTTTTTTTCCATTAGAAAACTATTGTATTTTACATTAAAGTTTTTATTCTGATTCGAGATTTTTTTCCATAATTTACATGCAGAATATTCCACAACCATTCAACAGTATTTCGATTTTAGATCATATTATGAACTTCATCTTATGGCAGTAACACAATCAGTCCAGCAATACATCCATCGTACGACTTAGGGTTCCGTACTTCAGAAGGTAAAAACGGAACCATTATAGTATCACTTTTTTGTCCGTCTTAATATAAAATACTATTGTCTGCCTGAAAAATAATAAAGTTTCTTACTCAATGAAATAAAAAGGAGTACTTTCATACAACTCGCTGACTGACACACAGGGAACAAGCCTTTAGGGTAGCTTGCTGGTAAACCTACAATCTTGGAATTTGGAATGTGAAGGAAAATGTCATAGCCAAGGAATTCACCTACAAAACATTAATTTCTAACAGTAAATTGAGGTTTATTTTCAAAATTTACATACATAGGTACGTCAACCAAAATTCTCAACTATACTCTGATTTTTAATCTTAGACAATTTTTGTAAACAAATGTCAAGATATGCCACTGTGTGTACAAGTGTCATGTGTTATGTGTACACGTATGATACACAATCATTACACTTATACACACAGTGACATTTCTTTGTATACAAAAATTGTCTAAGATTAAAAATCAGAGTATAGATATCGCTAGCGTACGGAAACCTGAAGGCACGAGTTTTACTCGTTGTCTATTGTCAGAGAGAAAAGACCAACAAGAGATTAAATCGACGGTTTTAGATCATTTAGTATCTGTCTGGTATTAGTAGCGCTCTAAGTAACAAAACTTTTGCTAATTCGTAGTCTAGCGAAACAAGGGCGAGAGTTCGTTGCTTTTGTAGCAATTGGCTGTGTGAAACCACCATAAGGCCGCCAGCCCACTGCAACGCACGGACGCGCTGCGCACGTTACGTGTGTGGAACACACCGCAGATCCGTGAGAACCGTGTTCGCGTGTCATACTGGGTTGGCGGCTTAAGATTCCCACGTACACGTGGTCGTATTACGCCTCATATATCTCGATATTTGTCTGGTTCATTGTTTGAAAAATTTAGAACGCTGCGAACCTTGATAAGTCTCATCTGATTATATCTGTAAAATTTTATAAAGACCTGACTTAAATTTTGTTATTAACTTAAAGAAAACTAGATCAATATGGGACGAAAAAACATAGTTTTGTCAATAATTTAAAAACAGATCTTCATAAAATTTTGATTAAATACTAGGATAAGATTTATCAAGGTTCGCAGCGTTGTAGATTTTTAAAACGATGAACCAGAATAAATGTATAGTGGGTTGGAACGTAATAAAGCCGAAAATTTCAACGAGGTATACGTGGGAACCTTAACACTAAAACTGAAAATGTAAATGGAACATTCTAAATAGTTTACTAACAATAAATTCAGAGACTATTTCCTTAACAACTACGAGAGAGAAACTTTCTATTAGGCCATAAGGCTATATAACTATGATATTAGGAAAAAGTCCTTTCGATATTTAAAATAATTCTGAGTACGAAAATAATACCTATTTAAATATTCAGAGCCGTGTTCATAATATAATTTACAATAATAATTGCAACCAAGTATTGCCATAATTTCGAAACTGGCCACAATCTATCGTTACTTAATGTCCTGAGTTTCCCCTACCCCGTTTCACCAACGACCCTTAAAACTGAGTAAGCACTTACTCAACGTCTATGTCGGGTATTTAAGAAAATTGTTTTGTTATCGCCAGCCATTCACAAAATGAACTTATAAAAGCAATCGTTTGGTGAAACAACAACAATACAATAATTTAGTAACTGTAACAATACTGTAGCTCTGTAATTTCCGAAATAGTATTCAAATGGAAACGGGATTAGAAAAAGCGCTATTTTGATCACCCTCTCGCTTGCCTAAATATAGCTTAAGTGAGAAAGAGAGGCTAATACAAGTCTTGTCCAATCTTAGTCCAAATTAAACACGAGTAATATTACTTCGTCTGCGTAGAGTAATGCTGGAAACATACTACGACCGAGAACACGATACATTTTCTGAAGTACTAGGTATGAGGCGTACCGGCAAACACCCGATAACACGTAGGGTGTATCAGGAACTACGAGTACCATGGTACCATAACACCCAGACTCTGAACAAATATTTGCAGATCTTGCAAACATTTGTCCGCAGCCGGAATCCAACCCGCAACATCTCGCATCACAGCCGGCTACTCGCCCGCGGCGCCATAGAAGTCGACATACTAATACTTCAGAAAACATGAACACTTAGGAACATGTCGGGTGTTCGCAGTATATCTCTAGCATTAGTTAGTATGAACACGGCAAATAGACAAAACCCTAGATTATATTAAGACATACATCAATTGGAAGTCACACAGTACGGGATGGCTCGAAGGATCGAGTTGACGAAGCTGATCTCCGTCCGCAGTTGAGGGGCTGTGCTGCTCAACTAGTTAATAACAATAACAAAAGGTTACTGTGCGTTCTCGCACAAAGCTACCATCAAGGCTGCAGCACACCGGCTGCGTACGTCGTCGTAATGTATGGAACTGTATGGGTGTTATTACAAAACATGCCCTTAGTCTGGGTTTAAACCAAGACTACCAGTCTAGGCTTAAATATCGACCTATGGTATACAACTGTAATACAAAAGCAGATGGTTTGTTTTCCAGAAGCAACTTTCGAGCTAGATAGTCCACGCTTATGCCAAAATTGACATAAGCGTGGACTATCTCTGGTTTTTCTAAAACCAAGCAGCCCCCTAGTTTAGCAATGGTCTAGAAATTGACAGTTGATTGCTTGTTAGAAGTAAGAATTTCGTGATGTGACACAATCCGTCAGTTTGATACTTTGTAAATTTGTGTAGTAGCGCGAGAATTGATTTCGGAAAACAAACCGTCTGCTTTCGTATTAAAGTCGTATATGCCTAATGTCGATATTTAAGCCTAGACTATAGTACGCCTGGACTAAATTCAGATTTAGTCCATGTTCTGTAATAAGGTCGTATGAGACATGGCACACAGCTTGCGTGACGTGGCAATGGTAAAAATCCTCCACTCGATGGACTAAAGACATTGTAAGCGTCAGGAAGTCGGTGGATGGATGCGGCTCAAGACCGTACGTCTTAAAGTTGAGTAGGGGCTGGTAAGACGGATCATCAAAGTAAGCCAAGCCGTGTTTGTTGCCTGATTCTTCTAGGCTTGGTCGCATAGGAACAGGAGTAATTTTAGTTTATAAGACGATTCAAAATGATCCTTGTGATTTATATGAATAAAATTCTTTTGATTTGATTTGATTAAGACTTGGTACAAACTCTTAATCAGTGATATCCACCAATTCGCATTGGGCTAGCGTGGCGTATTCGTGGCCCATTCCGAGTCCTAGCCCAGATCAAACATACAACAAAGCTTTCTAATTACCTGTGCGTTGGCTATACACTATGCGGTCGTAGTGCTCGCCGCTTGGAGCTGCATTTGACGCTGCATTTGATCCAACATCTCTTGCATACGACGAAGTTCGGCCTCCTGTAAATTATTTTATAAAATTTTAACATTACGAACAATAGAAGCATCTTTGTTATTTGAAACGGTTTTTAAGCCTGGACTAAAAAGCGTTTGAGGCCATAGTGTGTTTGTATGTCTGTTTGTCTGTGGCCTCATAGCTTCGGAACAGGTGCATTGATTTCAATGCGATTTTATTTTTGTATGAAGCATGGTGTTTGCGGTGTGGTTTTTCTTGGATGCACCAATTTTCAACCAACATACACTACTCATCACAAACAATCGAGAAACTACCAAAATTGTCTTTCTGGCGACAAATAACCAAATAAGTGGATTATTGCTTTAAGAAAAGCCATCATTATATTTCCTGGCTGTTCTTACACCAGCTGTTGTGTTGGCTGTTGTTACCTACTGTATATATATATGACAATTTTTTTTCCCGTATGTTACAATATTTTTCTAATAATCCATTAGACACCTAAACTTGAGAAGTGATTCGATGTTTTTGATGAGAAGTGTAGAAAGAAAGAAAATTTATTTATTTTTCTTAAAAACAACACGAAATTAAACATAAATGGAACTACCAAAGCTAACAAAAAACAAGACTAAGAAAAAGATTAAACATTAAAAATAAAACATGGAGACAGAAGTACCCTTATATATAAAGAGAAATGGCTCTTACCTTTTCACGAAGAGCGTCTTCATTGGAGCTGTTGTTGACGCCGTTCGAATCGGCTTCACTCAGTCCGCTCTCAGTAGATCTAAAGAATACATAAATATAAGCTAGCTAACTCTGTGGCTCGGCGGAGGAGTAGCCGGCTGAGAAGCAATAGGTTGCGGGTTCGATTCCCTCTGCAAAACAAATGCTTGCATTATCTGTAAATATTTGTTCCGGGACTGGATGTTGTGGTAACATGGTACTCGTGGTTCTTTTGATACTCACGACACAGGGAATCCTAGTGTGGGATCAAAAACTATGTATGTGACTGTTGGGTGCTATGTTATGTAAACTAGGTTTCGTCCGCGGAATTGCTCGCGTGGATAAAAAGTTGCCAGTGTCATCGCTTGGCAGGCGCATTATTATTGGTGATCGCAGTTTAGTGTTAAGTACTCAGGTGGATGCTGCTGACCATTCCGTGGTGTAATCCCTTAGTAAGGCGTTTACTAAATCCACGGGAGGAGACTGAGGGGACTATTCTTAGACCGGACACTCCATGGCATGGCAAGTCTTGTATGATACCGATACAAGTATACAACATTCTAAGAATCAACCCCCTAACGTCCCACCGTGGGGTGGTAGGTACATAACACCCACCAGTCACATACATAGTCCCACTAGGGTTCACTGTGTGTACATGATAATTCTACTCGGACAGTTACTTGACTAGTGTAATAAGATTTTGGCTGCTGGCTTATTAAGGAACGTGTTATTATTGGAAGAAGGCATTCATATTCATATTCATTATATGGTTATAGCTGCACAAAACTTATTTGACAAAAGCTCTGTGCAGCTGCAACCACATGACATGTTATAGTTAGTAGGTAGATTAGTTTTAGACAAGGCTTTTTACAACCCCTATTAGCCGGGTTAGTCGAAAGAAAGCAATGACGGCGATGAGTTCACCACTAGTCTCGTATAAATTCCTACGATTGTGAGAGTCACAGTGAAATTTTGTTCAGCTGGAATACATTATAGGATTTATTAAAATTAGTAGTACAATGAGCAGCCTTATCGGTGAAAGTGATTTTATCCAGGCATTTTTTTTGGGCATGCCCTTTGTGGCTCTGGCTACTCGTTCAGGGGAAAAGGCGTGTATGAGTTTATGTATGAACTTACATGTGTCGCTTGGGCACCTGTCCGGATCTCGCGAGCCTCTCAGAGCGGTAGTTCTCATAGTGCACCTCCTGAGTGACCTCCTGAAGGTCTTGCATATGAGTGCTGTTGACATGATCATCAATATTAATTAGTTATTATCTTCGCTTTTCTACTGAAAAGGATTTTCTTCACATAATTCTTTATTGTACACAAAATTACAGACAAAAAATCTCACACAAAGGACATGTACAAAGGACGAACGAAGCCTCCGCCATAGTATTCAGTGAAGTTAAATTACACTAGTGTCTACATAATTCCAGTTCCATCCAGAAAATGAGATACTAAGCTAAAGGTTTAGCTCAAAGCCACCTCATAAATATTCATCACACTTATCAAATACTAGCATTTGCTCGCGGCTCCACCCGCGTGGAACCACTATTATAAATTTTTCTTTGAAACTATAGTATATAATTTTGTTCAATCATCAATAGTTTTCGCAGCGCACGCAATGTAAGGAATTTTATAAGTGATTTTTTTATATCTGTATGGTACGCTTTGCGTGTTTCACTTACGGACACTGTGCGAACCTAAATTTGCTTACAATAACTTTTCATTTAAAAAACCGACTTCCACCATTTTATTTGACAAAATAATTGGATGAAAAAAAAATGATGAAAGAACCATAGTGGTGAAAGGATTATTACACTTTTTGAATGCAAATGCTTGGTTTGTTGATGAAAATATCAAAATCGCCATATGTATGCCTACAATATTTGAGGAGTTCCCTCAATTCCTCATGAATTCCATCATCAGAACTGGATTCTGGAAAAAATGGGACCAATCTGGAAGTATATCTATTCAAATAAAAAAAGAATTTTCGAAATCGGTTAATAAACGCCGGAAATATGCGGTAACATTAAAAAAAAAAAAAAACTACCGGATTGAGAATCCTTTTTTGGGAAGTCGGTTAAAAATCCGTGTAACACTAAACCGTACACCCGTGTTACCACTTGTTACTCTGAGAGCTGATTCTAAGTTTTGACAAGCAATTGACACGGACGTATGGTGTAGTGTAACACGGATTTTTGTATGGAAAATGAGGTTCACAGAGTGTACGCTAGGGGCGCTCATCGGTGCTGCCATACAAAAATTCACACTACACTACACCAGACGTCCGTGTCAATTGTGTGCAAAATACTTACGGTCTGTCTTATAAAAAGTTAGAGTAGACATTATGTCTTGATAATATCGACAGGCTATTTTTGGTGTTTCATAAACGTATTTTAGCGCTAAAGTGTGCTTTATCCTCACACTATCTTGACACTAAGGTAGAGTAGGAAGGACCCTACTATAACCATACTTTATCGGTGCAATAACATGACAAATGCCACAAAAATGGCCGACTTCTGTCTGCTGTCTGTCAGATGTTCTTAGTTTTTCATCTATACATTTTCTTTGTTTGTTGTGTGAAGAAATTGCGATTCAAGCGATTGAGGCAATTATATTGAGACATGGAAAATCAGTCTACCACCACGGTATAGGAAAGTGTATAGACAAATTTCGGACCCGTTCCTACTAAGAGAAGAACATTTTCGCCGGCGGTACAGTTTCACTAAAAAAACAGAAAATTTTATAATAAACGTCGTGCGTTCTGACTTGGAGTAGGACCGGAGGGGAGCCAAGACATCACTAGAGCTCCAAGTCCTTACAGCAATAAGATGTTGGGGGCGATGCGAGGTAAGTCTTTCCAAGATTCATTAAATGTTTGTCAATTACTTGCTCACAGTATATAAGTACCTACAGGTTTACCTATTTATGTTTTAGGTTCAAAAAGATGCCGGTGACCACCACAGGCTGTCGCGCGCAACTCCCGTATATAAGGCAGAGCAGCGTGGGCTCTTGCGCGGCATTCTACGACCTTTATAAAAATGCCTGATGTTATTGAAGAACAGGCAGTGAATGAAGGAGTTCTCTGCTATCAGAAACTTCCCGTCGATAATAGGCTGCTTTGACTGCACCCATGTCAAAATACGAAAATACGTACTGATCTGGGTCAAATGAGCTATCTATAGATCGTTTGCAACGGTCTTCAGATAGCTCAACTGTTTCTTGTGTATTTTGTATGAGGAACTTATATTAGTTGTAACTTTCTTTCAGTAATTAGGCAAGTGTTTTTGGCTGTGTACAAAAACAATTTAACTTCATTTAAGTACATATTAAATTTTTTTAACTATAAAACATCCTTTTTTGCTTACAAGTTTAGAACCCAAAGTAATCTAGTTGTTACTAAGTAGGGCTATTAGAAAGCTATTGACAATCAGGTTCAATTTTGAAACAAAATCCCCAGTGATTTAAAATCCAAGATAAGACGTTGAGAAACACGAAACTGCGTAAAACCTTGGCGGAATAAACATAAAACAAACACCCGTGTCAGTCTGCCCTCAGATGTCAAAGTCAAGTCAGTCAAAATATAATTAGAAAGCTATTGACAATCAGGTTCAATTTTGAAACAAAATCCCCAGTGATTTAAAATCCAAGATAAGACGTTGAGAAACACGAAACTGCATAAAACCTTGGCGGAATAAACATAAAACAAACACCCGTGTCAGTCTGTCCCTCAGATGTCAAAGTCAAGTCAGTCAAAATATAGAGGGCTTTCTATCAAAAAGTGACGGTTTCTTATAACCGGTAGATTCCGAATGAAAAATTCATAAATAGTTGGCATAGGTTGGAAGCAAGTTTGAAGCAAATGCATTATAGCAACACTTTAGTTAGCGTACAGATAAAATTCGTTTATGAAACACCACCCGATAAAGTACACTTTAGTCACTAAAGTTTAGTGACTTAGAGCACGCATTAGTTAATCAACACCTAATGTCTCGTTTAAGCATTTTTTATAAGACAGACCGTTAGAATCAGGTCTCTGAGCGAGTTTTACAGCAACCATTGTACGATGACGATTACGCCGATCGTCCGTGAATTATCAACTAATCTGTGCGTGCGCTCGATAGAAATAGCACAGATTAATGGCTAATTACCAAATAATACACGAACGATAGTCTTAACAGTAATCGTTACGATGGTTGTTGCAAATCTCAGACTCGGCCCCCGTACTCTCTATCTCGCGACAGGTTTGGAACAGGCGTAAATTGTGCAATCAGGCCTTACCATGAGCTCTTATAGCGATTCAGTTCAAAAACTATTCAGTACAAAATATCGGTTCGTCGTTTAACATCCGTCATCATTGAATAACTTTAATCGCAGAAGTCTATAGACCTTCTGCTACTGTGCCTTTAAATATAGCTGCGGACATCACGGAACCGATATTTTGTACTTACTAGTTTTTGAACTGAATCGCTATAATTAGAATTATTAGTATTAAAATTATTTATTTCAGACCGACAGAAAGCGAACAGTAATTACACCAAAATGCTAACCATCTTAATTATAACTTAAATATACTCTTAGTGAATCAAAAATACAACATAGGCTATCATTAAAAATATCGATATGTTGGACCTCGTGTACGAATGCGTTTAACAGAGTTAGCGCCCTCAGTGTTGGCGCGTTGCTCGCGTGTTTAGTTCGCGGCGTGACAGGAGCGAACAAGCGGTGACGACGACGCCCGCAGACCACATAATTATCAGGCACATACAGTGTCATACTATTTAATATGACCGGATTGTTAACCTTATTGCGTAGTATGAGACAGTAGTGCATAGCTAGCTGCAGTTTTCGTCTCATTTCCAATGTATCAATGCCGATCATACCCGATACAAATAAGGAAGGGAAAAGGTACGGGTAATAACCGTACATTCGCTTGTAAATGTACCTAGAAATTTTCGCTGGAGACGTTCTACCATCAGCGCATATTTGCCCATATAAGAGGTCATGGTAAGGCCTCATGGCTGTCAAACGGTAACTTGTATGAGAAAAGCGACGTTTGATAGCTCTGGTTGCGCAATTTGAGTCTGTTGCAAACCTGTCGCGATAGAGAATAGACCTGCGGGATGTTTACTATAAACTCACATAAGCATAGTCCTCAGCTTGATGAAGTCGCAGTGATCCGGGTTCTCGACTTCGACCACTCCCCACGGGTACAGGCGGCCGCGCACGCGCCTCCCGCGCACCTCTAGCTGCTGGCCCGCGCCGCACACCGCGAACGGGACCGCCGCCTTCAGCTGACGCACCTGTGCCATCATGCGTACCATCATTAAGGGATACCACACAAACAATAATAATAACCAATCAGCTACCATTAAAGGCCCATTCTCACCGGATGCGTATGCAGTAACGATGCGCGACTATAACTAAATTTTACTATAGAATAATATGCCACTACTGAATTTCTCAGTCGACTTGAAAAATAGTGCTAGACTAGAAAAGTTATTCGAATAAACGAATACTATTTTCAGTAATACTTGTACGATCCGCAGCGGAAAACCCCGAATGGATACGAATTCACTCGCGACGACTGATGCCGATGATGCGCGACACGGCTTCCGATATGCGGCGGAACATTGTGATTGGTGATCAAAGTACCTACTTACGCCAATAAACACACCTGGATGGATGAATGAATTCATTCGGTGTTCACGATTTCAGTCGCACTAGTTGGATGAATTTATTAGTCGACTAGTTCGAATACTTTTATTCATAGTCGCGCATCGCTAGTATGCAGCACGTAACATCTCTAAGGCGTAGACACGCGCATCTCTACGCCGTCGAGACGCGCGTAGACCCCTGACGCACCGGGTTACACATACGTCGACGCAAACGTGCTGCACACGCAACGCAACCGGTCTGTTGCGTACCCAGCTGCAATGCGTAACTGCACGCGTTGCGTCTACGTCGTCGTGCATGTCACGCAAGCTGTGTGCCATGTCTCATAGAGTTCCATGCATTACAACGTCATGGTACGGCGACGTGCACGACAACGTCTTCGCGTACGCAGGTGTGCTGCAGCCTTAACTCTGACTTAGGAAATCTAGGGTCATCAAGATACAGGCTTAGCCTAGTTTGGGACCCTTCGTAAATTCTGTACCTCATCATAATATGTAGCATGTATAAATATTTTTTATTTTTGTAAATTTCACTTTGTTTGATGTTATAGCTTAACTTGTGTTTGTTTTTAAATAAACTTATCTTAGTAATAATCAACTTTGCAACCCACGGTGAAAAGAGGCTCTTTGAGGCTCTGCCTACTCCTTCGGGGAAAAAGGCGTGTGTATGTATTTTAGTAATTATTTTTTAACAAGCATTGAACAATGCACCGCCATTTGGATGCTTTAATGGTATGGTTATATTGTTCGAGGTTTAATAATAAAATGTTGCCAACTGAAAATCTTTTTTATGGAAGCTGGTAAGGACAACAGGAATACAGCTACTTTATGATTACTCAGTGATAAGACCGCCCATTGCATACATACAAAGGCAATTTTTTTTTTTAATACAGTTTTTATCGTTGTTTGTCCTTCCAGTTTTGGCCAGACACTACAGCACCACAGGACTTTGGTATATGCAACGGCATATCCTAGAACTCCTGTTGACTAAGCGTGGATGGACTAAGGGGTTACAACAGAGGATGGGCAGCAAACTGCAATCACCAACCCGTCTACCAAGAGTGGTTATTATGGCAAATCCCCCCATTGCACGCTATGGGTTATACGCCATAAATGCTATGTGGGAGGCCTCATCCATCAGTGGATGTCTACCAGCTCATGAAGATCCTAAAACCAAATTTTTAAAACATGTGACACTACACCCGGAGCCGCACTGAACTCTTTCATCCCCCCCCCCCTGGTTCTTCCACCGTCAGTCACAAGGTACTTTTCAGAGCCATCATACCTCAACATTATAACTTTTGAAACTATAATGCTAGAAACGGGATATTTACCATAATTTTTGCCGAAATATCGGGAACTAAGAAAGCTAAAAAATCATGGTAAATATTTCGTTTCTAGTGATAATTATACCTCAACATGGCCACCGATCAACCACAAAATGACCAAGAAAGAAACAGTCAAACAAAGGTATTACCTGTTCTTTGTAGTCCTCATCTTCATCACTGTCGCAGTCCGGGAGTGGGTAGATCTTGATGCCTTCTCTCTCAATCTCTTCCATTACCTGGAACAAGTCAATCAGTATTGGCCCATGAGTACTTAACACACACATGGTTTTTGCATAATTAATGTAGGTTATTTGACTTTAATTGTTTATTGTGATTTTTATTTTATTTTTGCATGAATTCATTGTTGTGTAATTTGACATGTTTTTAAAATTTTGGATAATTTGACCTATAAAATAGACGAACAAATATATAGTAACAATTCCGCTCCTCTCCAACGAAAACTCTGAAAGAATTCTTTCAGAGTTTTCGTTGGAGAGGAGCGGAATTGTTACTATATATTTGTTCGTCTATTTTATATTGTAGAATGGATTTCCGCAAAGTCACGCTTGAATCAATTAATTATCTTAAATATTTATACTTCAATATCTGACTTGCTATAGGTAGGTAGGTATTTATTTGTTTTTTGTAAAAAGTATTGAGTAAGTTTTTTAATAATGATAATAATTTTTGTAATTAATTTTAATTAGTGTAATTGGCTTAGGCCGTTCTAATTTATTAATTAAATAAATGTTATGTTTATGTTAACACTAAACTACGATCACCAATACGCTTGCCAAGCGTGGTGATTACGGCAAATCCCCTCATTGAGTTCAATGGGTGAGGCCTCGTCCAGCGGTGGACGTACACCGATCGCTGATTTAACGGAAAACGGCCCATTTACTCACGCCAGCCGAGAGTAGGCCCGAGTCCTAGTAGTTGTAAATATCAACCGGTTGCGTTAGTACCATTCTCCCAATACGCGCCTAGTTTTCAGCTTTTCTCAATCAAGACCTATAGCTTATGGACGCCTGCAACACCAGAGGCAACACACGCGCGCTGCCGACCCTGAGACATAAAGATGAAAAGTCTCATGTGCCTGTTATTTTGCCGGCACCCGTACCCTTCAAATCGGATCACAACAATGCAAGCACTACTGCTTAGCGGCAGAAATAGTGGTAGTGGAACTCTTTCACAAGAAGTTCTACTACTAGCAAACCTCGTTTACCCTAATGGTTGTTCCACAGCCCACTGCCACTCCAGCTAATCCCCTTGAAGTCTTCTAAGTCATGCTAAGCTGTAAATATGCTGGGTGATAGTGAAGTGTTCATACCCTGGTCTTCAACCTCTGAACCTCCTTCTTGGTGAGGACATCCGCCTTCGCGATTACCGGGACGATGTTCACTTTGTTGTGAAGTTGCTTCATGAACTCTATGTCAAGGGGTTTCAGGCTGTAAGGGAAAAGACAAAAGTTACACAACATCGGAAGTAATAAGCGCCCTGAGACGTAATTATGTAATTCTGGTGCAATCAGTTTCAATGCTGTTTTTATTTAAAATTACGCTTTTGCGATAACCTAAGGGAATTTATCTACGTATTCAAGTTGTATCCGTCTCCTCCCATGGATGTAGCAAAAACCATACTAAGGGAATAGACCAGGGGATGGGAAGCAGCATCCACTTGAACTTACTGCGATCACCAACCCGCCTGCCAAGCGTGGAGATTATGTCAATCTCCCCATTGTATTCAATGGGGGAGGTCTCGTCATCAGTGGACGACTACAGGTTGGTGATAAGTTGCAGTCAAACAAACTACGTGAATTAGATCATCGCAAAAACGTCACTTCAAATAGAAACAACATTGAAACCGATAGAAACAGAATCCGCAACTAGAGCAGACCATTGTAGAGCAATAATTTTTTCAGCGCACGCGATGTAAGGAATTTTTAACCGACTTCACAAAAAGGAGGAGGTTCTAAATTCAGTTGTATTTTTTTTTTATGTTTGTTACCTCATGTTTTCGTCGTTTATAAACCGATTTGGAAAATTATTTTTTTATTTGAATAGATATACTTCCAGATTGGTCCCATTTTTTCCAAAACCTAGTTCTGATGATGGAATCCATGAGGAGGGAACTCCTCAAATGTTATAGGCATACATATAGTAATTTTGGTATTTTCAGCAACAAGTTATTGTTTTGTATGCCAAATGAAAACATGCAGATAGCCGAATTCAATAGCGGAAGTCAGTTTTTTTATGAAAAGTTATTTAGATCACTTTTGTACACCTTAGGACCGCAACATCAAAAAACATATTACTGAAGTTCTAGTAAGGATCCCTGATGTTTTATAAAATAAAATATAGCCTATTACATTTTTTTTCAAACAAAAATACAAAATCTTTTCTCTTTATTATATTAGTGCTAATTGGTATTGGCTAAACGAAGTTCACAGACAGCGACCTTGAACCTGAAGACATAGTGTAGGACGTCCCTCACTCAATGGGTTAATGACATTGTTATTGTATTAACAGTCGAATGATAAAGGCTCAAGAATGTTCGTCCTGGCGGTACGGGAGAGGACTATGCCCAGCAATGGACGTCACGCGGCTGATGATGGTACATACCCGTGTCCAAACGGCGATATAAAGTAGAAGCAGCAATGGATGCGGTTGTCTATAATGTTGCGGCGGTTGAGGCCGCTCTCGTCACGAAGGAAACGCTCAAACTGCTCGTCAATGTATTGGATTATTGACTGTTGACAAACAAATCCGTAAATACGCAAATACATAACACTCAACATATTTTGCTTTTCGTTTTTAGAAAGAGCCAGATATATCTCTGACACCCTGCTCGAAAAGAGCCTCATGATTGTGACCGTGTTAGGTGATTAGGATTTCTCCAAAAGAACAATAGCTAGTTGAAAACTATTGCTTACTTATAATACCGTTGAGGGACGACCGCAGTGGGCCAGGAGCCGGCTGAGACGCAAGAGGTGCGGGTTCGATTCCCGCTGCGGGTCTTGATGTTAAGGTACCATGGTACTCATAGTTCCCGAAACCCACGACACAGGGAATGCTAGTGTGTGATCAAGACTATGTAGAGTCTCGTATTACAGTAACATTTTTTGCCGGCCATTACATAGAAATTGAATGCTTCAAGGAATGCAAGACGCTATTTCGCTTTGTTGACAATAAATATAGCAGAATAAACTTATACAGTAACTTTAATTATTTTGTCAACAGAAAAGATTGTTTTACTTCTTTAAACTGCCTTGACATTGAATCATTATGGAGCGCTGTAACATGATGCTAGTGAGTTATATATAGAGTAGCGCTACTGTATCATACAATTAGTTTACATAAAAGGCACATAAGCCGTCCCGTTACCAAGACCATCGTTATGCATGACGCTAAGAAGCATTAGCTGCGTTACAGCTGGAAACAATTCTTATTGTAACGGAAATATAGTTTTTTTAGATTTATAATCACAATAGGGTATTATTATGGCAACGACAGCGAAGGGCTTGAGATTCACAGTAGGTATTTTTTATAGAGGCCCAATTCTCTAACTAAAAAATAGTTAAAATAGAGTTCGGATCATGTTTCGATCTTGTGTCGATCGTGTGTTGTCTTAAACGTAAGAAATGGTATTCTCTTACTTAAAATACAACACTGTAATGTGATGTGATTATATCGAAATGTGACCGAAACTTGAACGATTCAAAGATTTTTCGATAATTTTTAAGTAGATGCAGTCTCTCTTTACTCTTTACAAATAAATAACCGTCCTACTCTAACGGTAGTCACCGTGAATTGAAAGTAGACTAAATTGTTATTTATGAGGGAGCAGAATACCAACTTTCTGACAATTCACAATTGTCTCGATTCGGTTAACTTTTAGTGTAGTTTTAAAATAATTTAGAGAATTGGGCCTCAGTATTGTTGTAGGTATGTACTGCGGCTCAAATAAGTCATCCCGACGCTATGAGGAATCTAAAAAACTGTTCTTGGTCAATAAATAATTATCGTTGTCTTGATATGATATTGCCGAGGTGTTTACGGCCTAAGAATAGACCACTCCATCTCCTCCCGTGGATATCATAAAAGCCGACTAAGGGATTACACCAGGGGATGGGCAGAAGTATCCACCTGTGTACTCAACTCAAATACTGCCAAGCGTGGTGATCATGACCATTCTATAAATTTTATAATTTTGGATGCTTACTAGCATTATTTAGATCAAATTATGAACAAATGAATGACATGTGAATTATTGTGTTTTTTATCATTATTTTTTATTTCCTCATTTTATTTTATTGGGCAGACCTCATCCAGTATTGGACGTCCAAAGACTGCTCTTCGTCATCGTACATCTACATGATTCCATACTGACACAAAACTAGTTTCGCAAAGGGGCGAACACACGAAAGCAACATCAATTTAATTATAAGGTAATAAACTGAAAGTGATTGAAGTTAAAAACTTACTTTGAAGCAGTCTGTGTTGTCAATAGCGTCTCCATAGCCAGGCGTGTCGACGACAGTCAGACGCAGCTTGACGCCTCGCTCTTCGATTTCGACAGTCGATGCGTCCAGCTTTACTGTTTGGTTTGTCTTCTCTATAAAAGACGAAAATATACGAAGAACTCAATGAAGATTCCTTGAGAATCAGGCTTCTTCACCAGAGTGAAACAAAGTTGGTTCGCCTAAGTCGAACCTTTTTATACATAATTATGGTCGAACATTGAACTAGCTAGAACATGTTTCGGCATCCAAAGATAATTGTAGTAAATAGAACTCATGGGGATGTCGGTGGATGGTGGCAATATACTGTCGATAAGATTCTCTTTCGTCCAGATATGAAAGCAAAATGTGGGAAGACCTCAGACCAAGTTTTTTACGTAGTTACTCGTCATAGCAGACTTACCAGTAGCATCAGGGATAACTCGTTCCGGGTACAAGTCAGTCAGGAAGAGAGAGTTGACAAGAGTAGACTTGCCAAGTCCACTCTCGCCGACGACCATGAGCGTAAACTCGAATCCTTTCTTCACAGACTTGCGGTGGACCTGATTGGGTAGGTTCGCGAAGCCGACATAGCCTGGCGTTTCGAGATTCGAGAACTATGGACAAAACAATGTTATGTAGGAAGCAGCATCAGATGTTTTGAGCAGGGAACAGAGCTATTGTAGGCTTACTGGGGTACCTAAGGGCGTGAGGCTAGGTCTGTCATATTACCTACTGATTATTTCTTGGTATCCCTTTTTAAGGCCATACCTCAGGCAGAGTGTGCCCATAACACGTTCCGGCGCGCACGGTGCTTTATTAGGGAAAAACAGTAGAATTTTTCATACAAACTCACAATACTGTTACAACCGTATTGACGATATCGGGAAAATCTAATCGTTTACATAGCCCGGTATACGACTACAATTGTAATCTTAAATAGTTGCTAAGAAAGTAAGGTCTATATGTCAGCAAATAAATTTTACACTGTGGTAGCCGTGCTTGATGTAAACAATGTTGCAAAAAAAAGATACGGGTCGAATTGAGAACCTCCTCCTTTTTTTGAAGTCGGTTAAAAACACGGCTGTCACCGCCATTCTACGAACTTTCAAAATACGGTGATAGCCGTGACCTGCCTTCAACTTGCTAATTCTAAGAGCTATGTGGGTGATCTTGGTTCTTCTACAGATTTCCTCATTTCGGATTCTATCACGACAAACGTCATCATCATTGTCTTGCCCTTATCCCAATTTATTTGGGGTCGGCGCAGTACGTCTTTCTCTTGCACTCTCTCCTGTCGGCCGTCACCTCATCATTCACTCCTTTCTCATTCATATCATCTCTCACGCAATCCATCCATCTTTTCTTAGGTCTTCCTCTCCCTTTCCATCCACTAACCTTCATATTCATCACTCTCCTAGTTACATGTGTTTCATCCCTTCTCATAACATGCCCATACCAAGCTAAACGATTCCCTTTCAACTTTTCTGTCACTGGTGCAATTTTCAAACTTCCTCTTATATACTCATTCCTTATATACTATCACGACAAACGTATAATTACAAAATGATCATTAAAATTAAAAAGTATAGGTACATTATGATTTCATCAAATGAAATGACTCATTGTGTGAAAGAATGCATATAATCTCTATACTCTCTATTGGTCATCACATGATATCACGCACGTAATTTATCATGATAATGTGATGTTTTATTAGTTTTGAATCACGAATACCTACTTCAGGAATACATACTGCATCAGTTAAAATTACCAGGTAGATGTAATTCTGTAATAGATAGGGCTGAGGGGTCAAGTCAAGACATGTGACATCCTGCCAAGGTAACAAGACATGTAATTGCGTGAGATGACAATCAACATTCATCACCTCAATCAGCCAGCCCAGGTTCTAGTCCACGCATAATTATTGATCTACCTAATGGTTAGGAGTAAAAACCGCGGCGAGTATCTGGCTAGACGCAAGAAACGCGGTTTCGATTCCCGCTGAAACAGCAACAAACAACAAATGTTTGTATGATCTGCTAATATTTGTTCAGCGACTGTGTTGTGGTACCATGATACTCGTAGTTCCTGATTCCCACGACACAGGCAATCCTAGTGGGAGCCCCCCTACTACTATGACTACTATTATGTAGGACTATGTATAGAATATTTTAGGCGAAAGGACATGAAGAAGAAATTGATCATTTGGTTAATAAATGGGTTAGTCCTAGCTACTGCCGCCGTCGGCTTTGCTTGCGTGGTACCCGGATAACAAGTAATCTATGTTCTATTCTCACAAGCTATTTCTATTCAAAATGCCACACAAAGATCCAGGAACTTTAACATTTAGTAGACAAATACGAAAACACATGCCAAAGTGGTAGTGTATTTCAGTTGTACTGTCTCATACAACTCTTTTTTTTTTATGCTACTTGGCAAGTAAACAAGCATACGGCCCACCTGATGGAAAGCAGTTACCGTAGCCTATGAACGCCTGCAACACCAGAGGCATCACACACGCGCTGCCGACCCTGAGACATAAAGATGAAAAGTCTCATGTGCCAGTAATTTCACCGGCACCCGTACCCTTCCGAAACACAGCAATGCGAACACTACTGATTGGCGGCAGAAATAGGTACGGTGGTAGTACTTCCCCGGACGAACTCTTTCACAAGAAGTTCTACTACTAACTCTACAGAGACTCCCAAGTGCTTCATAGCTTCCGAAACACAGCTATCAAATTCACCTACACAGAAACAGTTCACAACTTTTTACAGAGGCTAGTGATAGCTTACCTAATTGCTATTGAAACTATAATGTACCCACCGTTACACTTCGGCGATTATTACCCGGCCGCATGATACTCTTAGATACTCTGCCTGCTAAAATAAAAGCCGGTCAAAGTGCAACGGTGCATTTGCAGTTCCCTATCTATGAGTATACATTGCTTTAAGTTAAACGGTAATCATTATTACAGTACAATGTTTACTTTCACCCTTAAGCAAAGCGACAAATTGAGGCACCGATAAAGTTAATGCTTCGTTCGTTGTTCCGTAGTAACTATTAGTAAGTCAACTGTTTCTGGCGAATTTACAGTTTGGCCGAGCGCGACACGAAACCACTATAGCTGATACTGTACTACATTAGTATGCATAGGCTCGCTTGAAGCCGCGTGACACAAATTCCCGACAAAAACGCGACAACAATAGAAAGTTGATAAACAATCTGTGAGGAATTTTTATTATTGTAAACGGGGTGGTGTAGTGTACACAGTTGACTCATTTGCGTATACTCCATATAACTTGATAAGTCCTATCATACATTACACCAAACAGTCACAAACATAGTCCTGATCCCACACTAAGATTCCCTCCAGATTAATTGCAGATCATGCAAACATTTGTCCTGCAATGGGAATCGAACCTGCACCTCTCGCATCTAAGAGGCTACTTGCCCGCCACGCCACGGAGGTCGTCTAACCATAAGGTATTTAGTTCATCATCATCGAGGGCTCCCTAGAGACGGTGGAGCACGTTTAGACGGTGGAGCACGTGATCCTGGATTGTGCGGCCACAAAAGAGACCAGGGCCAAGACGGGTTTGAAGGAGCTACTTCTATCCTGCTCTCCAGCATCGACGCCTTCGGACACACTTCAACGGTGTTGCCACCAACCCAAAGTCCTGCTCCGTTACTTTAAGGAGCTGGGCTGGCTGGGGTAGGGTTAGCACAGGGGGACAATGCACAATACACCCCATAGCGGGACGTCAGTGCAGGTCTTAACACCCCCACTTAGAATTAGAATTAGAATTAGGGCTCCCTATAAAATGCAGACACTGAAAACAAGGACCACTGTCTTCATAAAGAGCAGCCACAAATGAAGCAAAAGTCACAAATGTCCAGGACAACTCCAGTTTTACTGCATCTACACCACTCTTGGGGACACTGGAACATTGCTGCGTCAACCCAAAGTCCTCCTGTATTTTTAAGGAGTTATGCTGGCTGGGGACTGGTTAGCAAGGGGACACTGCTCAGCCCAATACCTCTGACGACCTCTGTAGCGCGGCGGGCGAAGGTCCGATCGATTCCCGCCCCGGAACAAATATTTGTACGATCTGCAGATAATTGTTCCGGGTGTTCTGGGTATTTTCTATGTATAATAAAAAATATCTATCTATGTAATGTATTGTATTAAGTAAATCAGTTATTTAGTACCCATAACACAAGCTCTACTTAGCTTGGGCCTAGATAATGTTGTGTGAAATTATTTATTATTAATAAATAATTTCACACAACATTATAGATTATAGATTATTTATTTATTTTAATACAGGATGTCAGTGCAGATCTACACCTCGAATTAGAATTAGACACTGGACACTGTTACAAATAGAGCTAAATTGACTTAAGTATCCTCAAAATGGTAAGATAAGCTGGGTGCACAGTATCGGAGATGCTGTGGAGATGAAGCCTCCTTTAGCATTATCACCTGTCATGGGTCCAAGTCTTTCTCCTCCAAGTGGAACCTGTCATATCTTTAATCTCACCCTCCCATCTAAACAGTGCACCCAGCTTATCTTACCGTTTAGTGGATTCCTACCAAGTCAATTTTGCTCCATTTGTGTTAGACTCGACCAAACAGTGTTCTTGACCAGCACATTGAAGCATATTGAATTCTGAGATAACAACAGCACTTCAAGATGATAAAGTTCAGAATAGCGAGGCTATAATTATAAACAACAGTAGAAGACTAAAAGCACGCAAAAAGGGCCCACTGGCGGCCTAGTTGCGGAAAAGAGTCTGCGCTACAAGTACAAGAAGACTAAAAGTAATATAAGGTTATTATTCATCATTGCGACTATCACTAGAAATATTGCTTACATTAGATGCAAGTATCAATAAGCAGCACACATAGCACAAAGAAAGTCAGTGTGAGTATGTATTTAGATATTTTTTTGTTCACATTATTTTTTCCACTGTTAGTTGGTGGACTATGGGTGGATGAGTGCATGGTTTCTTTGTTTCTTTTTTAATTAAACTGTTAAGTTAGTTGAAAAATAATAAAACAGACCCCACACTCATGAAAGATTCCTCAGTGACAGGAATAATAAAACTAAAGCTTTGAACAAGGCAAGATTTATATTAATAAATAGTTCTCACACTGCATGGTTAATTCTGTCTGTTTCCTTTACGCGATAAGATGTATATTTGTAATATAAATACGGGGAGGTATGATTCATACTAGCACAGGGTACATACAAATCAATGAACTTTCCTAACTCGACGCAACATTTTTTTTCGATTGTGCATTTTGTAGTTGTTTGTGAAACATAACGTTCGTTTTGTGCTAATATATGAGAGACAGATTCAAGAAGTATTCTTTAATCAGCTGAAATTTTATTGAGGCAGGAACTAAAGAAAACTTACGTTCTTGTTGTTAGCGGTGTCACTGGACATCTTGATTTCTTAGTTTTTTCTACACAACTTTTACTGCTATGCATTAATCACACTACAATTTAGGTATGTTATGTTCGGATAGCTTTAATCACGGGCTAAATTGCTTTACATTGGAAAAATAACAAATTAAAGACGACAAATGAAACAAGCCAGCCCAACATCAATTCATTGGGTTGATTGCAGTGTTACCAGAGCCTACTCAGCCCAGGTTGCCATTTGCAGGTTCAAATGTTGCCCTATGAAACCAAAGGCTGCCATTAGAAAAAATCTGTAAAAAAAAAACTATACGTTTTTATTTTATCCCCAGGCAGAGTACTGGGGGGTGGCGGCGAGCGGAGCGAGCCACGAAAATTCGGTATGTAAGAAGTGTGAACAGCCAATATTTTAGTGATTTTGGTAACAAGACTGCCGAAAAAGAGTTAGAACCATGGCAGTGGCGACTTGGCGAGCAGAGCGAGCCGCGAAAATTTCGTATTTAAAGAGTGTGAACATTGGCGTATCTAGAGCTTTTTCCAGGGGGGGCCTGGCCCCTGAGTTGTGCCAATGAAGCCGAGTAAACGGGCAATGTAACTTATGCAGTCGGTGATAGTGTCCTACCGGCGAGCGGAGCGAGCCGTGAAAATTTCATATTTAAGAAATGTGGCAGCTACATTTTTTGCGATTTTAGTAGCAAGATCAGCCGACAAAGTAAAACGTAAGGTGGCGGCGAGCGGAGCGAGCCGCGAAAATTTAGTATTTAAAATGTGTGAACAGGCAAAGTTTTTGTGATTATAGTGGCAAGATCAGCTGAAAAAGTATTATAAGGGAATGTTGTTATGAAAATGTTGTATTTCAGATGTGTAAACAGCCAAATTTACAGGCAGTGATTGGTAGCAATTAGAGGCAGTGGCGAGTGGAGTGAATTTTTTTGAAACGTAAAAAGAAATTTTAATGGGAAATTTTGGACGTCAACAAAAAGTAGTAAAATCACAATTTTTCCCTGATTTTCTGGATGACCCCTCGATTTCACTGACTTTCCCTGACCACCTTGCTAATTCTGAGAGCTGAATGATCTTGCGGTAAATATTTTTGATTAACTTAATTGTTAAGACGTTTAGCAGGAAGTCAATAATTTATTAAACTTTTTCGTGAAATGAATGTTTATTTATTTCGATTGATTGATGGAATATTATAATATTAATTACTTAATTAAACTTTTAATTTGCGTTTCTTCTCTGCAAAAATACTTAAAACTTTTTCTGGCGTGAAGTACCTAACCCGGTAACCTAATATCCTGGGGTGGGCACCAGATCATTCTGGGGTGGGCACGGCCCACCCGGCCCCCCCTCTATATACACCTATGAGTGTGAACAGCCAAAGTTTTTGTAATTTTTGTAGCAAGATTAGATTAAAAATGATCTATTTCTTGCTTTCATCATTTTTTTTTGTCACGATTTGCCGCTCCGAATATATGGCCACCCTAGCACAGAATAAATATTAGTACAAGCCCTAGGCCCGGGCCTACTGGGCCTTAGGGCAAATCCACCACTGTCTATAGGTAGCTTCTTCGATTAAAACAATAAAAAGAGAACTTACCAGTAGATTTAAAAACAAAAGTATTAAAAAACCACGAAAAGAACTTTCTTTGCACTACACTGCACACAGACACCGCTTTCTTTCATTTTTGTTTTAGTTTTCATAAAATTATTATCTCTAGCTTCACCAAAATAGACCTTTTAATTGTAGAAATACGGGTACAATTTGTTTGTCTACTAATTATGTATTGTTTTCATTTGGGAATAAAAATGCGTTCAAGATTTTGATTTTGTTCAATTCGATGCGTTCAGTTCATTTGCGAAAGATATTCGATATTTTTTAGTGATGATCGTGCGATTAGTCGAAAGTTGCCAAAAAGTTGCCATTTGAGGTTGGGTGCCATTTGGTAGCCACGAAGGGTCAAATGTTGCCAAAATGGCAACCAAAGTTGCCAAATGGCAATTCTGGTTGATTGGCTGAATTTATTTAGTGTTACCCACACAGATTTATAAGTATGTACTAGTGTTGCCCAAGGAACATTATGTGTTGCTACTACGCCCTTTACAAAACTTGCATAAGTTATGTAAGTGTTCAAAACTTACTTAGATTCAGTACCTACTCAAAAAGAAGTAGTACGACTGACATACGGTTATTGCCAACCGTAGAACTTTTGTCTTCGTACAGAAGCTGGTAAAAACCTCGTATTTTGGATCTCAATCCTCGTACATTAATTATAAGCTTAGAGAATATAAACTCTCTAAGACTATAAGTCTAAAGTGGGATAAAACAAAAAATTAGGCATATTAAACGGTTGAATTTTGGACGATTTAAACTAAGAAATAATCAGATCAGATTTTTTGTTAGTAGTAGAACTTCTTGTGAAAGAGTTCGTCCGGGGAAGTACTACCACCGTACCTATTTCTGCCGCCAAGCAGTAGTGTTCGCATTGCTGTATTTCGGTTTGAAGGGTACGGGTGCCGGTGAAATTACAGGCACATGAGACTTTTCATCTTTATGTCTCAGGGTCGGCAGCGCGCGTGTGATGCCTCTGGTGTTACAGGCGTTCATAGGCTACGGTAACTGCTTTCCATCTGGTGGGCCGTAAGCTTGTCTGCTTGCCAAGAAGCATAAAAAAAAAAAAAACAATTGCAAGTTTTCTATTAAAATAACATCACATATTCAAAATACACTTTAATGTTTAGTACGTAAAATAAGACAAAAAAATCTAAATAATAATGTGCTACCTATGTACATCTTTTGTGTAGCATTTACACTTAACATTATATTTATGTGACTATTTAGTCATGGTCTCCATTCAAAATAATATACATGGAACATCCTCACTGCCGTAGAGTTTTTCGTTGGTCATACGGCTGTGCCTACATCTCTTTCGTGGGTTCAAAATTGACTCGAGCATGCGTTAGAATTTTTGTGCTGTCTGTAGCAAGAAGTATGCTGTTATCAGTTTCCACGTCAAACTTAACAATATATATTATTAGACTAGTTGCTTAAATGGTGTCGTAAGACGAAAGCTTAGTTATTTGCCTACTCATCTAAGCTAAACAAAATATTTCCTGCAATGTGAAACCATGTTATAAATTTCACCGTCAATAACTGTACGAGGATGACAGTGTCCTCGTATCTCGTAAGGAAGACCACAAATATCGTACCTAATTTTGTACGAGGAACCTCGTATGCTCGTATGGTTGGCAACAGCTTGAGGGCAACACTGCGCTTGGCTCTGCTGTCCAGGGTTGGATTTCGTACTATAATTTTAGTAGTTTTACTACAATTTCATGTTTCGTTATATAAACTATCCATATCCAAGGATAGTACGCAAAAATACTATAATTTAATTACTTCACACATATCACCAAAATAAACATCAATCCAACCAACCCAATGAGCTCTTGTTTTCAACATACCTAAATCTAACCCTGCTGCTGTCTGACAGTTGCCTGACACACACAAGGAACATATGGTCTGACATGTCTGACATGTCTGTCAGTCAGTCAGTCCGTGACTCAGACTCAGTGTTGTGTTCTCTCTCTTCTTTGTAAATAGCGTAGAAAATTAGAAATAGTGAAAAACTAGGGCTAATTAGTAATTCGGTGTTCGCCTTGGTGTTAGCATACAACAATGGCTACATCTAGCGATGCCTCTGATCAAAATGTGAAGTCTAGACGCCCTGCTGGTGAGCTAATTATCCGCTTAATGTCACACCCTCTGCTATTGCTGTTGCCGTGTCCTTGTCGTATTGATTTCCTAGCTGTTTACGCTAACGTTTTATTTTAGAGTCTGCGTTCAAACAGCAACGCCTGCCTGCCTGGCAGCCTATACTGACCGCGGGGACGGTGCTACCTACATTCTTCGTTATAGGCATAGCGTTTATTCCCGTTGGCATTGGGCTTTTGTACTTTTCTGATGAGGTAAGCTTTTTTCCTGACAGCCTGTTTTTCTCATACATTTGCTATGAATACACCATGTATTATTGAGTACCTACTATTTTCATAAACCACATAAACACTTCTAGCTGACAAGAAAATTTGATAAGATCAGATCCACTATCTCTATATACATAGGTTGAAAGTATGTGAATCCTTTATATTTATGATAAGGACATTCCAGTTCTTAGGGGTTAGGCTATAATGCTGTTATCAGATTGCTATGATGCTATTCCCAAAATTGTACAAGCCGAACCACCAACATCACTTTTTATGTTGTAAAACAACAGCAATACAGAAATTCTCTTTCTCAAAATATTCTTTGTTTTGTAAATTGAACTATCAGTATGAGAAGTCACATAATATAATATGTACTAGTGTTTCATAGTCCAACAAGGAATCAGAGGCCCAATTCTCTAATTTTAAAAACATTCCAATCACAATATAATCTTGTGTCAGTTGTTTTAAAAATTAGATAATTGGGCCTCAAACTAACTACTGCAATACGTCTTGCATCTAATTTCAAGAAATATCTGTTGGAAATACTATCTTTTTGTATTTTAAGGTCAAGGAGCATGTCATGGACTACACCGGGTGTATGAAAAAGGATGACCCTAAAACCACATGTGCAGATTTCATTAAGCAGAAGCCACTCGAGTCGTGTACTTGCAGTATCCCGTTTAACCTCACTGAGGACTTCAAGGGAGATGTGTACTTCTACTACGGACTCACTAACTACTATCAGAACCACCGGCGCTATGTGAAATCTAGGTGAGTTGATTAACGTTAGCGTTGCCCATTATATTCCCATAGAGTGAGTGGGCTTCAATTTATTATTATTTACGAGCAGCTTTCGCTGATGTGTCTACGTCACACAGTGACACACATGTCAAAATTTATTATTATCAATTCAATTTCATTTATTATCCTTTGGAATGCAAAGGTACACTTGGATTTGTTATATTACAGCTGCTTAATGAATAGCGGCTGTACATGGGCCTTGTCAGGAAATAGGTGTAAATATATATATTGGTGTCTATTCTGTTGTTCATCGAACTAAACTAAAATTAAACTAAAATTAAATTAAAAAATGTCAAATTTAGTTCTAAAAGCTATTCTGTTGTCAGACTGAACTAAATTTAATCTTCGAAAACGACAGGACTATATTTTAATTTGACAGCCACCAAATTGAATTGAATTGACAGAGTTAAGTGAATTAAGTGGGGTTTACACGGGTCGATTTTCGTCGTGCGGCTCGTCGCTTCACAAATCGTCTCACCAAGCCGCATCGCTAGCCCATTTACACTAGTGACTAAAATCTCATGCGGCTCGGTCACTTCCTTCGAAAATGTTGAGAAGAATAGGTGTTCGTGCCGGAATTGAAATAGTTAGTTATTCAATTAATCAAGAACTATCTGTACGTAGAATCGCAGTAGTGAAACAACGTGCACGAAACACACCTTCATGCGGCGGGCGATTGCCTACAACATCGTTTACACGGTCGATTTTGGTCACCAGCTGCATGTGGCCGGTCACCGCGCAGCCAAAGTCGGATGCTACCCAACTTTGGGGCTTGCGGCTTTAGTCACTTGCGATCTAGTCGAATTGCCATTTAGACGGTCGATTTTCGCCGCGCGGCAAAAATCGTGCGGCTTTAATCACCCGTGTAAACCCCACTTTAGTCTTTGGATTTAACTAAGGTAGAGCAAATTTTTTTTTAATTCGAAATTCGAAACTTGGCGCTCAAGAAAACCTTTTTTTAACAAACGAGGTCGAACTTGTTTTTCAAAATGCAAAAATACAAAGAAATAATCAAATAGAAAGTAAAAACATTTTTATTTTTTTATGGAAATTATCCACAATTTATTGATTTATATAACTAGTATAATCGCCTCCGTCAGCAGCTATGACGGCACGTAGTCTATCTCGCATTAGATGAGACAAGGCGCGCGCATAAATCAGTCCCCCTGATAATCATCCATAACCGTGCACAGTGTGATCTAAGAGCTTCAGGGGGGTTTCTTTCGTTCTGACAGTTCCAGCGTTGAACCATTATGCCCCATAGATTTTCAATCGGGTTCATATCTGCTGACCAAGCAGGCCATTTAATGAGACTAATGTCACGGGTGCATGTTAAACCACGCCATGGTAGCCTGGGCCTTGTGTATCGGTGCATTATCCTGAACGTAATCAATTTGTGGGAATTTTTATTAGTATTGACCGTGTCCTGATTTGCTTTTATGATCTGTTATTTGACCTTCATCGCCATGACGCCGAATCCAAAATCTCACGGTGAATCGAGATATATTGAGCTCTCGTGATATCGCACTAATATTCAAGCCATCTTCGTGGAGAAATAGTATTTCAGCCCTTTGTTGCAGAGTTAAAGCCATTTTATTTCAATCAATCTATCAAAGAGGATGCAATAACTATACGTAAGAAGAGACGGGACATAGAGTAAAATAAATTACTGTCGTCAAAACAGGGCTACCGCAAAAAGCCAACATGACGGACGACTGACAAAACAATCAGTTCTACCAACATACAAAAATGGAATAGTGATGTGCAGCCAGTATTTAAAATCTATCGATATTGATAAATGACCTTACCTACAGTTTGAAATAATTTTTTTTTTTAATTATTTTCACCAGTTTTGTTTTAGCACCACTAAAACAAAACCAGTGGCACAAGGTCCAGTTTATTGGATTTGTGTACAATCAAAAAGACCATAAAGTAAAACAACATTTATTTTCGGCATTTACCAGGCAGTCTTGGCGCTAAAGAGCGATCTCTTCCAGACAACCTTAGGCTCACCCATAACATTTAGGTTATAAACATCTTAAATATACATGTGCTAGTAGTAATCAGTGTCTAGTGTTTCATCGTGGCAGTCTATGGGGGAGGCCTATGTCCAGCAGTTCTTTGTAGACTTCTTTGGGTTGATGATGAAAGATTTAGTAATTTCACCAATTTTTTACACCTAAAAAATAAAAGCATCGATTATCGATATTTATAAATGAAGATATCGTTCACCACACTATCATTCAGAATCAAAATTATTATTGCTTGGGATTATGATATTTTTTGGAATATATGATATTTTGGCCCAAGAAGAAGTATGTATAGGACTGATAATTTATCTAATAATCTAGGTAGGTACTAACTGGACTTCATCCAGAGGAAACCTGGCCATAAAAAGTTTTTTGCCGTTATTTCTATCTGATTGTAAGCCGCATATTTCACAATTTATGTACTTCATATTTCATATTCACAGAAATTAATTAGGTTTCAGAAGCAAACAACACACATAAACGTATTTAGACCAGAAAAATAAAATATTTTGCAATATAAATTTTGTCTAAGAGAAACAGAGAAACAAATTGACCATGTGAGAATGTAACTGACTGACAGGTCATCAAAGAACGAGAAAGATAGAGGAAGTGAAAAATGGTCACCATTAAAATTCTGCCCCGTTTCATACAATCTTTTATTTTTCTTTTAGTTGCGACCGACTGCAGTCTATATTTACTAAAATTCAAACTTATTTTTTTTGTTAAATGTCATTATGGTAATGAGTCAACTTTAAAATTAAGAAATGAGGTTCACCCATGGAATTAATAAGGTTGTACGTAGTACTTATTACTTCCATGGGTTCACCATCAAAAAGTATCTTTTTGTAGGTCGATTCTACAACTTTACTATCAAAAAGTAATAAGTAGGAGATATAGCATTTTAGACTTTACTGCACACAGTATTCTACAACTTTACTATCAAAAAGTAATAAGTAGGAGATATAGCATTTTAGACTTTACTGCACACAGTATGGTGAAGGCCAAGGTACGCCGGATGCGTATGCAGCACACGGTAACGTAGACACGCGCGTCTCTGCGCCGCGCCGCGTAGAGACGCGCGTGGACGTCACGCAAGCGGTGTGCCATGTCTCATACAGTTCCATACATTACAACATAATGGTACGTCGACGTGCACACCTACGTCTACGCATACGCAGCTGGTGTGCTGTGGCCTTAAAAGATGATTTATGCTAGACTGTGCTGGTACTGAACCATAGCTTTGGGTGCGGACGAGGCATGGATTAAAAAGGTACAAACATTTTATATATGAAGTAGCCGTGCACTACCCGTGCCTCGGGACGAATTGAGGCGCGGGTGGCGCTGAACTGGAACTACTTCATTTTAAATTCGTGCCTCGTAAGCACCTGTTTATGCCACGGCTCAGACCCAGCCCGGTCGCATAAATCATGAAAGCTATCATCTTAATTACAACAAAATTCAATACTTTGTGATCCTAATTGTTTTCCTCTACTTGCAGTTTGTAAATAGTTGATTTAAGTATTTATTTTCTTAGCAAAATATGCCCCAAGAATACTTTTTTTGAATCACTAAATTTAATCCACACCAGTTTTCATGAAGACTAATTTTAGGTAGATTTTTCTAATATTAGACATAAAACTGCACAACAGAATATAAAAAGACCACCTAAAACTAAGTTAAGTAACTAAGCTAATTTTAGTGCTGTCTGACTAAGATTTAGTTTAGTGCTGTCATTTTAGTCGATTCTCAATAGCATAAACTGTACAACAGAATAGGAAAAGACCACCTAAAACTAAGTTGAGTAACTAAGCTAATTTTAGTGCAGTCAGATTAGGATTTAGTTTAGTTCAGTCATTTTAATCGATGTCTGAATAGCAAAACGTCATTTTGACGCAACTAAAACTAAATTTAGTTTAGTTTAGTCTAGTTTGTGCCAACAGAATTGACACCATTGTCTCTTAGTTTTGGTAATTTTTTTGAGCACTGATTTAATTGTTCGAAGCCAGATGTCGAGTTTGTTTTTGAATGCATTGACGTCAGTAGCAGTAACAACGTCATCTGAGGCCCAATTCTCTAAGTTATTTTAAAACTACACTGAAAGTTGACCGAATCGAGACTGAATTGTAAATTGACTGAAAGTTGATTTTCTAGTCCCTCATAAATAACAATTTAGTCTACTTTCAATTCATGGTGACCACCATTAGAGTAGGATAGTTTTTTATAAATATAATTGTAAAGAGAGAGTCCATCTACTTATGCTAAAATTAATGAAAAAACTTTGAATCGTTCAAGTTTCGGTCACATTTCGATATAATCACATAACAGTGTTGTATTTTATGTCAGGAGAATACCATTTTTGACATTTAAGACATAGACACAAGATCGAAACATGATCCGAACTCTATTTTAACTATTTTTTTGTTAGAGAATTGGGCCTCTGATAGCGCATTCCAATTGTAAACTACTCTATTGCTAAAGAAGTGATGAGGGACAAGTGAGATGGCGGGGTCAGGGTTTAACTTCAGCTGGTGACCACGTGACCATTTACCATGGTTTGTGGATGTCACATACCTTAGAGTTGGTTTTAGGGCATTCTGGTTTCACCACAATGCCAGCATGCCGGTTTAAGTCAGTTAATTTGACAACCAGTCAACAGTTAGTTAGTCTCGGCCTAAGAATAGGACTCCTCTAACTCCTCCCATGGATTTCGTAAAGGATTACGCCAGAGGACGGGCAGTGGCATCCACCTGAAAACTCAACTACTATACAGTGATCATCAATCCTCCTGCCAAGCGTGATGATTGTGGAAAATCACCCTTTTAATATGGGGGAGGCCTTGGATGTTTACTGGCTGATGAAGATGTGGTGTGGGGCGCGGGTGGATTCTAGTAAAATAATAATTGTTTGCACACAGAGATGACAGCCAGCTGCTCGGACGTCTATCACTGACCCCCTCATCGGACTGCGATCCATTCACATACGCCGCCGCCGGCGTCGATGGGTTATCGAAGCCGGTAGCGCCTTGCGGGGCTATCGCTAACTCTCTTTTCAATGGTAGGTGATATTCTCTATAAAATAATACCCATCAGTCATATACATAGTCCTGATCCTACACTAAGATTCCCTGTGTTGTGGGTATCAGGAACTCCGAGTACCATTGGTACCATAACACCCAGACCCAGAACAAATATTTGCAGATCATACAAACATTTGTACTGCAGCGGGAATCGAACCAGCAACCTCTGGCATCTCAGCCGGCTACTGGCCCGCCGCGATACAAATCGTCAACCGATATCTATAAATCTCAAGCGCGCATCAGTTATTGCGGTCCCATTTTAAAAACGGGCTTATATTTAATTATTTATTACTGTTATTCCATTTACTTCGATATTTTGATAAAATAATCAATTAGATCGCAGTTTATCTATAGGACTATCATAAATCATAAATCATAAATCATAAATCATCTTTATTTGGAACAAGTTAAGATACAAAAACAAATGAAAAACGATATCCTCCGTGGTGCTGCGGGCAAATAGCCGCCTGAGCCGCAAGAGGTGCGGGTACGATTCCCGTGGCGGGACAAATGTTTGCATGTAACATAACACACATAACACCCAACAGTCACATACATAGTCCTTGACCCCACACTAGGATTCCCTGAATTTTATACGCTCGTTAGCGCTTGATACTTTTGATTGTCGAGGTACCCTTGCCACGTAACACCACTCCTAACTTTACCGCAGTGATTCCACTGCGGTAAAGTTCCACTTCTATTAAATATGACATAATCACGGAGGCACGCCGGCCGATTTGAATGACCTCTAGTCAGAAGGTGGGGTGTGTGTCCTATATTTTGGCTATACTTGGGTCGAATCGAGACTGAATTGTGAATTGACAGAAAGTTGGTATTCTGCTGACTTTCGATTCACGGTGGACTACCATTAGAGTAGGCAGGGAAATAGATGGACTCTCCCAATTATGTATATAACTATATATCCGTAATTGGGAGAGTCCATCTATATTTAAGCTAAAACACACAGATCACATTTTGATATAATCACATTACCGTGTTGTATTTTAAGTTAGGAGAGTACCATTTCGGACATTTGAGACATCGACACTAAGAAGTTTTCCCTATTCAAGTTTCATAAGATTTAGATTGCCATTTACTACTGTATTAATTGGGGGGCGGAACGTGATCCAAACTTTATTTTGACTAATTTTTATTACAAGAATTTGGTCTCAGATTGAGGTATGGTGACGCTAAAAACGGCGTAGTGACCAATGGTGAAAGGATTTAGTGCGCCTAGTTGAGGCTTCTTTCATGCACTATTTCGTAGTAGCTGTACCTAAAGAGCAACCAGACAAAAAATGTTTCTAAATCAATATCAAAAGTGACTCGTATCTAAAGAGCCTCATAAGAAACTAAAAATATCTCAATGATCGTTGTTGAAGTAATATTTGTTTTGTTCGTTGCAGATACTCTCAAAGTTAACTCTGTGGAACTGTCGAAAGATGTGCCCGTGTTCCGCACCGGCATCGCTTGGACCTCCGACAAGGACATTAAGTTCCGCAACCCACCCGGAGACCTTGAAACAGGTATGAAAACCATGAATTGCTTACTCATTTTAATGTTAAAGAACTCCCTTTTCCGCATTCGAACTCTATGGGTCGATTTTGCGTGAGAGCTGTCTGACTCGATAGTCAGCCAGCCTAACTCCGTCCAGAAGCACAGAAGTTTCCTGGGGTCTCCACAGGCTTCGATTTATTCAAAATGTTGAATATAACTTTTCATTTAAAAAACCGACTTCCGTCATTGTATTCGACTAAATAATTTTGGATGAAAAACAAATTATGAAAGAACCATAGTGGTGAAAGGATTATGATACTTTCTGAATGCAAATGCTTGGTGTCTTGCTGAAAATATCAAAATCGCCATATGTATGCCTACAATATTTGAGGAGTTCCCTCAATTCCTCATGGATCCCATCATCAGAACTGGATTCTGAAAAAAATGGGACCAATCTGGAAGTATATCTAATCAAATAAAAAAAGAATTTTCCAAATCGGTTCATAAATGCCGGAGATATGCGGTAACAAACATAAAAAAAAAAAAAAAAACAACCGAATTGAGAACCTCCTCCTTTTTGGGAAGTCGGTTAAAAATACGGAATATTGACCCTCGGCTCAGTTTATAGGAAACCCTATATGAAAATCCTAATTCTCTAAATTCCCACGGGAAACGCAAACTATACATACATACATACATACATAAACACACGCCTTTTTCCCCGGAGGGGTAGGCAATATACGCAAAGAGAAAATGCGAATAAAAAGTATTGACTGACTAATAAGTTTAATTGGTCTAGTAATTACTATGGTAGACTACTTGTACGGAAGCCTTTCCGCGTGAGTCCGACTCGCACTTGACCGGTTTTATTTTACTTGTACAGCTTTCGAAAACTTCGCTAAGCCAGCCAACTGGCGTCTGAACGTGTGGCAGTTGGATCCCGATAACCCTGAAAACAACGGATTCCAGGTAACATTTTATTTTATTACCAATTCATAATTTGCTATACAGCTATTGTTCCGTGGTGTGCTCGGCCTAAGAATAGAACCCTCTTTCTCCCGTGGCTGTAATGAAAGCTAACAAATGGATTACATCAGGGGATGGGCAGCAACATCCATCTGTACTTAACACCAAATACTAAGATCACCAATCCGCCTGCCAAGTGTGGTGATTATGGCAAATCCGCCCATTGTGTCCAGCAGTTTATCGAGACAATTTTGTCGATCAGCGATCTATAGCCCTGGGTTGTAACTTTTTTTTGCTTGGCAAACAGACAAGCATACGGCCCACCTGATGGAAAGCAGTTACCGTAGCATATGGACGCCTGCAGCACCAGAGGCATCACACGCGCGCTGCCGACCCTGAGACATAAAGATGAAAAGTCTCATGTGCCTGTAATTACACCGGCACCCGTACCCTTCAAACCGAAACACAGCAATGCGAGCACTACTGCTTGGCGGCAGAAATAGGTACGGTGCTAGTACTTCCCCGGACGAACTCTTTCACAAGAAGTTCTACTACTAACAAGAACTTGAGCTTTTTTTACTGACTGATGGACTGAACTGCAAATATTATTCTGTGGTTCACAGTAGACGGGTTTTTTGAACTGTTATCGATTGACAATTTGACCTGCCGTTTCAGAATGAGGACCTCATCGTTTGGATGCGTACGGCCGCCTTGCCTACATTCCGCAAGCTGTACCGTCGCGTTGACCACTCCCAGGTTGGCTTCAGCACCGGCCTGATGAAGGGAGCTTACATACTCAACGTAGAATACAGTAAGTTGTGGAGGTATTCCTACCTACACGAGTTGAGTGGTTCTACCAGTGATGATATGTGTGGTGATAGGATGATACGATGGTGTGGTACAACGTGGTGGTACGATTGCCTATTCTGCCTGCCTAGCCACTGTTCTACTTCCTAGCTGGGTATTCCTAAAGGTTTCTTAAATAAAACGCTGATATCTAACAGAAAATAATTTATTAACCAAATCTTCCTATCTATATTACAATATTAAGTCGTGCACTAGCTACGGTTACGAAAAGCTAAAACAATAGCAAACGACCAATCACAAACACGCTCACGGCTGTAGTACCGAGAGTCGGAGACAAAGAACATTTCGTGAGGTATAGCACGAACATAAATATTACGCGCTCGCGGTCTCGCGCCAACTGTGCCCGGTAAGGCAGCATCGACCATCTGAGGTCAAATGCATTATGTCAGTCCTAAAAAACAAAAAAAAACTTTTTTTTGAGTCTTGGCGGTGCGCCCGCACGCTGAGGTCGTGAGGTCTTTTACGGCACATAATGTATCATATTTAAATTTATCATTACTTAATTGGTTAGATAAATATACATGTTAATATCAATTTGGATTACAAGTTTAAATAATGTTTGAACAACGGAAAAGAGGGGACTCTTCTAATACAGGTTTTTCTATCTTAAAAGAAGAGATCCCAACCCATGTAACCACACCTTGTAATCACCTTAAAATTTGAATTTGAATTTTGAATTTACTTTCAGACTACCCCGTAACTGATTTCGATGGTACGAAATCCTTCATAATATCGACCACATCGCTCCTCGGTGGGAAGAATCCTTTCCTAGGCGTCGCTTACGTGGTGGTAGGCACATTATGCCTTCTGCTGGGCATCATACTGCTAGTTATACACGTCAGATGCTCTAAGAGGTAAGAACAATAAGCAATAGTCAGCAAAAAAACCACTAACCCTTCAAAGGTCGAGACAGCGACACAGCTATCCCTATCCGAATATAATATTATGAGAACAAAGGCTAGAAACTGCTGACATCGGTTAAGTGCATCACACACGCAGCAGACGCGGTAATATTTTATATGCGTATAAAAACTTATCGCATCTGAAGGTATCACACACGTAGCAGATACGATAATATACGAAAATGATACATTCACGCGGAAACCTTCAAACTATATTGTATTTCAATTTGTATACACAGATATCATCTGTCCATCTTTTAATATATGTCGGTGCCTACTTCCATGGTGCCTACAGATGCTTGACGGTAAAATATAAGTGATCTGCTACGTCTGTATTGCTGCTTGAGTTTAGTATAGAGAGCGATATGGACAGATACGCGCTCAGATACAGATATCTTATCGCATCTGCTACGTGTGTGACACACTTAAGAGTTAGCTTAATAGATGGCTTCATAATCTCTGCGACATCGCTTCTCGGTGGCAACAATACTTACTATGCGACGCTTATGTGGTGCTAGGCACAACATAGCCTTTAACTGAGTATTGTACCACTGGTATTCACTGGATATACAATACCTACACGTCAAATGCTTTAACATACTATACAAGTGTCTTTTCGGCCTAAAGCTTCTCCAGCTAAACCTCTTAAAAATATAGCGTGACACTCTTAACAAGCAACATCGGTAAAGACAGTCGATAGATGGCGTTCAGTTATGCTAAGGGATTTTAGTTTATTTTTCTGTCCTACCGTTTTCCTTCTTTTTGAATAGATACCCTCCTACTATGGCCAATTCCTTCTTCGTTGATGAAGAGTCCACATCCCACAATGCCACTATGAGTTCGTAAGTCCCGTAAGCTTGGGTTGAGAACATATTTCTGTAGTTAGTTTCACTTGTATTTCGCTGTGATCAATATTTATCATTTAATTGAAACTTTCGTAGTTGGGAATCATTTTAAATTGATTGGTCGCGGGTTATGCTCATGATGAAGAGGCTTCTGAACTCAGTCTCGAAACGTTAGCAAAAGTGACGAAAAACAGTGGTAATTAGCCGTTTTACCAATTCCTAATATTTATCATTATTTATCACGTCCTATGTAGTGTTTAAAGTAATCCCCATTAAAATATATATTTCAAAACGTAGTAACATTATTATCATCACCAGCCTGTTTTCGTCCACTGCTGGCAGTGGCCTCCCCCATTGAATACAAGGGAAGGGTTTTTCCATAATCACCACCCTTGGCAAGATTAGTGATTGCGATTGGTGATAAGTGCTCAGATGGATGCTGCTGCCCATCCTCTGGCATAATCCCAGGCTTTTACTACATCCACGGGAGTAGTAGAAGGGGTCTTTTTTTGGCCGGACACACCACGGCACATGGTGCCATGCTATGGCGTTGGAAGTAAAAAACAAAAAAAAAACAAATTAAAAGGAAGTTTATTTATTTTTTATAATAACACCCTTCTACCACTGATATAGTACTGATACCTTACTAGGATTTTCTGTGGGTATCAGGAACTACGAGTACCCCAACACTCAGACTCGTATCAAATATTTGCAGAACATGCAAACATTTGTCCCGCAGCGAGTATCCAACCCGCACCTCGCATATCAGCCGGCTACCGTCGCGCTACGGACGTCATCGTATTGATAAATCACTTGACTTAAATGTATAAAAATTGAGAAAAGCATTACTGTTTCCATCTATGATGCTCTTGTTGTAATATGTATTTCTATAATATTAATAATTCAATAATATTAATAATTTAATAAGTATTTATTTCAGGGGCTACATGGGAAATGTATAATAAAATTATACGTAAACAATAAGCCCATAGAATATATACCATATAGGCTAACATATACATTTTGCACTTACAATTAACAGATTTACATCTTTTGGGGGATTTTGAATCGATAAACATGCATCTTTGCATTCTTTTTCTATGTAAGCTAAGAATATTTTTGAGTTATTATTGTGTATTTTTAATATTTTTGAGTAATTAGATTGTGTATTTTTTGTTTCAGTACAACGGAAATGATAAACGTGAACCCCCGCACACCTTATTCTTAAATAGTGTCTTAAATAACCACTTAGTAAAGGTAATATATTCACTTAGAAGACATAACACTTACTAATATGAAAATAGCACTAAACCGTAGTGAATTCGAACTTACTTTCGGGCATAGCTTGGTTGTAGTTATACCTATATTCATGTTCAATCTATTTCGTGAAGTGTGGAACAAGCTTGGTTGTAGTAATACCTACATGAATGTTTAAACTACTTTGCGGAGTGTGGAACAAGCCTGGTTGTATTAATACCTACATTTATGTTTAATCTACTTTTTGGAGTGTAGAAGCCTGTTTGTATTAATACCTACATGAATATTTAAACTACTTTGTGGAGTGTGGAACAAGCCTGGCTGTAGTAATATCTACATTCATGTTCAATCTAATTTTTGGAGTGTGGAACAAACCGGGTTTTGGTAATACACTAACAATTGAATAGATTTACTTGAGCCTAAAATAACCTATTAATAGGAATTGTTATGTTAGGAGTTGATTAACTGTTAGTGAGATTGTATTAGAATGTTTCTTGAATTTTCTTCGTTTTAATTGTATACATAAACTACCTGGGGCCTCTTTCACCCTCGACGAATAAAGTGTTAGCCCGTGCGAAGCTTTTCACAAGCTTTATTTGTTTTACTACTGTCAAATCTAACAATCAAATCTTGTAATACAGTTTTCATCGATCTCCCCTTGGAGCATTTATTCATCTCCCGATGACAGCGAGCTGATCTGATGATGGAGACAGTAGGTCAGTGGTAGACTGGCCGTGCGTTTTAATCAGTTCATGGTTTCCCGAATACTAATGTCATCCTCAAATAGAAGTTTTTTTTACAAAAAACTTATTGACAAATGTTTTATATCGATATCTTACGGAATCTTCTCACGGGTAGCAATTATTATGAGATGGTGGAGAGTGCAGGTAAATGCAATAAGTTATTGTATTGTGTTGTATTATCGAATGTGTTATTTAAGTTAAAATAAAAATAATATTAATTTATTGTGTTAATTTTAATACGTTCAGTATTCATAAGATTTGTAGTTTCATTTCAATAATGATTTAGAAAGTGATAACCAAATTCGATATTCTGCAAAATCTACATACATACATAGACACACGTCTTTCTCCCCGGAGGGGTAGGCACTATAGGCAGAGCCTCAATGGGTCTCGTTTAACCGTGGGTATATAGATAGATGGATAGAAAATGCTCTATTGCACAAGACAAAAACTAGTACATAGGCGAACTTAATGCTTTTTAGCATTTTCTTTTAGCTAACCTTTGTGTAATGTTGAGCGGGTGCGTAGTGATATAGTGATAGGTCGAGATTAAATAGTTAACAAAATTATTAACTTACATAAATAACTAGATATATGTATACCCATTATGTATTGTATTATATTTGTGGGTCGCATAATCGCAGGAACATAGACGTGACTAGTGGTGAGCTTGTCACCGCCATTGCATTCGCACATCCAACTTGGCTAACGCTTTCTTCCGGCCGGGACGAATCTTCAATAATTCCGGGTTTATTATAATTTTGCTTACTATTAATTACTTACTACACCTAGGACAAGTTTATAACCACTATTTTATCATAATTAAATATTATTTAGTGTTAATTAAAAATGACTTACACTAGTTACAATAAGTAGCATGCAGAGAGTTAAAAGGTTAAACAAACACTTCTCGAGCTTCTTAATGCACTGGAATCTGTGCGCGAAAGGTGCCTCTGAGGCGCACAGAATCCTTTTACCGCACTGGTCCTCTCACCATCGGTCGAAGGACCCTTTTTAGGGTCACCATAACTCAACTTGCCTGATCTAACGCAGGATCATAGAATAAATAATAGTACCTACTAGTGGCAGGATTTTGAAGTAGTGTGATTGAAAGGTGTAAAATACAGAAACCATGAGACCAAAGGGGGCATAACACCCAACAGTCACATACGTAGTCTTGATCCCACACTAGGATTCCCTGTGTCGTGGGTATCAGGAACTACGAGTACCATGGTACCATCATGGATTCATGGTCTGTTAACCCAGGCCCGGAACAAATATTTGCAGATCCGTAGCGGGAATCGAACCCGCAACCTCTTGCATCTCAGCCGGCTACTCGCCTACCGCGCCACAGAGGTCGTCAATTCGCATTCTCGGAAATAAACCGTGCACTCGTGAAGTCAAATCTCGAATGGAAACCATTATTTTGTATGGTTGTCTTACGAGAGGATATAAGAGAATGCGGGCCCTGATATTTTTTTAAATCTGTTTTCTGTGGGTGGCGTGTAGAGACCGCTCAAACTAAGAAGACGTTTCAAAATGAACCTTGTGAAATCAATTAATAAAGAATATTTGACTTTGACGTATTAAGTTGAGCAGTGGGGAAGTAGCGATTATGTTAATACGACCTAACCTAGTACGTCGTTTTAATCTAAAAAGTGCCTTTTAATGTTAACGCTTTTAACCACGATTTCAGTGCAAATCAATTAGTTTTCAACTCTATCACGTAAGGAATACCTTATAGGTACCTTAAAAACCTTTTGCACTTCAGTCTTTATAATAATAATCTCTTAAATTGTACTTATCTAAAGTTATTTATTGTTAGTTCTAGATTTATTGGGACATGTTTTTTTTATTCTGACATAGGGAAGTACCCATTGTAATTATTTGATTCTAACTTTATTATTTCGAATGTATAAGGATAAAAATCGGTTAAATGAAGTTATGTTCCAATACTGTTATTTAATTTGAGTTTTAGCTTATAAATGATATAAACTTGAAATATGACATGTTGTCACAACATGGTTGATGAATAAAAAGAGAACGTGGTTAGGGAAATGTAACAAAGTTCGTTAACAAATCTAGCAAACTTTATTTGCCGCAACCTTCGAACAACACGGACTTCCTGCCGCGGGCCGGAATAGTAGCCTTAGCGATATATTACCATTCAAATTGTTCTGTCATTTTTTGCGGGGGGAAATGTGCACACAAGCGCAATTCCTCATATACACATCCAAATACAACACTGTAATGACAACACTCACACTAACAAACCTTGCACAGAATAACAACTAGTTTAATCGCAACTAGTTGTTCGCATATGCCTACTTTGGCTTGTAGCTTGACAGAGGGGAACGCTGCGAATGGCTACTCCCTTCCCTGTTGCTCGAAGGCCGCAACGGACGGAAACATGCAGATGCGGGTAGCATTCGCCTATGGTAGAGGCTTTATAGTTATCAGCAACTTTGTGTATTGTCAGAGTAGGGAAGTTACCTGTTTTTCCGTAAATAAGTGTTTAAATTTTAATATGTTTAACCTAGTTACAAATAAATTAAATGTTTAAATTGAAGTATTTCTTTACCCGTCTTCTGTGTCATACCATTCGTATAGCCTGTTGTATATTGTATAGGTAGTATTTTCCCTTTTGATCGATGCCAATGAGGGCATTTGTAATATTACGACGTTATATATAAGTAGCGATTATATAATATAGTTACTATATAATATAATAGGTACTTACTTACTATATTATATAGTTAAGGCCATAGCGTGCAATAGGGGAATTTGCCATAATCACCACGCTGCAGGCGGAATGGTGATCGCAGTGACCATCCCCTGACGTAATTCCTTAGTCGCCTTTTACGACATCCACAGGAAGAGTTGGAGGAGTATAATATATCTAGTTATAGCTACAGGTAGCTAGCAAATTATGAGCTTTATTTACACAAACAATAATACAACTAATACTTCAAGTATCCACTGGGGCGCTTGCCCGTGCGTCTGTGTGCAAAGTGTGCAAACCGACGATGGGCCCGCTAGCTGCTCTAGCGCCAAATGTCAAAATTTTCTACCAAAATGGGCAACTGTAGTGGCCCTTAGCGCCTGAGCGCGTGTTCTTTATTATGTTGTCCAAGCCACTGCTCCAGCACCCTTCTCACTGTGTTTCCACAGTTGACAACATCTATGTAAATGATTGTCACTAGAAACGGGATACTTACCTTCGGGGCAACCGTGCCGAAATATCGGGAAGCTCAAAAATCATGCTACATATACCGTTTCTAGTGGTAATTATGTTCATAACCATGATAGTTTCTAAAGTTATGCAGCTATGTGTAAATTTTGCCACAAAAAAACAAAATTTAATAATTCTAAATAGTAATTAATAATATATCATTTAATAATTTAACTAATATTGTTTTAATAATTATCTGTAGCTAGTTCATATATTGATAATTTATTGTTATATCTGATATGAAATCTATTAATTCTTGTTTAATAAGTTGCGATAAGACTGTTTAACATTAATCTGCATAATATAATTATTGTTGGTGCTTTGTACAAATCCCATTTCGTTACACGGATTTCTCGAAAGCATGCCCTAACTGGATGTGACATGCCTGGCCTAAGAATATACCCCTAGGTCTCCTTCAGTTCATGTATTAAAACTGACTGAGAGATTATACCAGGAGTCAACACTAACCCGCCCTATGGCAAATCTTCTCATTGCATCCAATAGAGAAGGCCTGTCCAGCATGATGGACGTCTCAAGCACGACTGGATGCCCACCCTATAGCCACCAATGGCGCAGCCGTGCCGTTTCTAACATTTAATTAATTGATATGATGATTGATTACATGCCTTATAAAAATCGCTTGATTATTATCGCTATCTTTATCGCTATACATGTTTAACATGAATAAAAGCCGTGCTAAGGTCACTTGTAATCCTCAGAATCAATGCTAAAATACCTGCGTATCTATATACACAAAAAGATCAGAGGGCTAAGTACTAGACCAGGTACGTTCGCACGCTGTAGTCGCATGACCGCTCATTCAATCGGCAGGCTTATTGTGTATCTTGCAATAGCAAAGCAATAGCAATAAACGCGCGATTATCGCAGCTAAATTACTAATTAATTGCTAATTCGTATTACGTACCAGCGAATCCAGCGATAGCAAAGCATTTTTTGTTACATCTAGCAATCGATCGCGCGATAATTGTACAATAATTGCTAATTGCTGGTCGCTAATTTTAGGTAATAGGCCCGCGGGTCATCTGCAAGATCCTCACAGCTGCGGGTGGGCTTGCTTTTCGCCCTAGCTTCAATTCTAGAAGCCTAGATCTCGTGGTTTCACTGAGATGCCTTCCTAGTTGAGGATCTAAAATGAGCCTATATAGGGACCCTAAAGGCTCATCCAGATTTACGGCGAGAACACCCGAGCAGCGTGAATATGATCTGTTGCTCGCCCGTCTCGCTCTCGCGCTCGCCTGTTCTCGAATCGGTGGCGGTATTTTGGCCCGAAAGTCAAAGGGTGTCTCGGATGAGAAAAGAGAAGGGTATCACATTCTCGTTCGGTCTCAGTGCAACGTGGTAGCATCAGGCGCAGGTCGTGTCATGTTTTCAACAATTCGATCAGTGAAGAGCAGTCGAGTTTTTTAAAAAATTTGGACTTAACAGAAACAGCACAAATAGGTGACTAAAACACAGAATGCTAAAAACAATATTATTTGCCATTAATTATGATAGGTACCTACGTAACTACCTCTTTAAATATTAAAAGTAAAAAGACTTACATACCTTGTTCTATTTCGATGTGTTTTTGTCATCCAACATCGTCTGGGCTTCCTTTTTTTGGTAATTTTATTTTGTATTTTAATATTTATAAGATTAAAATGTGCTAATGCACACAATAATAAAGCCTCTGCACTGTCTTCCATTCCGGTATACGGTCGAGAACGAAGTGAGAAGGTCGCTGAGTGTAGACACCTCGCTTCTCGGGCAAAGTCTCGCCGTGAATCTGGAGGCCCTATAATAGTCACAAAATATAAAGCCTTCATGAATGATTCATGGTTTAGGAGTGAATAGGTATGGTAACGGATATGGTTCGACGACCTCTGTGGCGCATGGCGTGGCGGAAGAGTAGCCGGCGGAGATGCGAGAGGTTGCGGTTTCGATTCCCGCTACGGGACAAATGTTTGTATTATCTGCAAATATTTGTTCCGGGTCTGGGTGTTATGGTACCATGGTACTCGTAGTTCCTGATACCCACGACACAGGGAATCCTAGTGTGGGATCAGAACTACGTATGTGACTGTTGGGTGTTAATGTTATAGCAATAATGTTTCGTGAATAAACATGCAAAATTGTAGAAATCAATTATCTCGTAATTGCTGTAGGTAAGTATACAATTATTGCCAGGCTTTCGATAACTTATCTAAGTATTTACAAGTCCGTAATTAAGTAGGTACCTCGGTGATGTAAAACGTTCTATGGTCGATGGATTTTAATATGCTTCTGGAACGCAGCAATCGAATTTTTCTTTTAAATCATTTAACTATCTTAAATGCAGTCGTCTTTTTTGTGGTTGTAATATACAACCAGTCTGTCTGAGTGCGTTTTAATGGAGGATGTTACTCGTTGGATTCATTATTCGTTGGGAATATTCCTGAAAAAAAAGTCCAAAGTCGCGTCTAGGTTAGCCACACCCAACGTTCGCGCACGAACCGGTCGGACTAGTTAAAATTAATTCAATATTTTGATGAAACTCATTTGCATGATCACGGCTGCCTAGTAACAGTAAGTAGCAGTAAACAAACATACAGGCTAATCTACATTAGTCTTACTAATGTAGATTAGGTTACCAAATGTAAATTTCCTACTTCTAATATGAATGGAGTAATGAAAAAAGTACTGCAGAAAGCTAATTAATAAACTACTATAAGAATATAATCATTTATATAATAACATCAAGTAAAAACCTACAGTGACATAGAATATCAGGTAGTACCTAACTGACTAAGAAGACAAGCAAATTACACCACTTTTTGAGACCGTGGTTTGCCCTTGTAAGTCCTACTATTATTACACAGGACTAGATTAATAATAACCCTATATAATGTCATACAGATCCACAAAAACAAAAAGACAAACAACAACTTAGACAAAAAGTCGGAAAATTCTCTAAAAGTTCTCAAACAAAAACGGAACTCTTGGCGGAAATATTTTTATCGTTAGGTAGGATTTATGATAATCTTTTAGGTAGGTATATAATTATTAGGTTTATCTTGGTGATTAATTTTGTTTTTCGATTAGGTAGGTATAGGTTAGGTATCTATCATTCAACGGCTTGGTGGAGGCGTGTCAACGCCAAAATGTTAGGGCTAGTGGTTTGTGTTTTGGCGGTCCTTGGATCAGTGGCAGCACAAGAACAAGATGAGGAGTTCGAGCTGAACGTCATTCATTATAATGATTTCCACGCACAGTAAGTACCTATTTTGTTACTATGATATTGAAACTAGTGGTTCGCCCCGAACTGAAACCTCACGATGGCACCTTTATTAGCCTCGACTACTATTAAGTGGGGAAGAAAGGGTTAAATTTTAGCATTACCAGAAAACTTTATGTATTTTTGAGGTATTTTTTGCATATTTTACTTTATTTACATTTTTAATCGACTTCTAAAAACATTTTATGAGATTATTTTTTCACCTCGAGATAATTTCCTACACATCATCGAAATAACCTTTGAATAGAACTAAGCAACGGGGCGTTCATACTACGTACCTGCTAGTATATCAAGTACCTGACAAAGTAATAATTATTTTTAATAATTATTTCAAAAGGACGTTATCAATTATTGCTATCGTCCTTTTGACGCAAACCATAGAACTCCAACGTCATTAAAATTCCTAGAAATGGGAGAAACCGAATGACACAGTGTAGGATGGCCTCCACTCGAAGGACCGATACATTGTGTATAAATCGCAGGAAGTCGGTGGATGGAGGTGGAGTTACTCAAAACCGTTTGTCATGGTATTCTATGGGGGAGGCCTTATATCCAGTAGTGGACGTCTAGTGGATAGTAATGATGACTCTTGTTTTTTGATGGGGACTAATGTTAATTGAGCAGTGGTTTCCTGTCAAGGTAGTTGTCATGTTTCTATTCTCTTCAGTTTCGACGAGGTCAGTCCCCAAGGCACAGTATGCCAACCATCCGAAGATCCCTGCGTTGGGGGCTTCGCCCGTCTCTACACGGCGATCATGCAGGCGCGGGAGGCGGAACCTGACTCGCTTCTCTTGAACGGAGGAGACACCTTCCAGGGTACAATCTGGTACAACTTTCTCAGGTGGAATGTCAGCCAGCATTTCATGAATATGCTGCCACACGATGCTCACGTAAGTAGGGAAATAATATTTAACGTATTCATGTGAACATTCAAATGATAATCACCGGTCGTCATATCCTTGTCATCCATCAATATCATCATCAGCCATTAGAAGTCCACTGCTGGACCATGCCTACAATTGAATTTGATGGGGGATTTGCCATAATCACCAAGCCACTATGTCACTGCGAATTTGGGGCTTTGAAGAGCCACTTCAGGCCCCATGTTGGGCGACAATTTTCACACCATGTAATTCAAAATAAGAAACGCTTTTTATTTCCCCAGGTGCTGGGCAATCACGAGTTCGACCACGGAGTGGAAGGCCTAGTGCCTTATCTAGAGCGGCTAAACGCACCCATGTTGGGCGCCAATGTAAACACGCAGCTTGAGCCGACCATGACGCCTTACATCAAGAACCACGTCGTCGTAGAGCGGCATGGACGGAAGATTGGCATTATTGGCGTGCTGTTGCAAGTGGTAGGAATCCTCTTCATTCATCATCATCAGTCAGTCACTGATCGACGAGGCCTCTCCAATAGAATGCAATGGGGGGATTTGCCATAATCACCACATCACCATAATAACCACATAACATAATCCGCTTGCCAAGCGGATTGTTCAAGATCGAGAACCTTCTTTCCCCAGTGTAGGTTCCGCTAGGAACTAGGTATAGGTAAGGTCTTTCCTTTCTTTCTGACTTAAGAACTTTTGCTGATTCTAATTACAATTTACTTTTGACCACCTAAGGTTTTTAAGTGCTCTTTTTCTATTAATTAGCTTCTTGTTCTCGAGGCACCAAATAGGCGCTTCCCATCATCAAAAAAAGGCCTAAAAAAACCTAGAATAATCGGAGCCACAAAAACAGATTTTTTGTTGCTCTGATTATTCTAGGTTTGGTCGCGTTGACCAAACAGGAGTAGGTAACTACCTAGTTTTAGGTATTTAAGACTATTCAAAACTATCCTTGTGATTTCAATGAACAAAATACTTTTGACTTTAATACCGGGTTAAATTGAGCACAACTGATTATGTACTCTTGATATTAGTTCTCTGCACCCATCGGACAAGTGATCATGGAGGATGAACTGCAGGCCGTGAACCGCGAGGCAGCAATCCTGACAGAACAAGGAGTCGACATCATCATCGTGCTCTCTCATATTGGTTTTACCAGTGATTTGTAAGTAACCTACCTCTCAGCTCTTGTTGTGGGAGTACTCAAACGTAGGCCCCGGTAATGGTGCTGCTCTAATACCAAATACCGCTTCGTAATAAGATCCGTTCTCTAGCCTCAACAAGTCGTCGCTGACACAGAATAGATGAAAGTAGATAGAAAATACTTTAGACAGGAGTCGCACAGGACTTAGCCTTTCGCTTTGGACAGGAGGCGGTTTATTTGCACAAAAAAGAACAAAATATAATGAGTTTCGTTCCGTAATATGGGCCAAAATTCCGACAGCGTATGGGTTCAAGGTAAGGTGGAATTCATCAGTCTGTATTGGGCACGATATAATTACATTATTGTAAAACTGTGGTATTGTGTTTGCCGTGCTGTGGTGTATCCAGCCAATGAATCCTCCGTAATGCCGATGTAGTAAAAGCCAACTGAGGGACTACACCAAGGGATTGGCAACAGAATCCACCAGTAACTAACATCGAAACTGTTATCACCAATCCGTCTACCAAGCGTTGTGATTTTGCCAAATCTGCCATTGCATTGTAAGGGGGAGGGCTTGAGCAGTGGACGTTTACCGGCTGATATAGATGATTGGATCTGCGTGCTGCGTGATTTTGGCTCTCTCTTTACCACTTTCTCTTGGCCACCATCCCAGCAATAAGTTGATATGATGATCATGGTATTATAATGAGACTTTTCCCACAGGGCTTTAGCATCCCAAGTGTCCTCTGATGTGGACATCATTGTAGGCGCCCACTCACACACGCTGCTCTTCACTGGTGAAACACCCAATGGAGACACTCCAGCCAGCGACTATCCCACTGTCGTCACACAAGCTAATGGGCATGTGGTAAGTATTACCACCAATTCCTAAGGAAAGAACCCGCAGGGATATTCTCTATCAAATCAAATGTTTCTTGTTCCTAAATAAATATATTTGATATGAGTGTGACTAAGTAACACTGTTACTCGTTGGGATTTCTTTTCAAGGATTATTCCCAACGAGTTACACCCAGAGCATAGTGTTACTCGATGGGAATAAAATTCCTAACGAGTAAAAGTGTTATTCGTTCGGGAGTTACTGTTTGAAACCCTCCATACCTACTTATATGTTTTGTTTAGATACCAATCGTGCAAGCTTCCTGCTACACCCGGTATCTGGGTAACATCAAGTTCTGGTTCAACGCACAGGGGAAGGTGCTGAGGTGGGAGGGACAGCCCATCTACTTGGGATCTTCTATTGTTCAAGGTAACACACATAACATAAAAGTGTGAAGACCAATGGTATAATGTAGTAATGTACTCGTGGTGTAGTGGCAAGGGACTCCAACCTCAGTTCCTATGACGTCGTGGGTTACAATCAATCAATCGATCAATTGCATCAAATTATTTCCCACTCAAAATCCGGGAGGAAAATCTTCGCGTTTGGGGCGGGCGAGTACCTACCTAAACATGAAAAGAGCCCGCGAGGGAAGCCTACCTAAATTTCCAATATGGGACTTCTTTCTGGAAAAAGGCTATATTTTCGCATTATACACCGACCCTGGCCCACAGGCGACGATCAAGTGGGTAATGAGGAGCGAGTTGAGCTAGAAAAACTCTGCGAGGGTTCAGACCGCCAACGGAGCGAGTTTCTTTCATTGATCTAGTCGAGATAATCCTTACCAGCAGTGTGAACAGTTAGCGATCATCTATTAGTTTATCACTTTTATAAACACGGACTCATAGCGAGAAAATATTCAATTACCAGTCGCTTCCTCGTTGACGGTGGAACACGTCTCCTTTCACGCCTCAACTAGTCATGAATATCTACAGATCCGGAAATCATGGAGCTATTAGAACCCTGGCGAGTGGAAGTGGACACCGTCGGTAAAGAAGTGCTCGGCAGGTCACTAGTGACCCTCAACCGATCGTGGTGTTACCGACGGGAATGCAATATGGGCAGCTGGGCTTGCGACGGATTCTTGGAAGAGGTAAACAAGTGTTACAATAAAATTGTCTATCGTTATCCCCAACCGATAAGCTGTTTATGTGGGACATAAAGCTTTACCGTCCTAGGCCAAAATTCTGACTGACAATATTTTTGCTTATTTAATGTTCTTATAAAGCTATAAAATAAAGACTTTTAATTTTTAAACGTCATCTGTCTACAAAATTTAAAGACCGCGACTGTGTACCTATGAGGTGAATGGATCCATGGAATTCCTTCCCATTGCTGGGCAAGTCTGCTCCAAATACTCCCAACTTCGAATTTTCCCATCCATCTCCATCCCCTATCTTTTCCCGCCATCTCTATCCCTCGACATCACGAAACTCTTCTATGGATTAAGTGTTTGGACTTATTTTAATCAGTTCACGGTTCATTTTGCACTAATTACGTCTACAGCCATTAATTATTGTTAGGTAGATAAGTTTCATAAAAACTTTTCTTGAAAAATATATCCTACTAAAATTATAAATTAAAAAGTTTGTGAGGATGAATGGATGGATGTTTGTTAGGTACTCTTTCACGCAAAAACTACAGAACGGATTTTAATTAAACTTTACATTACCTAATTATAGCTTGTACCTACCTACATCAAAATAACAGTATAGGCTATAATTTATAAGAGGTTCCACGTCGGCGGAGCCAATAGAGGTTCCACGCGGGCGAAACGGCGAGCAAATTATAGATTTTCATTATAAAAATTGGAAGTAACACCTTGGAGGCCTTTGTCCAGCAGTGGGACAGCATAGGATAAGAAAAAAAACGTGATTTTTCAGCTCATTCCCCGTGCTACTGGCACTAACTGGAACGAAGCTCACATCTGCATGATCAACGCGGGCGGACTTCGTGTGCAGATCAACCCAGGAGGTAACATTCTAGAAACTAGTGAACATTATCATCAAAATTTTTTTAAACACCGTATTCAGTAACTTGCCAATTCTTGTAATTATTTGAAATTTTATTCATCTCCTTTCATCAATTAGCCTCCGAAATCAGAATTCGTTTATTTACGCTATACCCACATCCGTGATTGGGTCACCTAACTCTATATAATAATGTAAATGTTTTGGTCCGGTAGATTCGTAGAAAATAGGCTGTGACAGACAGACAGACGGACACCTGAGTTATCCTATAATGGTTCCGTTGGTGCTTTTTGATTTACGGTACCCTAAAAACAGTCAGCCCGCGACCACGATTGCTGTAGCCTGTAACGCATTCGATTCGAAACGTCGAGAATAATAAATAATATTCATAAATATAGGAACCATAAAAATCAAATAAACTCTTTTGTCATCTCCAGAGGTGACCACCGAAGGTCTTCTGATGGCGATGCCGTTTGAAAACTACGTGCAAGTGTACGATCTCAAGGGACAGTACATACAGGAGGCTCTCGAGTTCTCCGTCGGAGTCTTCCAATCGGTACCAGGTGACTTCTACAGTGGGAGAATGCTGCAGATTGGCGGTAAGTAGGCATACGCCTTATGGAGTAAAGAATTGGGTCCGATTTCGAATGTTTTCTAGCTAAAACCTGGTGATTTATACAGAGGGAGAGCTGAAGATTGTAAAGCTTAATTTATAAAGGATAGCTACTACTTCGTATTATCGCGGTTCTTTCTTGGTCATTCTGCGTTTAGTCAGAGAATAGCTTGAGCCAAGCTATTCTGTCTGTGTGTATTGGCTCAAGCTATCATGGTTAATGAACCAGTGTGATGATAGGATTTAGTACACCTCGTACATGCCATTTTCCTCACGATGTAGGTATTCCTTCGCCGTTTGAGAGCACGTAATATTGTGGCACTTATGAAAAATATTTTGTTATAAAAACTTTTTTTTTCTGTCACTTACGTAGTCATGATCACACACTAGGATTCCCTGTGTCGTGGGTATCAGGAACTAAGAGTACCATGGTACCATAACACTCAGACCTGGAACAAATATTTGCAGATCATACAAACATTTGTCCCGCAGCGGGAATCGAACTCGCAACCTCTTGGATCTCAACCGGCTACTAGCCCGCCGCGCCACAGAGGTCGTCAAAAATTTATTTGCTGTGTTGGAAATAACTCCGGGATGGTCCCATACTTACAACCAGTTTTTTTTTTCAGGTATGCGTAACACATACAACGGGTCCGCTCCAGTTGGCTCCCGAGTCACTTCTACCATACGTTGCGTCGAGTGTGACGTCCCGCGCTACCTCCCCCTCGACCCCGAGCACACGTACAGAGTCGTCACGCAGAACTATATCGGGGATGGAGGGGGCGGCTACACGGTAATATACCAACTTTAGTTTTTAATATAACATAACATACCATATACAATACATAGGTCCCAGACTATACAGAATGTAATATACATAATACCCCCTATAAGCCCTATAAATGCCCCCTATAAGGCCGGGGGGGGGGGGGGAGGGGGCACACGTCATGTCGAACAACGTTTGTTCTACGACTTTGTAAATTTCGAAGTTTTTCATTCATGAAATGCCTTTTCAACTTTGCTCCAGAAATGTATCTAGCACAACATCCCACACTAAGATTCCCTGTGTCTTGGGTATCAGTAACTACGGGTACCATGGTACCACAACACACAATAACAAACCCGGAACTAATATTTGCAGATCATGCAAACATTTGTCCCGCAGCGAGAATCGAACCCGCACCTCTAGCGTCTCAGCAGGATAATCGCTGCGGCACGGACGTTGCAAAGGTTGTATTGGTGTCGAGTTCTCAGGTGGATGCTGCTGCCCATCCCCTGGTGTGACCCTAGTCGGCTTCCAACCACGCCACGGCCTAATCACTAACACACTGGGTGTTATTATAAAAAATGCCCTTAGTCTGGGTTTAAACCAGGACTACCAGTCTAGGCTTAAATATCGACCTAGGGTATATACGACTGTAATACAAAAGCAGATGGTTTGTTTTCCAGAAGCAACTTTCAAGCTAGATATGCCAAAAATGACATAAGCTTGGACTATCTCTGGTTTATCTAAAACCAGGCAGCCCCCTAGTTTAGCAATGGTCTATAAATTGACAGTTGATTGCTTGTTAGAGGTAAGAATTTGGACATCTCAATTGTGATGTGACACAATCCGTCAGTTGATACTTTGGAAATTTGCGAAGTAGCGCGAGAATTTATTTCGGAAAACAAACCATCTGCTTTCGCATTTAAAGTCGCATATGCCTAATGTCGATATTTAATCCTAGACTAGTACGCCTGGACTAAATTCAGATTTAGTCCATGTTCTGTAATAAGGCCGACAAGGTTTTAAATTTGGGGGTTCAAGAAAATAAAACAACTAAAATGTACACGTTTTAGGGGGGGGGGGGGATTGTGTTTGAGAGAGTCACTGAACTGTGGCGGTCTTATGAACTCCTGAATCTATTCCAGATGTTGTCAGACAACCGTCAGAATTTGGTTAACTTGGACGTGGACTACGTCACGTTGCAAAACTACATGCGGCGCCAAGGGGCTATCATGCAAGACCTCGACGGAAGAATCAACATCGTTTGGTGAATTGGTGTTTCGTACAGATATAAACCTTATTATATTATTATTAAAGAATAAATAGTGTTGATTATTGTATTATTTGTCGTAATCTTATTCCCCGGGGGCTTGGACCCCAAGTCACGTCCACTTTCCGCCTCATCAGATCAGCAGGGCTACTCTTGACGCTCTATTCGATCCTAATTCAGGAATTAGTGTAATTTGTCGTCAGAGTACTAGATTCCTTGGTCATTTGGTACTCTTGAATTCAAATACTAGCGCACAATTTGGAGTGGAATTTTATGGACCTAAGTGAAATCGACTTTCTGTCTCTGTTGTTCTTCACGCAAAAGTCAATCGCGTGCTCTATCTCGATTTGGTTCAAGAGTGCCAAACAAACGTTGAAACTGGATTGAGATTGGAACTGGATTGCGATTGGAACTGTTTTCAAGAGTAGCCCAGCCCTACAGCTCGCTATTGCCATGAAAATGTTCATAATTTGAATACACTGTCTTGTTGATAATTTTCTTTGGAAATTCATTATATATGCTAGTAGAAACTAGATACTATTAGAAATACTTTTCAGGTAAGTATTCCCAATTAGCGGTTTAGCCAGTAGGGGGTGGAGACACTTGACTTTAACAATGATTGACGATAATTACCACTTCAAAGCTTCATATTTATGAAACGGATTTCTGTGTTGATGTTACATACTCAGGTAGATGTTGCTGGCCATCCCCTGGTGTTATCCCTAAGGATTTTACTACATCCACGGGAGGAGAAGGGGTCTATTCTTCGGCCGGACATACCACAGCAATTTCTTTTACCGTGTATGGCGAAACTACGAAGGTTTCTTGTCGGATTTCGGAACCCTAAAAAAACTGACACTGGGTCAAAATCGCCTTGCAAAATTTAACCTATGTACATCAAAGGGCAAGTTCAATAAAAGCTTTTTTAAAATATGTACTTTTCATCACATCATTTATTTTAATTAAATAAATTCTAACTACATATTATAACTATTTACAAAAACAGTGTAAATAAACTCATTTTATAAAAAAAAAAACATGACAGGACAGGGTAAACGATTTACAATAAACAGGAAGTACATAATGTACTGTTTATTCACAACTTTAGATTTGAAGTTATAAAATTTGACAATTCACACTGCGCTAAAACGATAGCGGTCCTTTTCTTATATTCTGAAATGAAAAGGATCGCTATAATTTGAGTGCATTTTAACTTGAATTAAATCAATTGAGAATTGGCACCATTAACTAATTACGAGTATCAGAATGAATTACTATGGTTAGGTACGTCTTACGTATTGAAAATAGAAATGCTTTCGATTCCATTATTTAGAGTTAAGCCATGCTAAAATTACAACGGCCCTTAAGCCTGAAATATATTATCAGACGCAAATTAGGAGCCCACGTACACCTCGTCGAATTTTACGAATGAACAACGCTTGTTTAATTATTCGGATGAACAACGCTTGTTTAATTTTTCGGATGAACAAAGCTTGTTTATTTTTGAATGAACAACGCTTGTTTAATTTTTCGAATGAACAACGCTTGTTTAGTTTTTCGGATGAACAACGCTTGTTTAATTTTTCGGATGAACTATGCTTATTTAATTTTTTGAATGAAGTACGATTTTTTTTAGTCGTTAATTGTTTAAAACGTTTGGAATACAGCGAACATTGATAAGTCTTATCCGATTATAACTACAAAATTGTATGAAGACTTCTATTTTTTTCAATTAATGAGAAACTATTACCTAGGTTAGTTGTTGTGTTGTCTTGCTCTAGTTTCCTTCGGTATAGTTCCTAGGTTGCTTTGTGGGGCTTTTAAGTAGCGAGACAGTTGTATATGTTCAATTCACCAAACAATTTAAGCTAGCCCGATGTCATTTAACATTAACGAGTCTTCCTATCTACAAAAGAGAATTGCACAATATCATAGCCGAACCGGAGATCAGGAAAGATTCCAAAGTTTCTCTGCAGTGACATCGGCTAAAATGTTTGTAAATCGATTAGTGAATTGAATAACTCAAGATCGTCGATTCGATAACGTAGATACTCGTGCTTGGACCTCATAAACCCAACTGATAGTACGTAACGCGTCGCACCTCGGAGTTATCGACACAGAATTTATAAAACGCAAACATTGACACTAAAATGACTACGAGGTACTTACACGCGACCATGTGTCAGCATTTACTGGGCACTGGCTCTTTATTGAGCACGACGAGGTCCTTCTTGAACTCTGCGATGTCTTTGATGAACTCGTTGGGTTTTTCTGAGCAGTTTCCGACGAAAGGGTCGTTCGCATCGAGGAATACGAGGTAGTAATCACGGATATTGTTCTCGGTTGCGTTGGTTGGGTTTTTGATTTTGTGGCCCATTACCTGGAAATGAAAGTTGCATATTGATCGCATTCTATCCCACGAGTCATAGGCGTAGCCAGGGGGGTTTTGGGGTTTCAAACCCCCCCGAAATATTCAAAATATTGTCAAAATCTGATACGTTTTGAAGAAACGTGTGAACGATAATGTGTTTTTTTTACATCATGAATATTAATGTAATTTCGTGTATTTTTTTGTTGTTTTATTTTCTTGCCCCCAGGATAGCAGTTATGTAATGTGTGGCAAGATTTATAACTCCATGCCCAGAGAAATTAAACTAATTTGACAAAAAAATAAATTTTAGGTATTATAGCTACATTGACATTTGTGTATTGTGCGTATAATTTTAATGTAATTGAATATTTAATATAATATTATTTGATTAATTTCAAGTCTGATGTAGGTGACGTGTGTATTTTTTTTTACATTTAAATTCTTAGACATACCTAGCTTAATTGATATTGTACACCAATCTTGGTAACATAGTGGACATCGTTTTTAATTTGTACATCTTAATACCTATGTTTCACAATAAATGATATTTGATTTGATTTGATAGAGGCGGCTCAAGACCTTTCGTTGTGGCATTCTAGGGGAAGACTTGATAACAGCTGTCTAACCCATTCATATGTTGTTGAACTTTAAAAACATACCTGCACAGACAGTTTTCGGAACATGGATTTGTTGCCCGAAGCGAAGTGGTTGTCTAGCCATTGCTTCACGTCAGCCAACTGGACCTCTTCTATCGCTTCCGCCTGCAAACAACATACAATTGAACTACAGCAATGTTCACGCCATCTACCGCGTAGTGTTTTTCATAACATCATCAGCCCAGTTAATTCTCTTATGGGTTGATTTTCGAAAATTACTTTACACCTATAGACATACACTAAGGACATGCCGGACGCTCGCTAGATAATCGCCAAATAAAATGGTGTAAAAAATCAGTTGAGTGACACCCTCGATAATCAGTAGGTGACGTACACAGTGCGCGATCGTTTCGGCCACAAAATGCCGTATTGTGTGGTGAAAGGCTGCAGAAACAACTTTGCAAAGTGTAACTTAAAAAAATATGGCATTTCTTATCATCGGTATCAATTTTGTATGTTGAACTTTCCCTAATTATAGAAAACAATTTTATTTCCTTGGTAGATCGCTCTCCAATTCAATAAAGAGACGCCATACAAGCAAAACGCTATAACTTTGTAAGGATGTTAATTGATACGCGTGCGAGTTTCTTTGTTGTAAATAACCGGACTCCCAATAAGCAAAAAGGTTATGGCGTTCGGGTTTTTTCGTTCATTTCAACGTAGTTATAATGTAATCCGAGAGATGGCGCTGATTTTTTTCTAAGGAGGCATTGCTATATTGTTTTGTCTGACAAGCGTATCTTTACTTTTAAATCTATGTGTCCACCATTCTTTTGTGGATGCACACCGCATCCGCAGCCATGAAATAAGAAATTGAGTAAGTGCAAACATACCTCGTTGTACAGTCTATCGAACTGGTATTCTCCAGATGCTATTTCCTTGAAGTTTCTTTCAACCTGAAACAATTATCGACCATGTTTTACAGTTCTGCCGATTTAACTAGGCCGCCCTTAAGTGAGCTGTTTGGCTTGGCAGTAGATTTTATATTAACAATTATTATGCGTAACAAAACGTGACAGAAATGATACACTAAATGTGCCGTGGTGTGTCTGTCCTAAGAATAGACTCCATCTCCTCCCGTGGATGTAATAAAAGCTGACTAAGGGATTATGGCACCATGGGATGGGCAGCAGCATCTACCAGAGTACTCAACATGAACACTGCAATCACCAAACCGCCTGCCAAGCTTGTTGATTATGGCAAGTCCCCTCATTGTATTTTATGGGGGAGGCCTCGTCCAACAGTGGTCAACAAGGCTGCTGATGATGAAACTTCACGGTGGCCTAGTTAAATTGATCATACTGTTTCTAGACGTGTAAGGTCGGAGTTAGACGGTCCAAGTTTCAAACTCTTATGCAGGCCTAATTTAAATAGGTACTCCATATGAGGGCGAAACTTGGACGAGTCTCGAAAGATTTGTTTTAATAGTGCCCACTAATTTCACAGCCAGAGTCAACTCAATCCATGGCTGAATTGGTAAGGCATTGCCAATTAGACACGAAGATGGTTCGTGTCTACGTTGGATCACATTTAAATTAAGTATCAGGTACAAACATAATCTTGCAATAAGCGTGTAACATCCACTGCTGAACATATGATTAGATAAACGGTCTTAAGCCGCCTCCATCCACCAGCTTTCTGCTACTTTTACAATGTCGTGGGTCCATCGAGTACGTACCTCTTCCTCTAGCTCGTAATCGGTGGAATGCTTCAGCTGTATGAGAGACTGTTTTGTCGATGAGAGCGTCTTTTCGGTGAGTTTCTTCACGTCGCGCGCAAACTTCTTCAGAAAAGCTTCTACTCGGCTGTCCACATGAGCAACGCTGGAATTTATATAACACTTTGTAAGTTACATTATATAACATAACACCCAACAGTCACATACGTAGTCCTGATCCCACACTAGGATTCTCTGTGTCGTGGGTATCAGGAATTACGAGTACCATCATGGTACCATATCACCCAGACCCGGAACAAATATTTGCTGATTGTACAAACATTTATCCCACTACGGGAATCGAACCCGCAACCTCTCGCATCTCAGCAAACCATTTGAGTGTTTAATTGGCGAGGTTGGAAAGGTAGTAACAGGAGTTATTTTTTATTTATAAGTTTAAAAGTAATCCAATTAATAAGTTTCAAGTAGTCGTGGTTTCAATTAGTTTAATACTTTTGAAATGTTGCTCTTTTGGGTCAGCCCAGAGGTCCAATTCTCTAAATTATTTTAAAACTACACTGAAAGTTAACCGAATCGAGACTGAATTATGAATTGACAGAAAGTTGGTATTCTGCTCCCATATAAATAACAATTTATTCTACTTTCAATTCACGGTGACTACCATTAGAGTAGGATAGTTATATACATAATCGCAAAGAGTAAAGAGAGACTCTATCTACAATGCTAAAATTATCGAAAAAAACTTTGAAACATTCAAGTTTCGGTCACATTTCGATATAATCACATTACAGTGTTGTAACGTGATTATATGTTTATAGAATACCATTTCTGACATTTAAGACATCGACACAAGATCGAAACATGATCCGAAATCTATTTTATCTATTTTTAAGTTAGTGAATTGGGCCTCTGGTAAAAAATATACCTCTGTACCAAATGTCATTGAAATCGGTTCAACCGTGACGGCGTGATCGGTTAACAAACATATAATATTAGTGGGGTTCATATGAATATTTCAAGCAAGGCATATTGCATTTCGCTTTTTGTGGGCTGCGGGTAATGCCCAGATGCTTTCCACATTATGCCTAAGCGCTGTAGAAAGTGGTGAAAGCTCTAATTCAGCAGAATTAAGCGCTAAATGTGCATCAAAAAGTAATCATTGCGCAGTCAAATGCGCTAATTGTGCAGTAAAAAGCTCTAATTCCTCGGAAGAAAGCTCTAATTGCGCAGTCAAATGCGCTAATTGTGCAGTAAAAAGCTCTAATTCCTCAGAAGAAAGCTCTAATTGCGCAGTCAAAAGCGCTAATTGTGGATTTGAAAGTGTTAATTTATTACCTGAACTTATCTGCCTGTGTGTTAACGGTTACGGAAAATCCTAATACGCCGAACGTGTAGCGCATCATGCTGAACACGCTGTACCCGAGTTGTTCTTTCGTTCGAAGCATGTCGAATACAGGCTCCTCCATTAGCATCTACCAACAAATTAATAACTTCATTAATTACTTATAATCCCTATTAAATTTTAAGCAATGCATAATTTGTTGTTTAAGGCAGTACCCCGACCAAGCACGGCGTCAAGCTGTTTTTCTCAAGCCTCTCTCCTCGTTAAATAAAGCAAGTAAAAAAAAATTAAAAGTCACCACATATATTTGACATTTTGTCATCAAGTTCCACGATTGGTTTAATGATTTAACGTCGTAAGTACTCGACAATAAACCCATGAAAAAATTGAAATAAATCATGATTTTGTACATCTTCTCTTAAAGTTCACGTTACTGAATTTTTTTGTTTACACAATTGGATAGTTAATTTAATAGTAGAATTATTACACGATTAATTTTTTTTTAAAATGCGTTCTCTTTATTTTTTATGAATTATATTTCATGAATCCGTGCGAATCTGGCTGTGCGCAAGGAGCGGACCAGTCAGCCGCCGGTTCTCGGACGGACGGCTAGATGGCAGTACTATTAGAACGGACTACATAGGTGTCACTAAAATAAATAATTTGCGATGTATTGTAGAGGCGAACACCTCAAGGTCATTCGGTCAGGGTAGCGCCTAAGATTTTTCTTACACATAAACGCAATTTTGTTTTTTTTTGTTTTTTGACACGAATTTTTGTATGGAGAATGGGGATTACAAAGTTTGGTGTCACCATACAACATTCGTGTTACATTACACCATATGCCCGAGTCAATTGTTTGCAAAAACGTTAGACTCGGCCTCCTGGTGAGATGAGTAAGTTGATATATCAAGTGTAGCGTGTCAAGAACGTCTAAGAATTTTTGCCAATTCTCTTAACATTTTACTATTGAATACTTTATGTAGTAAAGTCTTTTACTATGTATTAACTACTCCTAGTTCTCGAGGCACGACACATGCGCTTCCGACCAAGTAGTAAGAAGGATCATCAAATCAATGCAAGCCTTGTTTGTTGCCCTGATTTTTCTAGGCTTGGTCGCGTTAGACCAGAAGTAATATTAGTTTATAAGATTCAAAATGATCCTAGTGATTTCAATGAATAAAATACTTTTGAATTTGAATGTGTTCAACTAATTTCAGACTTATTCCTGATGGTATTGTTGTAATGATTCCTAATTACTGCAAATTAATAAGGTTTAAAATATAATGCTTACCATAAGTATTTCAATACAGGCTGTATCCCACGGAGTAGACATCTCTCCCTGATAGTAGTTCGTCACTATACTGTTGGTAGACAGTGTGTTCAAACTGAGTACTCGCACTTTGTGATCGCCCAATGGCAGTTGGATTACTTTTAGCTGAAACAAGATTCAATTCTTATAATTCAATATCAAGTCCGCATGTCAAGTACACCCTAGGGGACAATGGAACAGTGCTGCTATCAACACAAAGTCCTTTTCCGTTATTTTAAGAAGTTCAATGCCTGGGTTCAGTTTCGCAGACCAATACATCCCAATGCGGGACGTCAGCCCATTTTGTAGCCCCATTTTTATGAACTCTGATTCACTGAATTTTGGGATAAATAGTATCCTATGTTTTAATCCAGTTTTTAATCTATCTGTGTACCAAATTCTGCACTGGTGGATCTTTTCAAGCTTCTGCACTGGAACGGATATGACATCAACATCAATGGCGAACACATCACTCACCTTCGATATGCCGATGTCATAGTCATCATGGCAGAATCGCTGGATGTCAAATGACCATGTCGCACCTATGCCTGTACACGTTAGGAATGATATTTTCAAAGTTGTTGACCACTATGTCTATTTGGGTCAGACAGGTTCATGAAGTATTTGATGATCAAAATAAAAAATATTTTATATGATTTATTTAAAAAAAACGTCTGAAAGAGTCTTGTTAACGATTATGAAAAAAACAGTGTGATGATGAAAATAGGTATTTAAAAAAATGGTAGGTACCTACCTTCGGCATTTCCCAGGTGGGAATTGCAACGCCATTTATTTTGTTAACAATGCTCTCTGAAACTCGTATAGCCTCGTGCCATGGCATGTTCCCCTGCACTAGAGCCTGTAATCAATGGAACATTATATTTATATTTAAAATTAGTGTCCGCTTGCGGTTTCGCTCGCGTTATACCGGGATAAAATGTATAAGCATATTTGTCAACTCAGGTATTTTTTTTATTTTTTTTTATTTTTTTAGGACAACAGGCGATTACACTCATGTAGTGCTAAATATAGGACTAAAAATAACACAGTGATTCTATGACAGTAACCAGCCCCGTTGTCCATAATATAAGTCCAGAGGCTTAACCATGAGCTCTTATAGCTATTCAGTTCAGAAACTATTCAGTACAAAATATCGGTTCGTCGCGTCGTTGACATCCGTCATCATTGAATAACTTTACTCGCCGATGTCTATAGACCTTCTGCTACTGTGCCTTTAAATATAGCTGCGGACATCACGGAACCGATATTTTGTACTGAATAGTTTTTGAATTGAATCGCTATATGAGCTCATGGTAAGGCAAAATCTATCTGTGTACCAACTTTTATCGAATTCGGTTGTCGTTACGGGGCGGTTGAGTATCGAATATAGACCCAAAAATTAGTATTTATAATATTAGTAGGGTATTAGGATTGCTGCCCCTCTGGATTACCTACCTACTTATCTACTGTTGTCGATTAAAGTTATGTTTGAGTCACCTTACGACTTACTTTACTTTAATAAATATGTTATGCCGTAGCTTTAAAAAAAACCGCGCCGAGCGCCCTTCAAATGCATTCATTGCATGCATGCAATACGCTAGCGTAGCAAGCAAACGCCAAGCTCGCCAGCCGCCAGCGCACCGACGACGACGGACGAAGATTACCGAATCTGGCCGAGCGCTCTTATAATCGGCTGCGAATTATCTCGTATCTATACCCTGATTTTTAATTTTAGACAATTTTTGTAAACAAACAAATGTCAAGATATGCCACTGTGTGTATAAATGTCATGTATGTGTGTCATATGTGAATTTACACGTATGCTACACAATCATGGCACTTATACTCACAGTGGCATATCTTGACATTTGTTTGTTTACAAAAATTGTCTGAAATAAAAAATCAGGGTATAGTGTAATTGTCTAGTGACTAGACCATCAGTGCTCTCACTACTACGGCTACTATTGAAGATAAATCTGAATCCAAATGACGCCTGGTTTTACAGGCTGTTGGGAAGTGTGGCAGGTTTGAGCTGGCAACACAATTCTATCGTGTATTACTTCTGTCTTCTAGCTCTCTATTCACCCACATCTCATAAAAATCTAGATGTCTCTCCTAGGCCGACAGGGCTCTCTATCTTTTCTCTATCGTGCGACAGGTTTGCAACAGGCATAAATTGTGCCATGAGGGCTGTCAAACGTAGCTATTCTCATAAAAAGTTACCGTTTGATAGCCCTGATTGCACAATTTACGCCTTTTGCAAACCTGTCGCGAGATAGAGAATAGCTCTGCCGTTCTCGTTACACATACCTGAACGTAGAATTGTCCCCACAGCCGGGAGGCAAATTCAATCATTTCCTTGAACGATATTTCGTTCACGAGCAGCGCCTTGTCACGCGGCGAAATGTACGGGTTTAGAAGCACATTCATTCGCACGTCCCTAGAAAACGTTTAATATAAGAGGGTGGCAACGAAAATTCGCTTACATTGCACCCCAGTACAATGTAAGAGAAGTCGCATATTGTATATACAATTAAGAAGAATATATATTATAATATATATCAAGAAAATACAGGACGGTCCAAACAGCGAGGTCCAAAAAAAGTTAAATTTTTCTCACCCTAAAAACCCGTATCTGAAAATACCCCATGTATATTCCAGTTTTTTTGTAGTTTTAGAGTTATGTTTTTTTTTTAATTTATATATTTTAGATTTAATCCTAGAATTGAATCTTTTTTTAGGTTGGAAATCATTTTAAATTAAAAATACGGCTAATTACCACTGTTTTCCGTCATTTTTGCTGAAGTTTAACAGCACACACAAACAACACACAAAACACCACAAGTTGTTTGTGGCGTTAAACAGTGGTAATTAGCCGTATTTTCAATCTGTATATATAAAATTCAGAACCCTGACTTACTGATATATCAACGCACAGCCTAAACCGCTGGTCCTAGCGACATACAATTTTAAACTTAATCCTCCTTTGATTTCGGGTAAAAGTAAACTTACTTGGCTAGTTTCTGGGGCTTGATGAGCACGTTGTGGTAGACCCGCGCGCGCACCTCGCGCACCGCCTCGAACATATCCTCAGTCAGATTGTCAGTGCACTTCTGCATTTCATCCGTTATCAGTTTCACTAAAAGCTGAAACAAACCACATAAACACTAAGGGCCTTGTTCATAATCATTTTCTAAACCTATTTCAGTTAAAATAGCTTTTGTTTTCTCCTCTCTGATGTAAAATGTCATACGTCAAAACAAGACAAAACATATTTTAACTAAAATAGGTTTAAAAATTATTATGAACTAGTTGCTAGAGTTTAGTTGAAAATGGATGATGATGATGATGATGAAAAGTAGCCTATGTGTTAATCCAGGGCGTAAAGTATCTCCATTCCAAATTTCACTCAAATCCATTCAGTAGTTTTTACGTGAAAGAGTAACAAACATCCATTCATACTCACAAACTTTCGCGTTTAGTAGGATAAGAGGATTAGGGTCTGTCTCATAATCATTTTCTAAACCTATCTCAGTTAAAATAGCTTTTGTTTTCTTCTCTCTGATGTAAAATGTCATACGTCAAAACAAGACAAAGGCTATTTTAACTAAAATAGGTTTAGAGAATTATTATGAAACAGGGAGTAAGGCACCAACAAATTAATCATACAAACGGGTTTAAGCGGTGTGTGTACACTTGATATTATGTTTCAATGATAACAATGTTGTTTTTTTTTAAATCCCGGTTTTTGGGGTAATTTAATTTATAAGTTTGCAACACTGCAACTTTGTCGTATTTACATATTTGATTACGAATCTAGATCAGGCCCTGTATTCCCTGAATGAAAGTCACTCGGTAACTCACGTTTAACGAGCTGTATGAACTGCCCATTACCACTTCTACTTGCTAATTCTGGGTCGGTGATCTTTGTTCTACGGATTTCCTCATTATAACAGCTGTTTAACCAATGTCTAACCTATCTGATTTTTTATTTTAGACAATTTTTGTAAACAAACAAATGTCAAGATATGCCACTGTGTGTATAAGTGTCATGTATGTGTGTCATGTGTGAATTTACACGTATGCTACACAATCATGACACTTATACTCACAGTGGCATATCTTGACATTTGTTTGTTTACAAAAATTGTCTGAAATAAAAAATCAGGGTATAACTAATTTTTTTAGATTTTCGTACCTAAAGTTTGCCTGGACCATACGGGCAAGCCATTGTGCAAACGATAAGCATGTGTATTTCTTACTAACTTCATGGCTTAAGGCAAATCGCAAAGTGTCTATCTAACAACTTTCGTCAAAACATATAGTGGTTACTTACGTGCAGGTTTTGACTGTACCCGTTGACTTTGACTGTGACACCTTTGTCACTCACGTATATTGAATGGGACAGATCCGCCATGTTAGCTGGATACGTTTCTTCCTGTAAACATAGAACAATTTAGAATAACCAAAACAGAGGCAATCGAGGCCTTTCCAAAATATAAAAAATACGTGTGAAAATACGGTCCGGACTAGTCGTAGAACTATTTCTATGGTAGTTTATGCACTAGATCCGGCTTCCGTTATCCGATTTCTCTATAGATCCGAATTTTCACGGATACGGATCGGACTCGGATCGGACGTAGTGCGAAACCGCCCTGTCGGTCGCTGCGGGCGAGCGCGAGGCGTCGGGAGACTATCTGTCTGTATCTGAGACTATCTGACGTTTCCGTCTCACAGAAGTTTGTATTCGTAATTTTTTTAAAACACAAACAATATTATAAATACTTACTTTCAATTCTTGGTTCAGTACGTCAGTCCAGAGATCAAGAAGACAGGAACTGTAAATAAATCAAATAATATAACAAAACATAACAACCAACAGTCACATACACCGACCTCTGTGGCGTGGCGGGCGAGTAGCCGGCTGAGATGCAAGAGGTTGCGGGTTCGATTCCCGCTGCGGAACAAATGTTTGTATGATCTGCAAATATTTGTTCCAGGTTTGGGTGTTATGGTACCATGGTAATCGTAGTTCCTGACCCACGACACAGGGAATCCTAGTGTGGGATCAGGACTATGTATGTGACTGTTGGGTGTTATGTTATGTTATCTTTAATTCATTTTTTATCATTGCCACAACATGAATCTCAACTCACTGGAATAATATTGCTTACCTGTTTTGTCAAAATGTTGCGCACCTGTTTTGTTTTGGCCTACATCATCATCTTCATCAGCCAGTAGAAGTCCACTGCTAGACATAGACCTCCCCCCTAGAATGCCACGACGAACGGTCTTGAGCCGTCTCCATCCACCGAGTTCCTGCGACATTGCAGTGACGACTTACGGCCCTGAGACGTGGTAACTATTGGCCGTATAGACAAGCTCAAAGTCGCGCAGCAGGCTATGGAGGGAGATATGCTAGGGGTTTCACTGCGTGGATAGAATCCGGAACGAGAAAATCCGTAGAAGAACCAAGATCACCGACTTAGCTCTCAGAGTTATTATATTATATTATTAGCTCATCAACACTTTATGAGATGATAATAATAATAATATTATTATAGGAGGTTCCTCTCTCTGCAGCCCTAGCCTCCGACCGCTTGGGCCTTTGCTCCGCGGGCTGTGGTTTACTGTTTTGTAATATTTTTTTGACTATACTGTTTTTTATATACTATTTGTTTTTACAGATAAGTAGTAGGTATTCCTTTATAGTGAAAAATGTATTTTATAACGAGTTTTAAAATATATCAGTGTCATAATAATATAATTTCAAATACGATTGTAAAAATTGTTCTTGAATAAATAAATGAATGAATGAATGATAGCAATCATTGATTTGGCGGTAATCAGGAGATCGAACACAGATGTTTTAATTGATATTTCGCATAAACATCATTGGTTTAGCTACGGATGTAAATTAATGATGTGTAGTGTTGTTTTGGTTCATTGACATTCGTAGCTAAACTGATTACGTAAGGCCGCACGGGAGGGTACAAAACGACCGAATTGAAAGCATTATTTAATAAAAAATAAAACTTACAAACTAATTAAGCCTAACGTAACGATAGTCCGATGTTAGGTACTAAAGTGAATATCAAAAAGTCCATTAATCACACCGGTCCTACAGTGGCGGGAAAAGCAACGATGACGTTTTCATTCTCTTGTTCTTGGTAACCAGCGCACATGGTGTGATGTGCAGTTGATCGTTGCGAAACGTGGCAAGAATCGCTGGAAATATGCCGGTTACGTAATAATCTAATGATATTTATGAGATAATATCAATTAAAACATGTGTGTTCCATCTCCTGCTTACCGCAAAATCAATGATTGCAATCTCAAAAAGTGTTGATGAGCTGTAATCAGCAAAAAACATAATAAAATTTGAATTTCGCGCCATTTGCGAAACGTTCCACGTTAAAATGTAACTTACTCCCTCGGAGATTTGAGACTGAGCGGTGTGATAAAGTAGAAGTAGAGCAAGGCGGTCGGGAAACGGAATTTGAAGTCTGGTTTGTACCATAGCTCCAGTTTGTCGTTCTTGCGGAGAAGATTCGGCTGGTCAAGTCTGCAACAATGTATACATTAAGCATGTTGCATTTAGCTTTAACTAAAGAATCATTATCTGTCTGACCTACCCTCGTTTTGATAGGATTGTGGAAATATTCTGTGAATATATAAGTAGAATAGTCATATTTTCTTTTCTTTTCAAAGTCCGGTAACGCAGCATCGGCCGTCTGAGGCCAACTGCATTATGTCCTTCAGAAAAAAAAAAAAAAAAATCTTTTCTTTTCTTTTATCAGTTTGTATTATAGTATTTACCGTTTATATTATTTAAGTTATTACTATTTATTAGTCTATTTTATAAAAGTAGGTATATTATGTATTCGAGTTTAATGTAAAAACTGTATTTTTGAATTCTACCATTATTGTTATTATTTTTACTCTGTGCACCGCTGTTTCGTTGCTGCTTCGCTCGTTACTGTCCATCCAAAGTGGAAGAAATCACTCTCAGCGATAAGGCCGCCCATTGTACTGTTAATTTTACTAAATCCTGTTACCTATGTATTCCTGGTGTACAATAAAGTGTTAAACTATCTATCTATCTATCTACATTGGAAAGTGCCGAGAACATTTTAATGCGACGAGAAAACTCAAAACAAAACAGAAACTCTTTTGTAAACTCCGCAATAACCCAACGGCTACCGGTTTATAGCACGCGAGTGTGCGTGCGAGACCGCAGGCGACAAGATTAAATGAGAGTGAATGAGATAGATTATATCCACTTAAATAGAAGCCACAGAATTAATGCATAGTAACTTTTGGACATTTTACACAACATTATCTAGCCCCAAGCTAAGCAGAGCATGTGTTATGGGTACTACATAACTGATATACTTAATACAATACATTACATACATAGATATTTTTTATTATACATAGAAAAATCCGGAACAAATATCTGTAGATCGTACAAATATTTGTTCCGAGGCGGGAATCGAACCCGCAACCTCCTGCGTTGCAGGCGAACCTTCGCCCGTCGCACCACAGAGGTCGTCATTATCGATAATTCATTTACAGCGCCATCTATGGAAAAACATACAAAAACTCTTGCACAAACCTGAAATTCTCGACGGCAGCCACCAACTCGCCGTGCGTAAGAGTTTTGTTAATTTTCCCAGTTTCTTCCACTTTCTTCCTTATATCCTTCATAGATGTGTTGTGTAGATCTATACCCAGGTCCGACGCCACGTCTAAGTACGGCTGCGCAGGCGCAATGAGCGAGAAATCCGTTGTGATGTAAATGTTTTTGTCGGGAATGTGGAAGTTGGGATACGGTTCCACTTTCATCCAGCGTTTCATCCAATTTTCAGGGATCTCTGGAAGATAAGTGTTACAAAATTAACACCCCACTCACATACGTAGTCATGATCCCACACTAGGATTCCTTGTATCGTGGGTATCAAGAACTACAATACCATGGTACCAAAACAAATATTTGCAGACCATGCATACATTTGTCCCGTAGCAGGAATCGAACCCACATCTCTCACGTCTCAGCCGGCTAATCGACCGCTGCAGAAATAATTGGTATGTGACAGTTGAACTTCGGGCAATATTTATTCCCCGTGGTCCAACCAGTTGAACTAAGCAGTTGTATAATACATCGGTAACTATACCTTTTCGTTTATAATCTGTGCCGAACCATTTCTCCTTAGAGTCGTATTGTATCGGCTTCGAGTGCTTGTTGGAGAGGATCATTATATTCGCGCTGTTGGGACGCATGCACTCCAGCAGATCGGTTATACCCTAAAAGATCAAAAATATTTTAATTTATTGAAATCACAAGGATCATATTGAATCATCTCCATCTAAAATTACTCCTCCAACGCGAACAAACCTAGAAGAATCAGGGCAATCAAAAATCTTGCATTGTTATTGTGTAATCGATTTCGCGGTAAAATCGCGGCCGGTCGTGCGCCAACTTGTTCATCAGTCGACTCTGTCCGACAGTGTACGAATCATGTCAGCGGGACAAAGCTATACTATACGTTCGGCTACAGTCGGATATCAGTCTGCGCTTTTCTACGCAAACAAAAACAGTCGATCGGACTTATTTTCTGGGTAAAACTGTACGTGAAAATTTCCCGTTTAATAAAATTAACCTTACAGTATTTGAAACAGAGTTGAAAACAGCTTACCTTCGGATCATACTTATAGTACAACTTATCGCCCGTGATGTAATGTTGCGGTGGGTAGAAATGCATGTTCTCGACCAAATTCTCAACGTAATCAGCCGGCTGGGATTCCTCTTCGAAACGGAAGTTCGTTTCTTCGATAGTCTGAAACGCAAACGAACTTACTATCATAATCATACGCGAGCGAGACGTTCTGAAGAAAGGCCAGCACACATTACATTTCCTTGACCCAATCCACAATAATATTTTCCGTTTGCCGTGGGAATACCCTCTTATTCATAAATTTGTAAACCTTTGATAGAGAATACCCCCCGTGTTTGAGCTCATTTTGATTAACTCATAAAATTATCATCATATTTAAAATCATACTTTTTTTTATGAATTAAAATATGGTTATCAAATTTCTTACTTACTTTGATCTCTTTGTAAACTTCTTCAGATGGTCCGATCTTTCTCAGCATGTTTATATAAGAAAATACCGCTTCCAACACCTAGAAATACAAAACATTTTTTAGCTAAAACAACTTTTACCGCTTTACTATTAAACACTATTTCGAGACAAGCTATTTTTAACACTAAAAAGAACACGGTATAACATAACATAACACCCAACAGTCACATACGTAGTCTTGATCTCGCACTAGGATTCCCTGTGTCGTGGGTATCAGGAACTACGAGTACCATGGTACCATAACACCCAGACCCGGAACAGTTATTTGCTGATCATATAAACATTTGTTTCTGCAGCGGGAATCGAACTATTTATTTATTATTATCATGGTTCTTCTATGGATCTCCTCATGTCGGATTCTAACACGTAGTGAAACTCCGAGCATAGCTCTAAGTCTCTCCATAGCCCGCTACGACTTTAAGCTTGTGTATGAGGCCAATAGTTAGCGACAGCTTCTCAGTGCCGTATGTTATCACTGGCAACGCGCACTGATTATAGACTTTTTGTCTCGAGGCTCTGTGCAATTTGGTTCAATTTCAATTTCAATAGCCTTTATTTATTTATTTATTTTATTTCAGACAAATGTCTATTAAGATTTGTTTAATGTATTAAACAAATCTTAATTCTAGTTTACAAAATCTTATCATTAGACATCGGTAATTTGATTGTTTTGCTTTTCAGCATAGGCCTCCCCCAGCCTTTTCCAAAGTTTGTGATCTTGAGCTTTCCTTCTCCAAAGCCCTCATGCAGCTACGCTGATGTCGTCTAAAGTCTGTGTCGTTCAAAGGTGGGAACCTTTGAAACGGTCGACCTCTGGCTCTTTTCCCTTCTCTTGGGTACTATTCGATCACGTCCTTGGACCATTAATATTTTTTATAACTCAATATATGGCATGCCCACTACCATTTCAGTTTCTTAAAAAATTGTGTGTGTTATGTCTGCTATTGTTGTTCTATTTCTTATAAGTGCAATTTGGTTATGCTGGGTTTATTACACTAGTACATTAGGACTCAAATAAGTTTAGAAGTGTTAATAAAAAAGTATTGAGTATAATACTGTGCAATGTAATTGCGCGCGGCCCGCCTCGTTCAGTAGGCCGCAGCACCAACATCGCCTTAAAAATGACACCTAAACCTATACCTACCTATTCTTGGTTTAAGGCCAAAGCACACCGGATTCGTATGCACTACGTAACGTAGACACGCGCGTCTTTACGTATGTACACGCTTGCGTGCACGTCACGCAAGCCCGTAGCGACTGGAAGAGTGAGGGTGCGTTTGTAGCAGGAGGGACATGCACGTTCTATAAGGCTTACCACGAGGGACAAGAAATTCAAAGCGCTCCCGGAGGTAAGGAGGAGCGATTGGACTATGAAGAATTTTGAATAGAAGAAAGAGAACATGAAGATCACGACGACGACGAATAGGAAGCCACTTTAATTGGGATCTAAACTCGGATAAGTGATCAAACTTACGTAAACCGAATATAAAACGAATACACAAGTTTTGAAGACGTTCCAGTTTGTTAAGAAGTTCCTCCGTGGCATCAAGAAAGCAGACATCGGCATAATCAAGAATTGGGCTAGGGTACATTTTTTTTTTTTTTATGCTACTTGGCAAGCAGACAAGCTTACGGCCCACCAAGATGGAAAGCAGTTACCGTAGCCTATGAACGCCTGTAACACCAGCGGCATCACACGCGCGCTGCCGACCCTGAGACATAAAGATGAAAAGTCTCATGTGCCTGTAATTTCACCAGCAAACCCAGCACCCTTCAAACCGAAACACAGCAATGCGAACACTACTGCTTGGCGGCAGAAATAGGTACGGTGGTAGTACTTCCCCGGACGAACTCTTTCACAAGAAGTTCTACGTCTACGTCTAAGCGTACGCAGCCGGTGTGCTGTGGCCTTTAGTATCAGTTCATGATTTACCTTGTCAATATGATTTAATCCATCTTTAGTAAGTACAACTTGCGTCGAAAACAGACTATACATCGTTGTATAGTCGATACCACTCTCTGAGTTGCCTGTGTAGATTCCCAGTGCCCAAACTCTGAAATATACACAAAATTGTGTGTCCTCAACATTGCATACATACATAGACATGGGCATAGATAGATAGAAAATACTTTATCGCAAGCCATAATATAAAATCAATTTACAAACAAAGACTGAGGTCCAGATAAATAGAACGTACTTTACGGTGACTAAGTCTAAGCCTTACTTTAAAATTGTCCATGTCTCTCTCTAATACGCGTGTTTTAACATTTATGTGACAGTGACAGGGACAGAGAGCTGATTCTACGTTTTGACAAGCAATAGGCACGGACGTCAGGTGTAGTGTAACACGGATTTTTGTATGGAAAATGAGGTTCACAGAGTGTACGCTAGGGGCGCTCATCGGCGTCGCCATACAAAAATCTACACTACACTACACGAGACGTCCATGCCAATTGCTTGTCAAAACGTAGAATCAGGGTCCAGGGGCCCAATTCACTAACTTAAAAATAGTTAAAATAGAGTTCGGATCATGTTTCGATCTTGTGTCGATGTCTTAAATGTCAGAAATGGTATTCTCTAAACATAAAATACAACATTGTAATGTGATTATATCGAAATGTGACCGAAACTTGAACGATTCAAAGTTTTTTCGATAATTTTAGCATTGTAGATGGAGTCTCTCTTTACTCTTTGCGATTATATTATATAACTATCCTAGTCTAATGGTAGTCACCGTGAATTGAAAGTAGACTAAATTATTATTTATAAGGGAGCAGAATACCAACTTTCTGTCAATTCATAATTCAGTCTCGACTCGGTTAACTTTCAGTGTAGTTTTAAAATAATTTAGAGAATTGAGCCTCTGGTCTTTCGTAAGTCATATTTTGGCTAACACGTAAGTACGTTCTATTTATCTGGACCTAAAACTAGCTATGATATATAATTGGTAGTCTTATCGCATTGTTGCAATTACACCCAGACAACCTTTAAACTGCATGACTACAAAATTTACATGGGACCACCATCATCATCATCATCATTATCACCAGCCTGTTTATGTCCACTGCTGGACGAAGCCTCGCCCATTGAATACAATGGGGGGATTTGCCATAATCACCACGATTGACAGCCGGATTGATGATCGTAGTTTGGTATTAAGTACTCAGGTAGATGCCCATCACCTGACGTAATCTTTTAGTTGCCTTTTACGACATCCACTGGAGGAGTTGGAGAAGTCCTATTCTTAGGCCGAGCCTACCACAGCATTCTTAAAGCTAATAATGATAAATGAGTTGCAAGTGAAAACTGGACTGACCTACCTGACAGCGTATTACGAATTTTGCACCGCAACAATCGATTTGCGAGTCGTGAGCCACACCGTGATTCACATAATAACTATTCATCATTCTGTGCCGCGAAGTCGATGGAAACAGCACAGATTCATAAATAGTGACTACGTGAGTCATGTTGAATGCTCACGACTCTCAAATCGATTGTTGTAATGCAAAACATGTAATACGCCCTTTGTAATGTCACATTACTGGACTCGTGTGATCCTGCCAAAGAGTATATATTTTTTATTTTTTTATTTTAACAACCAACAGTCACATACATAGTCCTAATCCCACACTAGGATTCCCTGTGTCATGGGTATCAGGAACTACGAGTGCCATGGTACCACAACACCCAGACCCGAAACAAATATTTGCAGATCATGCAAACATTTGTCCTGCAGCGGGAATCGAACCCGCAGCCTTTTGCGTCTCAGCCAGCTACTCGTACTCCGCGCCACGGAGGTCGTCAAAAGTAAAAAAAAATAAAAAATATATAATAGTGTAGTTACTTTTTCCTGAGATAAGAGAGCAGACTGCCCTTCCCCTCGTGCCCCAGCAGGTATGAGATGTACTGGTGCGGCTTCGACTCGTACTCAGATATCAGCGAACGCATGCACCACGTTAAGTGTACCTGACAAAACATTAGTCTGTTCAGAAAATGACCCGTCGTGGAATTTGAGGGCGCAGCTGTGCTCAATTACCTTTTTTGTTTAGCGGGCAATACCATAACACCCATACCACCATACCATACGATACCATACCATGGTCTTTCCCGTTTTGATCCTAATTCAACTGTAACTATTGCTTTTAGTTTATGATTGAAAATGCCGACAGATATAAACCAGCTCCTATATTAAGGTACAACCTTCCTATATAAGTAGTTCACAACGTTAGTTCACAATTTGGCCACGACGGCTCTCTTTCTGAACAGACTCTATTAACTTTTAGAATGATACAAAAATTTGAGCATTCACAGAGGGTATCGAACCCGCAACGATACAAAAAATATATTATTTGACAAGCTTCTATGAAAAACTGATAAAAAATCCATGCTCGAGTCTTGATTCATTTTCGATTTTAATGATGGTAATTTTAATAGGGGCCGTGTAGTTCTGGAAAACAGGCCTTAGAAAGACTTACCTCAGTGGTGTCTCCTACGGGTTTGACGTAGTATATGCTGCGGAACTCCGGCGTGACGTTGTCGGGCTTGAAGGAGTACGTAGCGAAGTCATCTGAGGGCAGATTGTTGCTCGGGATATGGCCGAACGTGTTGATCACGTACTGTTCCAGCACGTTTATGTCCATACGCGCCTAGGCAGTAACAATTATTATATAAGTCAAATTGAACGCACCTTGTTAGTAGTAGAAAGAGTTCGTCCGGGGAAGTACTACCACCGTTGTACCGCCAAGCAGTAGTGCTCGCATTGCTGTGTTTAATTTTGAAGGATACGGTGAAATTACAGACACTGGCACAGGCATTTTCATGTTTATTTCTCAGGGTTGGCAGCGCGCGTTTGATGCCTCTGGTGTTGCATGCGTCCATAGGCTATGGTAACTACTATCCATAAGGTGGGCCGTATGCCCTATACTCTGTTCACGGTGAGGACCGAATATAGGGCGCTTTCTCTCTTGCCCAATTACAGACACTGGCACAGGCATTTTCATGTTTATTTCTCAGGGTTGGTAGCGCGCGTTTGATGCCTCTGGTGTTGCATGCGCCCATAGGCTATGGAAACTACTTTCCATAAGGTGGGCCGTATGCCCTATACTCTGTTCACGGTGAGGACCGAACATATAGGGCGCTTTCTCTCTTGCACAATTCTATATGGAATAAAAAAAGGATGCACTGCCACCGTAACTGACTTTAATTGATTATTGGGCGTGGCCTTTCTGTTAAAATGTTAAGCTGCAGTTATATTGCTCGCTACTTTCGACAACATAATTTCCCTGTCCGACCAAAATCCAAGCGCGGTAACAGCGCGGCTCTTTCAACTTCAGGCAAAAGTCGACAACTCGATGCAAAATGGCATCACGAGTATTACATTCTCATTTATAACGTATATCTTGAACAATAGCTCACCTGTACTGCGACCGTCATTCGATTAGCACTATAATGCCTCTTCCTAAACACATGCGCTGCTTGATGAAGCTTCTCATCGTCATTAATATCTTCCTTCAAACTCTTCAGATTGCCCCATGTGAACGTACGAGCCGGATGCCCTTCCGGGAACAGACTGCACAGAAGTTGGTCCTTGCGGTTCGAGTTCGATGGCGAGGCTATAGCGAACTCTATAGCAATGGAAATAGGGGATGTTATTGCAGGGCTGTTTCGTATGCTGAAAAGAGGAGGAAAAATATGCTATGGAGCATGTCTGGGACATAATTAATGGACCCATCGTGGCATGTTAAAATATACTGTAATTACTCAACGGTTTTTAGGTAAGTCTTTATATTTGCCGTGGTGTGTGCGGCATAAGAATATACCCCTCCTTCTCCTCACGTGGATGTAGTAAAGCTAGTAAACTAGCTGGTGATGATGACTTTTATTTGTTTAAACCAAGTAGCCACCTCTACGGCTGCATCGGTTGACTCATTGTGGTAAGTACTCCTAGGTGCCGAACGACGGGCAAAGAGCTAGTGCAGCAAATTCTGTGTTGGCGCTCCACACCGACACTGTACAATCTGTACATGTTTAAGCAAGTACGCAAGCTCCTTATCTGGGTGAACAAAACGCGCGAATTTCTGTGCGCGAAATTGAGGTCAAATTCAGAAACATTGTAACACGTTATTTTAATATACGCGTGCCAAATACAAAGCTGAATTCCGTTGCGTCTGTTAAGCCACTTCCTAATTGAATGTTCCCAATGGTAACTTTATGCAGAAAAGACTCCTTGCAGATCTCATTTAAAATTTCCACCGTGGTCCGCTCAGATTCGCTATATTTGAAGCGGCAATTCCACCGCGTTTTCGCTAGATTTGTCCCTAACCTAATAGGGATAGGTAAGAACACTCTAGCAGAAATCGCGCGTAAACTCGAGGCTTTAATAGCGTTTCAAACAGGAAAGAAAGCGCTTGATCTAAATACGCCAACTTACCTGTGACCATTTGCTCTCTACCAGCATTGTTTAAATTATTAACCGGAGAGCAGCCTCAAGCTAAAATGAAAGTGGTAATGTACTACACACGACTTTCATTTTACATACTATGTAGTCAGAGGTATAGAAAATCCTCTCTGGAAACTACCAACTTCTATTATTTAATCTGTGGTTCAACTCTTAGTGAGTACATAATGTAAAGTCACGATCAATCTTGCACTTATCATTGACGAGCATGTCCCCTCGCTGACGCCTTCGTTCGCGCAGCACTCACAGAACATTATACACCCTATTGGTACCGGGATGCGTGTATCCAAACTCCTTCATAAGATTCTATTCAAGGGTCCGCAATATGTCGCGGCTCAATTCGTTCAGCGCTGGCTTATACAGAGTTTGCAGACACGCTTCGGGGGAGGTAACAAGTAAAAGATTGAATAACAAACTTTCGCATTTAGGACTGTCCCTGCACATTGTTTCTACTAAGAAAGCTTACGAGGGCCCTACTCCCCCGGATTGCGTCGGCATCCCGTCGCAACCCTTCCTTGCCCCGCATCCTGGCTCCGCGTTTGAATTTTTTTAAAGTTATTTATAAAGTAAATTTTTTCATAATACGGCTCCGCTCTGCTCATCTCCGCTCCAATAGACAGGCAGCCTAATGGTATTTATCTAAAGCTTGACTGATCGGACAATGATGTGAAGAATATTTTAAAAAGATTGTTCCGGTCATAACAATGTCATGGAAACACCTTCAATTATTCACAGGGTCGTCGATTTTCAGCAAGGCATTATGTAGAAATGAGCAGTTGATTTTAGTGAATGAGCCATTTGAAATATGTACAATAAAAAGACAATGTTGTTTTTTCCACTGAATGGATAATATGGATATGCATAGTGTTTTCATTGTTGGATAGCTTTGGTTTTTTGGCAACGTTTCAAGCTATACGCGCGGACGAAGACGCGAGCGGGTCATCTAGTAAATAAAGCTGGTTATCAAAGATCAGCTACGAACGTGGACTAAAGGAAAATCTAAGAAAATTATCAAGTACTGGTTGAAAATATTAGATTTTGAAATGAAATGAAATTTATTGCAGAAACTGTTTACATAAAGATCTTTGAACATTCCATGAAGTTTCCTGTCCTCTTTCTCATTCTGTGATGAATATAGAACTATTGTCCGAACAACCGAACTATCCGATTAAATTGTCTCACGCTAGTGTTGCTAGGCGTTCATAAGATATATTTTTTAGCAAACACAATTACAATTACTTAATTTTCATGAGAGGACTGAAAAAGAAGTTATTGAACATAAATATGACATACTGCACTGAGCTATGCACGGAATTTCACTACGTGATTAAACCGAAACAAGGAAATCTAGAGAAGAACCAAGGTCACTGAAATAGCTCTCAGAACTAGAAAATTGCAGCGGCTATGGGCCGGATATACATAACCTGTAACAATTATAATGTGCTCGCTCAACCGACAACCGCTAGGTTATAAACGTTCAAGATTAGCGGCGCGTTTACACGACGTCGAGTGTTTCTCTGCCGTATCGGTTTTTTGCTGGATTCGGTTTAGTTGCAACAGTATTTCAATACATGAGTTCACACATGCATTCGGTCTTGCTGTTGTCTTGCTTCCGAATCTTGCTGAAGTTGACATCCGATTTGGCGACTACAAACCGATCCGACCGTACTGCAAAATGTAGGATCCGTCGCAGTGGCATAGCGCATTCAAATACATGTGTTTACAAGCAGGTGTAGATTCGGTTATGCCGTCGGATACGGCAACGCAAGATGTGCCGTGTGAACACAACATTCGGTTTTTCCAGATCCGATGACAATAAGATCCGGCAAAACGATGGACCAATTATACAATAACACTGCAGCGGTTGCAGGAAGTCAGCGAACGCGACTGAAGATCGTTTGTCGTAGATTTCTTTAGAGGAGGCCTATGTCCAGCAGCCTGGAATAAGTTCCGGAGCCACAAGGAAATAATGAAAACGAAACTACCGATAACACTAAAAACGAAAGTGATGAATTCATGCTTGCTACCCTGCCTCACATACGCTTGCCAAACCAGGATATTTAAAGAAGCCACAAAAAATAAAATACAAGTTTGCCAAAGAGCGATGGAGAGGAGCCTATTAAACATTAAATTAAAACATAAGCAAAGAAACACCTTAATCAGGAATAAAACAAAAGTAATAGGCCTTAAAATGGAGGTGGGCGGGCCACTTAGTACACACAGAACATGACAGGTGGATTCAAAAAACAACCAAATGGAAGGGCCCAAATGGCAAGAGGAATAGAGGGAGACCACTGGAAAGGTGGCAGGACGATATAGTCAAGTTAGCAGGAAAGGCATGGATGGAGAAAGCTAAGGGAAGAAAAGTTTGGCATCTTTTGGAGGAGGCCTATGCAAAGGGGTCCTTAACAAAGTTTTAAGATTTATGTATTAAAGTCAATTGTTATTTTAAGTTTATTTTAGTTTAAGGAATATCAAGGCTTTTTTTTTAAGTCCAGCAGTGGCAGTGTTCCACCTCATGATAAACTCACCAGATTCAATAGTCTCCCGCTCGCGCTGCATGGCTTCCTTCTTCATGAGAGGACTCACAAAGAAGTTACTGAACATATCCATAGCATGGGGCAGGTGCTTCTCAGTTATCTCGAAGTAGAAAGTCGTTACTTCGCAATCGGTTGACGCGTTGTCTGAACCACCCTTTTTCTACAAGAAATAATATTAAAATAAGCTGGGAACAGTTGAAGCATATAGCCCTGTAGCCGTCGCCTATTTAGAGGGCGCATACAGCAAACATGAAATTAGCATACAAAACGAGGCTCCGCTCGAAAAACGCATTTTATTGAAATATCTAATATTTCACACTATTATTATAAAGGTGAAAGTTTGTGAGCTTGTTTGTTACTTCTTTACGCTCAAACGCCTGAACTGATTTAAGTGAAATTTGAAATGAAGATACCATATACCCTGGATTAACACATACTTAGGCTACATTTCATCATCATCATCAATTTTCATCATTGTTCACGCGGGTGAAACCGCGGGGCGCACGCAGCTAGTGTCTTATGAAGCGGAAAATCTCAGGTTGTAGCTCATTCTACGACACCCAAGACACTGTGTAACACACCGAGGGCCAATCTTTGGATGCTTTGCCTATATGCTCTTTAAAAAAAAACAATATAAAACATACAAGTTCACCTTGATAAATGAATCGAATTCATTCTCCTTGGGATACTTCTCGCTTCCCATGAACACCATGTGTTCTACGAAGTGTGCCAATCCCTGTATTTCTGAGGGATCGCTATAGCTGCCTACCCCCACAGATAACGCGCAGGCCGCCTGTAACAACAGAGATAAAGTTTACCAAACAAGATTTGACTGATGGTATTTGTCACAGTCAAGGTCTTTGTCGTTAGAACAGTAACCAGACCGTTGAGGTATGGTGGTCCTACAAAGGGTGTGAATATGACCAATGATGTGGGTGAAGGATTCAGTGTGCCATTAATTTTCCTTCGAAATTAATGGGCACTATAAAGATGGATGCTATATCTACAGATGTTTCATTTGAAAACCTTCCTGCTCAATGACACATTTACAAGTAATTCCAGCCCTTACCGAACTACGATTACAAACTTCTTTGTGGCATAAACTGTCAGGATATTGCTGTTATAATTCAGGATACCCAATTTGTAACGGCAGTATGTATATTGCAATGGCACATGGTCACCTACATACCACATAACGGGATACCGTTATGTGGTAGGTAGGCAGTATTCTAGCCTTTACAAACAAGTTTTTTTCGTAAGAGGTTTACGCAAACCCGTGCAGAAGAACTCGCCATAAATAATAGCATAACATTATACGTAATGAATCGCACATCAAAATAATAACTCATTATTTGAGCAACCGCACTCACGTGCATTGAATCGTGTAACGTAACTTAGGTATTGTATAAACAACACGCTATTTTAACGCTGAATGTATAGCATTTGATACGTCATTGACCACTGTGCATATTCACCAGACTTAACAGATCATAGGAAGGAGATATAAGGCCGGCAGTGAATCGATTCGATTCTTGCATCGAAAGATATATTTGATGAGATTTTAATTAAATATAACTCAACCCGCGACCACGATTGCTGTAACGCATTCGAAACGTCGGGACTCGTGAATAATAAATAATAAGGTAACACGCGATAAACATCCGTGACAATAAATAAATTATCCGTGTTTATATAAATATTGAAAACAAAACGAAAATAGCAAAGAAATTGAGAATTATGATTTTATATATCGACAAAACAAAGATCTGTTATGTTTATGAAAAAGTTAAAAAGTTACTAACCGAACTATCACTCTAGCAAATCTATTGTTAAGTTTTTCTAAACTTTTACTTTCTACTATCATTACCGCTGGTGCCTACCTATCTAACTAAACTATTAGCAATCTACAAAATTGACTTTACGCCTACATTAAGGTGGAACGTTAGCAAAGTGGCGCAGAATTCAATTTTAATTGTGTTTTTGTTCATTACAGCTCATCGACACTTCTTTAGATAGCGAACACTGATTTTATGGGAATCAAGAGACCTAAAACACATGTTTTAATTGATAGTATCTCATAAATATCATTAGTTTATACAAATGACAATGAATGATTTTTATATCGTTGGTTTGGTTCATTGACATTCGTAGCTAAACTTATTATATTTATGAGATACTAATAATGAAAACATATGTTTTGGTCTCTTAATTCCCGTAAAATCAGTGTTGGCTAAAGAAGTATTGCTGAGCTGTAATGAGCAAAAACACAATAAAATTTTAATTTTGCGCTACTTTGCTAACGTTCCACCTTAATAGGATTAATTATGTAGTTTACTGTGAATTTGGAATGGCGCAGAGCGTACCGTATCTTGAGAAAGCTGGCTAAACAAGATCTGGTATAGCTTTCTCACGATGCTGTTAAAAGTTGTCTTCATGAAACTGACGATTTTGCATATGGCGTTTGAGCACTCCTACAATATAAAGACTATAAATAAAATGAATTAAAGTTGAAAAAAAAAACAATGTACCTAATAGAATTAGTGGATAGTTCATAGACGACGTAGTAAAAGGCGTCTAGAAAATTTTTACTTGTGCGCTCATGCATATTATCGTTGTTGGAAATCGATTGAAAGAAATATAAATAAAAACGTAATTTCTTTTTAAATGAGGTTGCGCCTAAAGCAATCAGAAATCTTCATACAAAGCCCAGCATAATATATTGCAATTTTTTTTTCAGTCTTCAGTTTCATTGCTTTGATTTTTTTTATCTAATTTTTGATCTAATAATTAGCTCCATATTGCGAAAAATCGAATCTACTATAGTGCCAAGTTTGAGAAAACTTTATAATTGTTTCTATAGTGATTTTGGTGGAGTCCTCGGATATATTTTCCATGCATATGTTTAATCTGAATATTGTACTTGATTTACTTAGGAAAAAATCAAATCAACGATTGGCTTGATTGGATCTGACTTTAGCCGCAGCCTTATATGATACCAAGCAATATTTATCTCTTGAACCTTAGGTAACCTCATCTTGACTCATACTGAGCAATTTATCTCTCGAATCTTAAGTAAGGGGGAATCATACTAAGCAATTTATCTCTTGGTATAGGTATCTTATGATTTTCTACTTCTTTGCCCGTGTCACCGATTCTATACTAGTGTCAAGCCACACATACATCGTGCCTATACATCAGCACTGAACAGTTGTCATAACATTTTGAGTGTGAATCTCTGTAGAATCGACTGTGAGTGAGGATACAAATAATTACACTGCGATATACACGCTACACTGCTCAGTGCTCATCCATAACACCTAAAGAAGCTAGCATAATCCTACTAAAATTATAAATGCGAAAGTTTGGATGTTTTGTTACTCAATCACGCCTTCACGCTGTAACCACTGAACCGATTTAAGAGTGACCTAGATTGAGTTAAGGTTACTTTTTACTCCGGTACAATGCGAGCGAAGCCGCGAACACACTGGTAGCTTATAATTGGCATAGCTCAAATGATACCTGGCTAGCATCTGTGTTAAATTATGTAACATAAACTCTATGTGTTTGTTTTGGGGGGTTATTTTCGGTATTCAATTTGTTTTGTTTCGCAAATGTGAGACATATTACAAATGATTTGTTCATAAACCTCATAAAACAAGAGTTGCTGGATTTGCCAGCAACTCTAACATCTATATCCTACAGGGAGCTCAGAATATGATGCTTAAGACAATTGCAAGTTCCCAATGGTTCATTACCAACACTAAAGTACGCGGACAAATGAGCACAGTTAAAGAGGAGATAAGGTCAACTGCTGCAAAATACAAGGAGCGCTTAGCACACCACCCCAAGTTAGGGTCCCCAAACAGCTTGCAGCCCAACTAATTCAACCCAGTTACCAAAAACGGTTAAAAAGAGCTGATATGCTAACGCTCGAGCGAAGGCACTAGCGGGACCCATAAGCAACTGTGCGCTAAAAGTGGAGCAAAAGACACAAGAAACAAACATCACAGAACATATTTGTTTATAGTCGCAAGACCGATCGCAGATCAACCCAGAAACAAAAAAACAGAATAACATCTCTTCTTCATCAGCCATAAGAAGTCCACTGTTTGACAAGGCCTACCTCATAGTATGCAGTGAGGCAATCCGCCTGCTAATCCCCCATTGCAGAGTAACATAAAGTCATATAAATCCCACTAATAGTTTGTTATCTTCCAACTTATAGATCTAGGAGTCACACTTGAAAGCAAATTTCACCTTTACACACATGTAGATAAAGTTAAAAGTCAACCAAAGTCAAAGTCAAAAAGAACTTTATTCATTGAAATCACAAGGACCATTTTGAATCGTCTTATATAAAATTAAATTACTCCTGTTCCAACGCGACCAAGCCTAGAAGAATCAGGCAACAAACTCGGCTTTAAACCATTTAAATGAATGGATTTGTTATGCAATCCATTTAAAAATTCACTCAACCATCCCCTGATCCAGTCACAACTGGAATATGCTGTGTTCATCTGGAACCCATCATGTGATTTAAGCGATGACATCGAATCGGTAATAAAAAAATTCTTACGCTGTCTGCATTACAAGTGCTCCCGTAGTAGAATGCCATATTAACAACCACTTCATAAATATAAACTACTTAAACTAAGACGTTCAAAACTTGGATCATAACATAACACCCAACAGTCACATATGTATAGTCTTGAATCCACACTACGATTCCCTGTGTCGTGGGTATCAGGAACTACGAGTACCATAACAACCAGACCCGGAACAAATATTTGCAGATTCAAACATTTGTCCCGCAGCGGGAATCGAACCCGCTACCTCTTGCATCTCAGCCGGCAACTCGCCTGCGGAGACACAGAGGTCGTCAATGCTGCTCTATGAGTTATGCCGTAACAAATATGATTGTATAATAATAATATATACAATGTCGCGCAACAAGTTATGAGCGCTGGAGCGCTGACCATCAATGCGCAGTAGTAATTTTTTGGGGCTGTTTAGCGGCGTGCGGTCTGTTTAAGGCGCTACCCTGACCGAATGACCTTGAGGTGTTCACCTCTACAATACATCGCAAATTATTTATTTTAGTGACACCTATGTAGTCCGTTCTAATAGTACTGCCATCTAGCCGTCCGTCCGAGAGCCGGCGGCTGACTGGTCCGCTCCTTGCGCACAGCCAGATTCGCACGGATCCATGAAATATAATTCATAAAAAATAAAGAGACCCATTTAAAAAAAAAATAATCGTGTAATAATTCTACTATTAGATTAACTATCCAATTGTGTAAACCAAAAAATTCAGTAACGTGAACTTTAAGAGAAGATGTACAAAATCATGATTTATTTCAATTTTTTCATGGGTTTATTGTCGAGTACTTACGACGTTAAATCATTAAACCAATCGTGGAACTTGATGACAAAATGTCAAATATATGTGGTGACTTATATTTTTTTTTCTACTTGCTTTATTTAACGAGGAGAGAGGCTTGAAAAAAACAGCTTGACCCCGTGTTTGGTCGGGGTACTGCCTTAACATGCGCAATCAACCCCAACAATTTCGCCGAGCGCTCATAACTCGTTGCGCGACCTATACCGATACTTCATAAATAATGCTACCTATAGAGTCCCTATCTAGAACGCACTGCCGTAATCCCAGTCGTCGGCTCTGTACTAACCGTGTTTGTACCAACGCAGGTAAACGCTCACCTTTGTTACGGCTAGTTGACTCTTATGACACTAATTTTAACTCGTTAGACATTGCGGCAACGCGAGCTATAGTTATTACTTGTACTTCTGGTTGAGAATTCTAATTAGCTAAGTATCTATAAGTAAATTGATCTATCAAACTTTCATCCAGAAAACCTTAGAGGAGTGAAATGTGGGGGGGGGGGAGCGATTGCAGTAAGGTATTAATTATCCAGGTAGTCTGGTTAGCAGGTATCCGGAATGCCGGTAAAATGGGGGGAGGGGGGGCAAACGCTATCCAGTATTCAGAATATATCAAGTACACCAGGCGAGTACACAGAGACTACATACAGAAAGGGACAGGTGCAAGGGCGGATTTAAGGGGAGACACGGGGGCACGTGCCCCCCCTGGAGATTCCATCACAGTACATACTTAAAAGCAAATCAAAAGTTGTTAAAATATATGAATAAAATAATAGAAAGAACATGAATGAAACTCTTTTGTCTATTTCTGGCTGGAATTGCGAATTTTGTTTGTTGCATCCCTTTCACTCACTTGCAAATGAAAGATGATAAATGATTTAATTTTTTTTTATTGTTTTGACACTTTCATGAACCTTCCTATACATACTTGAACTTGTACAAATAAACTTGAAGTATGATACTTTAAGTTTATTTCTAACAGTTATTGTTGATTTTTTTGGCCGGTTGCCCCTTGTTCCCAGAAAAAAAATCCTGGATCCACCCTTGGACAGGTGAGTAGGCTACAGGAGTAGGTGATCCGGCTACTGGATATTTGGAATACCAGAATTTATGACAAATGATATTATAAGTTTATAAATAAGTAAAGTAACAAGTAAATTAGTATAATAAGTATCAATGGTTTGATTGTTTCAAGGTCAAGGTCACACATATTGTTGATAGTAATGTTTATATTATGTTTCTAATTCACTAGTCTGATTTCTGGTTATAAATTTCATCATCAGCTACAAGACTAAATTAATCAATTTAATAAAATGATCTTCTAGCTAAAACTTACAATTTAGTCCTTTATTATGACTATAATGTTGGGATCGGAATAAAATGGTATGGAAGATTACTTCAAATACATAGTACCAGAACACTCCACTACAGTAGCTACATGAAATGCTCTACATACATAGCTTTGATCCCTGTAACAGTTGTTAAGGGGATAATTTTGAGCTATATAGAACTTTTGAACCTTGAAAATAGGAAACTTTCAATGGCCCCCCCATTAAAAGTTTCCCATAAGTAAATAAAAATATTCTTATAATTCTTATATTAATAATGCTTACCAATTTCTCTTCGTCAAAGTCAGCTTGTTTAGTTGTTGCATGCTGGTCACTAGCTTCTGAATGCTCAGAGAGGGACCCCTCACTCTCACCCTCAGACCCCTCCGAGCCACTGCTGCTCTCCTCATCACTTGTAGGGTTGCTTGTACTACCGGCAACGATAGATGGACGGCTCGGGTCAGAGATGAGAAGCGCGGTCAGCCCATTCTCGAGCCGTATCGTCCTGAATGGTCAAGTTGGTTAGTACTTATAGCTTGAAAAAGTTATTGGTGACAATAAAAAGCGCAAAAATAATTAATCGAGGGGAGTTGGAGGTCCAGTTTCATTAAAAAAATACTCTTACTTGTAAATTTTCTTGTCCGCCTCCGATTTTATAGGTTCAGAGAGAACTTCGATTTTATCTTGGCGAGGAGTCATCGTTACGGCTGCTTTGCGTTTTATGGCAGATTTCACCTGAGGTTTGAACTTAGGTGTCCTATGATGGCCACTTCTTTTAAACATTTCAAGAACTGTGAGATTATTTGCCTGCAGGAAACCAGATATTTTTTGAATCAAATTAGACAAGAATTTTGACATTTATAGCATGGATGGATCACAGATTTATAAGTATCATCATAGAGAAAATAATGGATTGGATGGATGGAACCCATCCCAGATAGAAGTTTTCTGACAGCTGAAAAAAAATAGTTCTAAATCCATACATAGATAGATGGCGCTGTCCAGTTCTCCTACTTTCTCCTCAGAATAAGCTTTAGACTTTATTCTGAGTGGTTCTCAAAATTTTGTCGGTCTGGACCTTGGACGAATTATCACAATGGACGTAGTCATAAGACGTTGCCGCTCTTACATCTGTGTATCGTATTAGTGATCAGATATCTTTGTCCATCCCACGGAACCTTGCTACGAGTAAAAGAGAAAGTAGATATAAGTTTGGCAACGCCTTACTTCTTTGTAAATCGTGTCAGTTGATGACCGGTTAATCGGCCAAAACATTGCGGCGAAGTTTTTAAAAACAGCAAAAAATCGTATGAAATTGCAGTGTTTCATCTAAATAAATTTGAAAAAGTGAAAATATGTCCTGTTTTGCTGTGTGTTGTTCATCAAAAACAACAAAAGAAGGAGTAATAGACCCGGGATTGTCATTTCATACGTAAGTCTTGGTCAATATATTTAATCTTTTTACTTGCTAAAAGAGCAAGTTTTTTTAACCGGAAAAACTGTAGTAATTACTTTTTATTAGTACTTAGACATATTTTCTGAGTGATAATCATGAAAGTTAAGTGTAAAAGCATTAATTATTGTAAAATAAAAGGCATTGTTTTAGGCATCTGTGCTAGTGATGTACTACACCAACCAATTTAGTTTTATCGATAATATTTTAGTTTCCGTTTTTGATGTACACACAACACATGCTTTGCGTATGTGTTTACTGCGGGAAAAATGCTTGTAAGATCTGAAAATATTTGTTCCGGGTCTGAGTGTTATGGTACCATGGTACTCGTAGTTCCTGATACCCACGACAAGGGAATCCTAGTGTGGGATCATGACTACGTATGTGACTGTTGGGATTTATGTTATGTTTGTATGTTAGTGTGTTTAGGTCTTGAATCTTGAAACTGAAATTTGAACCAGTTCCATCCACCCAACCGATTGAGCTGAAATTTTGCATTATCATGTTCCATTGATAATACATACATGTAACAAATTAAAGAGTTGATATTTTATAACGCCTTTTTCATTAATTTCGCTATTATTCATCGATAGGTTAGTCCATGAAGTCACTTCTCTAGTCACTCACACTAATACATATCTACAACTGCACACTGACAAAAAACGGACATGCTTTGAACCAAAATGCTCTGTCCATTGTGATAATTCGTCCAAGGTCTGGACCATAGAACAACATTACGTCTACGTCTGGACTGTTGGAATTTGTTAGAAACAAAGTTTGTTTTTCCAGCAAACAAATTTCCACAAAAACAAGTTTTTTTTTTACAAAGAGAATTTATTCTCTATGGTGCTTTTGCAAAATCTTCAGAAGACAACCATGGCGAGTCACCGCCATCTTCCGGAATTTTAAGAACTATTTTTTATTGGCTCCCTGAAAACTTCCCATTATGTTCCTTGCTCCAAGGAAGCTAAGTAGCTACAGAGCCATTATTTTTCTTAATTAAACATCCGAAACGCCGAGTCCTTGAAAGATCTTTCCTTAGGTTTCCCTGTCTACTTCTAAAACAATTTTTATCCTGCGAAAAAGTTGTTGGCTGTCCTAAACGTACTCGTCTCTGTCCATAACTTCCTTCCTTTTTGTTTCTGTCACGTCAGATACGGAATGACAGAAACCCGCCCGCGCCCGCCATTCGCCAAGTCGGTAAACAAAACAAACGATTCATTTCAAATTATTGTAGTTTTATTTTATATTGAAAGATCGGTCGGTATGTAACATCAGTAATTAATTAGGTAATCATAATGGATCATTCTTATTCAAACAATGATATCTCTAAGTCGCCTTCTCAATTGTTGGAGCGATTACAAATGTTGCGGCAACTGCAACTGCTGCAACGCGGGAAACTGCAGAAGCAGCGTTTGCAGTACCAAGAGACGTCTGAAAATTATGAAACTTCGTCCTGTGTTACGGAAATTATCAGCCATTTCAGCAACAGCAATAATAGCACCAGTTATAACACGTTTCAGAGTTTATTGCAATCACCACAAAGTACTGAAACTACCCGACTAAGCACCAGCGAAATATCACAAAAGGTGAAGGATAGAGACCTAATAGACGGTGTCTCGGTTCTCAATTTATCGCAGGAGTCGGAATTCATTGAAAGCTCACCCGCATCAACCAATAGAGCTCCTTCGAAGAATGAGGTCATGTCTTCAGATACTATTTTGGCAAAGAAACAGATATCACTTGATGAGATGCCCATTCTCTCTCCTAGAAAAGATTTTGAGATGTTAGTGCTTGAGAAACTACAAATGGAAAAGAATATGAAAGCTAAAAGTCCTAATAAAAGTAACATCTTCAATAATAAAAAGCAGTTTCTCAAACGCGGCCAAGGTATGGCCAGGTTTGGTGTCAAAAAGAAAGATCTTGTGATACAAAACACAAAGGCTTTGCCTTGGAGAAGAAAAAACGTTGGAGCAAGACCAGTAGAATCTCCAGTGGAAGTGAAATCGACACAGATACATAACAAAAAAAAGGAGAAATTAGATGTGGAAATATTAGAAACAGATCATAAACTGGCATTAAAAAGTAGAACAGAACCTAAACCGACTGAAACAAATAATAATAGTAAGGAGCCCATTGAACCAGAAACCTCTATCATAAACATTGAAAATAAAGTTCCAGACATAATCATACAAATGCCAAAAGGCAAGCATCCAATGCTTGCAGCCAAAGGAAAAACATGGGCCGCTGTGCTTAGTAAAGAACAGAGTGACTTCCTCACAAAACTCAAACAAAGTGAGTACTACAAGAACTTTGCTTCACCTGCTAAAAGCACAGTTTCTGACATAAGTTGTGATGAGAATGCCTCAGAACTGAGGCATGAAAAAGAAACTGCAGAGCAGAACTTATTTGAACTACTTGAAACTAAAGTCTCTCGTGAGAGTTTCAATTTAGAGAATTCGTTTTTTAATCGGTTCCTTAGGAGTAGCTTTGAATGCTCTGGCGAGAGTACACCGCTTGTTATGCAAAAATGCTTAGCTGATAACCCCAACTTGATGCACATATTTCCTGAAATGAATCGTAGGCAGAAAAATTCTTATAATGAGACAGAACATGAAACCGAATGCTGTAGTGATACTTGCTCCTCGGTTTCTAGCTGCTGTTCCTGCAAGACTATTGAACCTGCAACACCTCAAGACTGCAATAGAAATAAAAAGGTTGATGCCAAAAAGAAAAACATTTCAAATGAAGGCGATGACACAAAATATCAAAGTGACACTGATAAGGAAACTGAAGTAATGAAAGCCAACATGGCAGAAATGAATGCAAAATTGATAACAACAAGCGAGCTCCTGAAAGAGAGACTTCAGGAGCTAGAGGATGAAATAGAAACATTTAGAAAGGAAAACGTAAACTTGAATAAACTGAGAGAAGATGTTGACATGGAGAGACAGAAGTTCTATGAAGATAAAAACAATTTTGAGCAGAAATTCAATGAAGAGAAAATCTTATCTGAGTATTATTTAGCTGATGAAAAGGAAAAACTCAATAAGCAAAAGCAAATGTACGAGAGATACGTAAGAGAAATGAGAGGTAGGCTCAATAAAAAAGAAAAAGATGAAGTAGTTAACTTGAAACAAGAGATTAGTAATCTCAAAGAGGAAATTAGAATAAAAGACGCCAAATCTACTACTACAATAGCCAGACTACGCAATCAGATCAAAATTATGGAAAAAGAAAAGAATGACTTTCATACTGAAGTAGAAAAACTGAAAAAGGAAAATAGAAGAATACAGCACAGCAATGATATTACCAGAAGACTGACTAACATGAAATATTTGGAACAAATTAACAAGAAACTGTCTAACATGAATAAAACAACTCATTCAGAAGTAGAATTGTCTGCTGATACGAAATACAAAGCCTTTGAAATAGAAAGACAGAGCAGGAGTAGAAAAGTACAAGCATCCAACAAGAACACAATTAGGCCTAGGGCTAAAAGTGTACCCAATCTAAAAGTCACTTCTAGGTACGCAAAATACTTCAGCCAAAAAGATGCAGTTAGCGAAACAAACAACACAGTGAATCTTGAAAGACTAGATAATGATTCAGATACTGATATTCTAGAAAATGATATTAATTCTGATGACAATGTATCCAATGAACTAAACACTTCTGAAACTGAAGAGAACAATTTAGAGAAGATTTATATGGAGACTTTTAGGTCAAATTCACCAAAACAATCAAACATGAGAAAATCAAATGGCTATAACAATTCAGGAGATTCCTCGAATAACACAAATAACTTCTTTTTACGAAAATCAAACTCAACATCGTCAAGGGATTCAAAATCACCAAGTATGTCAATATCGCAGACCTCTTTGAACAGATCCAAGTCTCCAGTGTCAGTAGTGAGTCATAGCTCAAGTCACATGTCTTCGCACAACATAGCTTCAAACTCTCACAGATCAAAATCCCCTACAGTTCTTAGCAACCATTCCTCACTCAGATCTGGAACAGTAATACCCAATGATGCATATAGAGACAAGCTGATGAGTGTCAGCCCAGAGCCTTCTAGCAGCAAAACTAGCTTGACGAAAACGAGCCTTAACCCTACAGAAATAAGGAAATCTGATGGCTCTAGGGAGCTCAGATTCCCCAATGGAAATGTCAAGTATATTTCAGCAGATGGGAAGTATAGCAAGTTTGTATATTACAATGGAGATGTTAAGGAGAATTTCCTAAGTGATGGAAGAATAAAGTACTATTATGCAGAGACTAAAACATATCACACTACTTATGCAGATGGATTAGAGGTGCTGGAGTTTCCAGAGTAAGTTTCTTTCGTTCTAACTTGTATAGCACAGATAGGTTCAACACTTTTTGTCTTTTCATGGTCCTGATGCAGTATTAGCCGGAATAGTTGCTAGACAGATGAACACGTTGCATTCCAGGTTTAATTCTTGCAAAATTTACTCTGCAATCTGCATCAAATTATTGGCAAGAAAAGGCTATAGAATGCGATGGAGGGATTTGCAATAGTTACCATGCTTGGCAGGCGGATAGGTGTATTCAGTTGGATGCTGCTCCTACTTTAATTAATTTGTACTTTTTCAGTGGACAAGTTGAAAAGCGGTATAAAGACGGTTCCTCGGAAGTCCGCCTGCCGAACGGTTCCATACGCTACCACGATCCGAAGAATGAGCATGTGAGAGAAGAGTGGCGCTTCCCCGACGGAGCGGCGTTGACCGTTTCAGCGAATGGTGAACAGCGGATCGCATTCAGCAATGGACAGATTGAAGTACATACTAAGGACCATAAGGTAACTCTAGGAGCGATTGCAATTACAAAAAAATTACAGTTGTTTTAATTCAATGCGCCATTTCTATACAGGATGTGTCAAGATAATGGGACACTTAAGGAAAGTGCCCTTACTTTTGCAGTAAAACTTTTGTTTTAAGGAATCTTAGTTGAATTTTAGAGAGAGAAATCTAAAACAGGCTTGTTATTTACTCGTCGCAGTTTGGGTACCATTAGGTATTTTTAATAATAAGTTTTTTTTAATTTTACGATAAACTTAAGCTTCACCAAAAATGTAATTATGCAAAAATTATTTACATAAAAGACCTAATGGTATCAAAGACAGTTTCTCTGTATCTGCCATGGTTTTAGATTTCCCCATACAGTCCCATTCAAAAAAACCTTGTATGGTAAAATTAAGATATTTGGCACGCGGGACGTAGTTACTATTATTTAATCTGTGACGCACGGCTAACTAATTAGCTTCGCCGTCTATACAATGTATTGATGGGCGCCAAGTGCGCTAGCGCACCGTATCTATTTCTCCATGTAGAATGAACTTTTAGTACCTAGTTGCCCTGCATCTGGTGCCAACATATTATTTGTTTGTTTCAGCGGCGTGAGTTCCCCGACGGCACGGTGAAGCTAGTCTACAACGACGGTACTTCCGAAACGAGATACGCTTCCGGTCGCGTACGGATCAAGGACAAACACGGGAATCTGATCATGGACTCAGCGCCTGGATGACGACAGGCTTGATAAAGTAACGCCTGTTTCCCGGAGGGGTAGTCAAAGACCACGGATTTCCACTGACTATCCAGACACACCTCTTGTCATATTTGTATCATGCTCATTTAATGAATTAATTAAATTCATCTACGGTGTAATGAAAGTCGTTTTCACGGCCGCCTCGAATCATACTTTCAGGGTTGAATAATAGATAGCGCTGCACGCGTTATAAACTGTCAGATGAAAGTTTTGACTTTGTGGCAAACTTATGGAAGTCTAAAGTTGTTGTACGTAGTTCTTATTATGGTGGCACTTCACTTGGCGTATTTGCGTAAATGTTTGCATTATTTTGCCAAGGCAAACAACATTGTGTTCTGAGAGTCATGGTTGATTTTGCCTTGGATAAATAACGCAAATATTTGCGAATATACACCAAGTGAAGTTGCACCTTTACTTCCATGGGCAAACTACAATGGTCCCTGATTTTTAATTTCAGACAATTTTTGTAAACAAACATATGTCAAGATATGCCACTGTGTGTATGTGTCATGATTGTATAGCATACGTGTAAATTCACATATTACACACATACATGACAGTTATACACACAGTGGCATATCTTGACATTTGTTTGTTTACAAAAATTGTCTAAAATTAAAAATCAGAGTATAAACGTGTTTGACAGTCGGATGTTAAGCCAGTGCCATCTATTGAGCTAGTTGAAACTACTTTCTTTATTTTTAAACAAAAATGAAAAGCCCTCAGGGAGGACTTGTCATCTTTTTTAAAAAATAATCTCTGATTTGGTCCTAATACATTTGCAGAGGTTCTTCCCCTTCCTACTCTCCCATTCACGCTCGTCTTTCGTCTTTTCTTTTCATGCCAAACCTTAGAATAAGGACTAAAGCACTGCCAAACCATCTAAGATAAGCATACCTTTCTCAATTTATTCTCGTCACTGGTTTTTTCACTCTACAACAATCTCAACCAAAGACAATACGTCAACTACAACATCCTCTCCCTAAGAATCTCTTGCACGAGAATATGAGAACATTCCCGGGCCAGTACTGAAAAAAAATTGTGATAAATTCGTATATTCTATTGTTCTGACTTGTAAATGTTAATTGTGTCTTGTGCCAATGTTAATTTATATGAATTTTATGTAAGTTGTAATTATTGGATATTTGAATGTTGTGACATGTATTTTTGTAAGCATATAATTATTTAATAAACTATACTGAATTTTATGATCGTTTTGAAAATAAACTCCCATAGCTAATAATACAATACTATTTTATTCCTTAATAAAACTACAGTAAGGTCTATGATTAGCTAGCAGATATTTGGTATCTTGTTTGAGAGTTTGGTTTAGGAATTCCCTCCAATTTGAAGTTGACTGGTTTCATGTGATCTTCTGTGCCGAATATCTTCTTGAGGGCTTCTCTCGCTGCCATTTCTTTAGCGATTGCAACTTTCTCACCAAAACCTGTAAACAGAAATGATTATAACAGCGATGGCCAATTTTACCCTAAAGGCCGTCATTAGAAAATGGATGGGCGACGGTGGTCAATTTTACCCTATATCATCTATAAACTGACTTTGGGAGACGATAATATAAATCGATAATTATACTGAGTGTTATATTGTACAGCCAGATAATAGGAAGCCAGTGGCACGAATTATCAGGCTACAATATCGTCACTTATATTATAATAGGCCTCTCCTTAATTTATAACTTTACGATCTATTCGCCGATGGATGACTTTAGTCATAAATTTACCGCAATATCTTGGAAAGATCTCAAAAAAAGCTTAAGTGGCAATGGGCAGCATAGCTTGCAGAACTGACAATTGTTGGTAAAAAAGATATCAGTAAAGGTCAATAACTAGATTCTTGAGTGGTGACCAGAAACCGGGCGACACGCGGAGGAAAGCCCTCCACTAGATGGGCTAAAGACATTATAAACGTAGCAGGGAGTCGGTGGTTGGAGGCGGCTCAAGACCGTTCGTCGTGGCATTCTAGGGGGAGACCTATGTCCATCAGTGGACTTGAACACGCTGATGATGATGATGCGTTACAACTAGTTTACCTGACGAAATCATTTGCTTGTCCACATAAAGGCCGATTCTGTAGCAAGCTAGCAGTGTGTTCCTCCCAGTTTCACCGATCAGCCTCGGCTCTATATTAGCTCCATCCTTCTCCATCAACTCTGTCAGCATTGTCCAGGGATCTTCTATATGCCAGTATTCGTTTATGTCTTGACCTGAGATAATAACTTTTCATTTAAAAAACCGACTTCCGCCATTGTATTCGACTGAATAATTTTGGATGAAAAAAAATTTATGAAAGAACTATAGTGGTGAAAGGATTATGATACTTTCTGAATGCAAATGCTTGGTGTCTTGCTGAAAATATCAAAATCGCCATATGTATGCCTACAATATTTGAGGAGTTCCCTCAATTCTTCATGGATCCCACCATCAGAACTGGATTCTGAAAAAAATGGGACCAATCTGGAAGTATATCTATTCAAATAAAAAAATAATTTTCCAAATCGGTTCATAAACGCCGGAGATATGCGGTAACAAAAAAAAAAAAAATATACAATCGAATTGAGAACCTCCTCCTTTTCTGGGAAGCCGGTTAAAAAGAAAAGAAAAGGCGAAAGCTGGGAAGAGTTCTTAGTGATCCATTTGGTCAGAGCACCTTTATTGCCTAACAAACTGTTAATCGCTTTCAAATACGATTTTATAATACAGTACTTTGAGTATTTCTGCTTTTGAAAAGAAGCCAAAGCACAAGGCGCATTATACTGCGAAATCATCAATGAAAGCGGTTACTAGTTTTTTTTGTTATTCTACTAATGCAAGCAAAAACAACATGTACGGTCCACCTGATGGAAAATAGTTACCGAAGCCTATGGACGCCTGCAACACCAGACATCACACGCGCGCTAATGGAAAGTCTCATGTGCCTGTAATTTCACCGGCACCCGTACCTTTCAAACCAAAACATAGTAATGCGAGAGCACTACTGCTTGGCGGCAGAAATAGGAAGGTTGTTGGATGAAGGTGGATTTTATAGTAATTTACAAATAATCAGCTTCTAGAAGTCCACTGCTGGACATAGGCATCCTCATAGAATGCCATGACAAACGGTTTTGAGATGCCTCCATCCAGTCTTCCTGATACCTTTAAAATGTGATTGGTCATCGAGTGGTGAATGTCCTACACTGCTTTGTCTACTATGTGGACTGGTCACCAGTCATGAAACTTTTTTTTTGGAGCTATTATGTGGCCTACCCATTGCCACTCGAGAGCTGTGTCAGTGATCTTGGTTTTGCAAAATATCTCTCCATTATTTTAGAAACTAAACTTAATTTGCGATAGTACTGACCTTGTAACTGTGTGATGACAAAGTCCCTGACAAAATGCGCTGCTCTTTCCTCACCAGAAGCCTGAAGTAACGCTCCTACTACAGCTTTAAATGTGGTGGCAAGTGTGAGTTCGTCTACTGGATATGTCTGACGATACCAAAGAAAGGGGGAAAATACAATAACTGTAAAAAATTGCCAAAGCAACAGGTGGAAAATATATTAAGCTGGAACATTAGCAAAGTGTCGCGAAATACATAACCAAATACAGGAATAACCCAATACATAACACCAAATAGTCACATACAGTCTTGATCTCACACTAGGATTCCCTGTGTTGTGGGTATCAGGAACTAAGAGTACTATGGTACCATAACACCCAGACCCAGAACAAATGTTTGCAGATCATACAAACATTTGTCCTGCAGCAGGAATCAAACTCGCAACCTCTTGCATCTCAGCCGGATACTCGCCCGCCGTGCCACAGAGGCACAATGGCCAGGGAAAATTTAAAATTTTAGGCTTCCATAATTGTTTACCCTGGTGTAATCCCTTTAGTAACGCTTTTACTACATCCACGGGAGAAGTCTATTCTTAGTCGGACACACCACAGCACCAGTTATATTAGGTTTTATTTAAATCATACCTAATAAAATTATAGATTTATAGTTTACAGAATGTTTTGGGGAGATTCATAACTTACGTCTGCAAGAATTATATCCTTAGTCCCCAAGTGGCTGGACACGTGAGCCAGGGTGGTGATACTGGTGAGATGGTGCCGGATAGCTTTCACTCCTTTGATTGGATATTTTGGCAGTGCTGTTTCCAGGTACAGCTGTATGTATTCATTCATGAACTTTTCACCTGTATGTATTGAAAGTACAATATATTGATGATATAAGTGTTTTTTAGCTTTTATGAAGCTGTTATAGTAGTGTCATCATCAGCATCATCAGCCTGTAGAAGTCCACTGCTGGACATAGGCCCTAGAATGCCACGACAAACAGTTTTGAGCTTGCATTATTCCAGGTCAAAAAGTATTATATTCCTCAATCCAGGTCTATCTATGTAAGTAGGTACCAAATATCAACAAAGTCATTGTTGTAACGGAGTGATTGTGTAATAAACAAATATCCAAACTCGAATATTATAATATAAGCATCACTAACCTCCTCCTGCCAATTCCCTATTATCATTCATTTTTAAATCAAATTCCATTTCCTTCTGCTTCATCTCTTCTTTTATGACATAAGATCTGTCAGTAAAAGCCTGGAGCAGTAGATCTGAGTCCAAATCTTCGTTCAATCGCTTTCCAAAGGCATATAATTCAGCTTCCAAATTCCACTCAAGAAATGTGTTTCTGGGGAATGTTTTTTTCCCTCCAAGTTTGTCTTCACGGCGCTTTAGCTCCATCAAAGTCGGAGCTACCCATCGGTGGATGTTTTTACCTACAACAATAAAATTAAAAATAAAAACTAAAATAATTTTTGAAAAGATTTTAGTGTTCGAATTTTGTCTGATTAGATCACTTGCTTTGCGTTGCAACTGGATATATTTTGACTGACGTAAACAGGGACACACAACGTCGAATGAGTGCCATTTTAATGTGTTTGAATGAGTTGTAGTATGTGTGAAATTATAATTCACAACTCCCAAAACAACTTTACTGACAACTCTTCCCAAAAAAAAACATTTCGAAAATCAACAAATGTAAATTTTTAGGTTAGTTTTTTTTTTCTCCCTTACGTTCGGCAGGCCTTGTTATTATGACATACTCCGCCGAGAGTATTACGTTCCTCCTTGTACTCCGCTGTCACACCTAACGAGCGAGAGTGGCGAGGCGCGAGACCATTCCATGGCATGGGCGAGACAGTAATCAGGCGCATTGTTCCTTGCTCCAAGATGCCGCAGGATTCGCAGGTCACGTCACCGAGTACCTTGGGTCACGTAGTCATTATCTAAGGGTCACGTCCACCCAGGACGCACCCTACATAGACACAAAATTATTTATTGCAAAACAAACGTAGTACCTACAGTAGATAGGCAAACTAATGCTAGATAGCATTCTCCTCCACGCTCCAGCTAACCTTTGAGTACCTATTGCGAAAAACAATTTATAAATACGTATGTAGGTAGGACCTACTGAGAGCATACCATGGTTCCATATGAAATCTCCTCTCTAGAGTGATAAGTTATTCATATTTATCTCGGCGGCATCCATCGCGGCATCTGAGGGCCTAGTGTGAGCATCGCGTTTACGTGACAACCGCGTAAACGCGCGTTTTTTGAGCAACCGGCAATATTAAAGTATACGTAAAAACTGCTCGCGAAGTATACGTACAGGGACCACGGGCAACAAAGGGTAAAAACTGCTCGCGCGAGCAGTTTTTACGTATACTTTAATTTTGCCGGTTGCTCAAAAAACGCGCGTTTACGCGGTTGTCACGTAAACGCGATGCTTACACTAGGCCTACGGGACACAATAGTTTATAGTTTACCTCAAGATACAAACCCATACTAGATCTAGACCGGTATTGGACGAGCTTTGCTCGGAAACTGTTATTTTTCCCAGCTGTGGGTCCAAGCTAGATCGTTTACTCGACCTAGGAAACCCCCTAAAGGTCTTCGCACATTATAACAACTCCACGCCAACGCGGCAGCAACTCTTTACTCCCTTTAGTGTACGATGCGTAGGCCACTCGTCGTACACTACTTTAATATCATTTTTTGAAATTAAACCTTGAACATATGACACAGGGCTTAAATTTCAATATTTGGCATAGAGTCGAGTCGCCGTTGAGTTGTTTTAATGTGCGAAGACCTTAATCCAGCGAACTTCATCAAAATCGTTAGAGCAACTGAATTTGACAGACAAACAAACATAATATTCGTTGCTCGTTTTATAAATAAAAAGAACTCAAGAGTGCTGATAGGTGCTGATGATGAGTTTTTTGGTCGACTGTCAGTCAACTAAAGGGCACCGGTGCCGGAAGGCAAACTCGCTCTCAGTGATATAAGTACCCTAAAAGGGCTAGGGTCGGCGCTGCTTGGGTAGATTACTGCCAAAGAATAACAAAACTGTTTAGTAAAAACTTAAAATGTATAATGTATATGTATATGTAATGTATGTTGTGTGAAATGTCCAGTATATATTTATTTATTTATTTATTATTTATAAGTAACAAAAACCATCACAAAACGCGTGAATAGGCAAAAACATTATCATGTACATTTCCAGTCAACTTTTCCGGCTGTTCAAAAGCCCTCTCACGGAGTTGAAGAACCCTCGTTTCAGCTTGCTGCTTAGCGGGTGGATGGTGTGATCGCTGTAGAATGAATCAGAAGTGTCGTAGAGAGATGACGTCATTTCTATGGCCTGTGAAAAAAATATTTGATGTGGTACAGCTACCAAACACGTAGTGCGCTACTGAAACTGATTGACTTCTGGAACAATTCATCATCATCATAATCATCATCAACATCAGTCAACATCACCGTCACAATAAGTGGTAGGGACAGGGAACCAAGGAGTTTCGTTTGAAAAACGCAAACTGAAACTTCGCAGTTGAGCAATTTTTTTTATTTTTTTATTAAGTATACGGATCACTGTGTAGCACACGATGAACGAACCTATCAAACGATATCCTACATTGATAGGCTATGAAAACTTTTATACGCATTTTCTCTTTACAAATATTTTCCATTTCCCGTAGAATTTTAAGGATTTTCACATAAGTTTTCCTGTAAACTATAAATGTTTTGAATTTTTTTCAAAACCGTTTCAGAGGCCCAATTCTCGAATTTAAATTAGTTTAAGTACTCTAAGTGTCATGAATATGTATCATATGTGTATATAGGTAGGTACACATTATGATACACATACATGATACTTATACACACAGTGACATTACTTTGTTTACAAAAAATGTCTAAGATTAAAAATCAGAGTTTTGATCGGCAAAGGCCTCTCCCAACTTCCTCCACTCCTCCCTTACCCGTGCTATTCGGGTCCAAGTTTTCCCTGGTGTTTTTACTTCATCTGGTGATGAGATGGGAGGTATATTGTGTTAACTTACCCCAAGAGATGTGCTGATATGATACGAATCGAACGAGCTGTTCACACTGAGCGTCTGACTGGCTGGTGCAGGTTCCACCTGACCCTCAGACGCCCTTGCCGGCCGCATCACCAGGCAAGACATCAATCTCTTTAGGAACGGCTTCTTGACCTTTGCATCCGGTGGTAGCTTCATGGATTGAGCCTCAGAAATGTTAGCTCCAGAGAGAGAGATAGCTGATGTTCCGAGATTGGGTGTGAGGGATTTCTTATGCCCTGGAATGCACATACATATTCCTGATTCTAAACTAGGATTCCCTGTGTTGTGGGTATCAGGAACTTGGTACTAGATTGTTATACTCAGCGGGCCTCAAACCCGCATCTCACGGCCTCGGATTGTTATACCAGCGGCCATGGTGACGGCATCTGTGGCGCGGCGGGCTAGTAACCGGCAGCAAGAGAGACGCCAGAGGTGTGGGTTCGATTCCCGGTGCGAGACAAATGTTTGCAGGATCTGCAAATATTCGTTCCGGGTCTGGTTGTTGTGTTCCTAATACCCATGGCACCTATAGTGTGGGATCAGGATTACGCGACTGTTGGGGTGTAATGTTACATTATCCCGTGCACGAGGTTTTGCCGCAAATTAACCCCCTGAAAAAATACGCCGACCGGTTTGATGATCGTTAAAGTTTGAAAATCGCATCCATAGCGCGATCCAATCATACTTGAACCACAAAGTCGTTCAAACTCTAACAAACGAGAGCTCACGTTATATCGGTTTTAAATTTTTATTTTATCTCAAAAACTATACATCCTAGGATATAAGAAAAATGTAATAGTTTTGGAATATATAAACCCATTCTTATGACACCCCACTTGGCAGTAAATGGAGCTGCAGCAAACAAAAAACAAACCAAAATCGCCGACGGCAATAAATTCTATGATTTTATAGAACCTGTATATTATTTAGTTTCGTCAAGATTCATCGAAAAATACGACGTGTACGCGAGTACCAACATATTATACGTATACCTACATCCAAATAGATGAAAGCAAATTTTGCCAGTGGGCCTATTACGAGTTTTGCATTGCAAAAACCGGAATGCGAAACGTGAGCATTCAACGTGACTTACGTAGTAACTATTCATCATTCTGTACCGCGCAGTCGGTAGAAACAGTACAGATTAGTAAATAGTATCTACGTAAGTCATGTTGAATGCTCACGTTTCGCATTCCGGTTTTTGCAATGCAAAACACATAATGCGCCCTCTGTTATTGCAAGGATTCACTCGCTTCGCTCGCTCGGACAACATAAGTACTTAATTTTTTTACAGAAAAAATTAACGCTAACTTAGCTAAGCTAAACTCGTAGAAAATCTATCTTTTTTGTTTCAGAACTATAATTAAGTAGGTAGGTGATTAAGTACGTACCTCTAAAAAGAGTTCTTATAAAATTCTTGTTTCTATTAGCGAAGCTTGAAGTTCCTATCGATCCGATATTAGTCGACGAATACGTCAAATAAGCCACACTGGCGTATCTTATTTCCACGGAAGAGACTGCTTGTCTCGGTGAAACTTGTCGAGGCTTCTTGTCCTTTACACTTCCTCGTGTTTCGTTTGCAAACAAAACTACATTTTCATTTGGATCTTTGATATTTGATTTCCAGGGTTTTTCTCCTTCTCCGCACATAGGTTTGACGTATTTGCACATAGGTTTTTTAGGTGTATCCTTCTTTATATCTCTTTTGGAGTAAACGTGGACATCCTGCTTAGGTTTGAGGTCTTTGCGTTGTGTATCTTTCTGAACTACTCTTTTGGAGTAAGCGTGGATATCCTGCTTAGGTCTGAGGTCTTTGCGATGTGTATCATTCTGAACTCCTTTATTGGAGTAAATGTGGATATCCTGCTTAGGTCTGAGGTCTTTGCGATGTGTATCATTCTGAACTTCTTTATCGGAGTAAACGTGGATATCCTTAGGTTTCACTTTAACTTTTCCAACAGACAAAATACTGCGATTATACACACATCTCATGCTCTTTTCTTTTCCCAATATGGTATTCTGTATCGTTCTTTTGACTTTTCTGTACTGCCTTCGAGTCAGCACAATTGGTTTCTGTTTATAAAGTTGTTTTACCTGTAAACAAACTCGGAAGTTGCGATTTAGGATCAGCTGCTGAATGGTAGGTCCGTTGTACTGGGTTGAAGAATTCACCATTTCAAATTGACGTTTTCTTTTTTGTTCAGTATCTATTTTACCATTCCCCTTTTTCTGAATGCTTTGGTGAAAATATTTGTTTTTAGCAAATACAAATTTGTGGCTATATTTCTGATCATTCACGGATTCAGTACTATTCCTACCGTATTTGTAGACTAAATTGTAAAAAGATTCGTCGCAATTGACTTCATTACATTTTCTGGTTTCGTTGATACAAGGAAATAGGGTTTCGTTGTCATTTAGAGCAAGACCGGCTGCTGAAGAGTTTTCACTGCAATATAAAATGTTTACCAAATGAGCGTTTTTAATACTACTACATTTATCATCATCAGTAGAATTCCACGGCTGGACTGGACATAGGGTTCCCCACTAGAATGCCACAGCGAACGGGCTTGAGCCGCCTCCATCCACCGACTTCCTGTGACCTTCATAATGTGAGGATGGATGGATGGACAGACGTGTTACCCTGTCAAGGAAAAACTGCTGAACGGATTTTGATGAAACTTTACAGTAAGTACAACAGATTATCGTATCCTACTTATCCTACTAATATTATAAACGCGAAAGTTTGTGAGTATGGATGGATGTTTGTTACTCTTTCACGTAAAAACTACTGAATGGATTTGAGTGAAATTTGGAATGGAGATACTTTACGCCCTGGATTAACACATATGCTACTTTTCATCATCATCAATTTTCATCATTATTCACGCGGGTGAAACCGCGTGGCGCAACTAGTAGACTATAATTTAAAAAAAAAAATAATATAGGGTCCACGCGGGCGTAGCTAATAGGGGCTCCACGCGAGCAGAGCCGCGAGCAAATTCTAAAATCTAAATAAACAAAAAGTATATACACCGTTGTTTGGTGGGATAGAAGCAGTGCCGCGATATCTGGTCTCCAACTGTGAAGACTTGAGTCTAAAAAATAAAATGAAAATATAACCAATAAAATCTCTTGATAATTGATATCATCATTAGCAGCCGGAAGACAGACACCACTACGGACGAATAGGCCTATTTATAATCCACTGGAGACTATAAATAGAATGGACTAGACTATACAAAAAAAAACTATCAGTTTGATCACGCACGTTAGGTAGGTTGAATTTACTCTTATAAGCAAAATATATCATCTCGAATTTTAAATCTTGCATAGCAAATCTCGAATGAAAAATATCAAACGAAAAATCACGAATTACAAGGGTTTGCAGTTAGCAACACTAAAACACCGTTATTCAAGATTTTTAATTCTAGATTTTTGATTCGAATTAAAAATCTCGAATCAAATAGGTATCTCGAACGAAAAATCTTGAATAATTATGTTAATTTGTGTGCATTTATGTATTAAGTGCCTACGCAGATGGCCTTCCTTTAACTACTTTATAATATATAAATATGTATTTGTCTTTGTGTACGTGATCTGACCTGTGTATTATTAACTTTCGAATTGGGTTTTCTACCCATTACACCCAGCAGCATCCTGATTTCTCGATCACGCGCGATCGGGTCGTCTATCGTGCAGTTATCTCCGGTAAAATGCTTTACTAGGGCTGTAAATATTTTTTAATAAGTAGTAGGTTACCTAGGTAAATATCCCACTAAACACCACAATAATTAGCCGTCTCAAGAAAACCTAACAAGTGGATTAGGTCTTTTTGAATTGTACAACCAGAGAGACTATATTTTTGACTAGCGCGTCATACTCATTTTAGATGATAAAAACACTGAGGTATTTATTACTTAAATTAATTAATTAAGTGGGACGGACGGACGGTGATCATATAAGGGTTCCGTTTTTCCTATTTCTAGGGTTCCGTAATGAGGTACGCTATCTGCGAACGAAACGAATTTGCGCGAATCAAATGAATGCGACTGAATACTACATTGTAAATTTTTATTATTCAGATTTTGAAAAATTGATTCTTGTAGGTAGTTAAAAGAAAAGCAGATTGCTAAACTCGTGTCGTAACTCGTATTTTTAGAGCCCTAGCTAGCTCGGTGCAACAATATGTCACTTTCCGCTCGGTGCAACAATCTACTAGGTATTTCAAATTTCAAATGATTTAGACAGTGTTATGAAGACTGTCAAAATGATCCCTTCCCCATTGTCATTTGCTGGGGCTTACGGAGGGCAGTTTGTATAATCTAAAATGAGTAAGTAGTATCAATAGCACGCGGACGAAGTCGCAGAACTTCAGCTAGCACATAAAGTAGCTATAATAATATTATAGTGTAAATGGGTAAGAGCGGTTTTGCACTGCGTCCGATCCGAATCCGTGAAAGTACAGACCGTGATGCGAGAAGTCTATGGAGAGTATGGAGATCCTCCTGCCCGCACCAGCGCGGCCTCCGCTCCATTATTGGGATTATTTTTCGTGGGATGAATACGGACAGACCTACATCTTGGACAGAATCCGAGAATCAATATTGTGTTTTGAAATGACAATCCAATCCAAATCCGTAAAAATAGGAAAGAAGTGGACAACCGCTCTGTCGGTCGGCGGCATAAGAAAAGATTTAAACATAAGTGTGAGGAGTACGTATGTGGGTTTTACCAAATTCCGTATTGTCAGTATTTGCGATGTGCTGTTCGTTGAGGCGACGGGTTTGAGTGTTACTTTCATTTTCATGCCTGAAATAAATGAACAATCAATCTGTATCAAGTTGTAACAGATAATAACAGATAATAAATAAAAAAAAATGTTTGATTATCTAGGGAACCATCTAAAGACTGTTGCAAACGATCTAAAGATAGCTCTTTAGCTCATAGCTGCATTGCCACATTGGCAATAGGTACCAATGCCAAAGAACGTTTAATTCGACGCATTCAGCAAACTACCCAACTAGAATAAATAATACAAAAATAATATCTACCTGCAATATATTTCTAAGCTATCTCGTGGTGGCCTTGGAGTATTGTTTACTATTGAATTTACATCATTCGATTGCTGAAAACAATAGTTATTTGTTATACAAGAGTGCAAAGTTGCTTTTTAACCGCGTGCTCAATTTTGATGACCGAGCAAGCGAAGGATTCTAAAATTTAATCACGAGCGTAGCGAGTGATTTAAAAAGTAGAATCCTGAGCGTTAGCGAGAGAATCAAAAGAGCACGAGGTGAAAAATCTTTGCACTCGAGTGCAACACGTAACTTTTCATCCCACCTCAGCGAGGAAAATTAAATGACTAAATGCAAAAAAAAACATTTGCCAGTTTCAGTCAATTCTGTTGCCGCCAAATAAACTTCCTCGTCGCTAGAATCACTCATTTTAGGGTTTTCACTAGTTTTCAAGTTTATTGTTTTTAACCTAAGGTTTTAACAATATGACGTGAAAAAGAAAATGGCGCGCGTAAAGCAAATTAAAAAAAAAATAATACACCAAGAAGGTTCCGAGGCCGAGTTTTTAACAAATTAAAAAAGGTTGTATGATAAATTCGGCACCATGGAGGTAGAAGTAAATAGGTTTAATGATGTTTTGAATTCACAAACTTAGTGCACACGATGTTCTAAATTCAATTTTACTTTATCCTCTAGCGGATAAAAACGGCTTTTACACTCAGATATCGAATAGCAAAAATACTCTTTCCGAGATGGTGGGATGAAAAATTCATTTACTAATATTTTAAAGTCAAAGAATGGGCCAAATGTGTTAGAAACACTTACATTTTCACAAATTGACCGGTAAAAGCTACTTCGATGTGTCTTACTCATATTAGGATAAAAGTTTTCCACAGAACCATGCTTTTCATTATCGTTTGAAGACTTCTGTGCACTAGCTTCTTTCATAGTTTTTCGCACATTTATGTCTGTAGCCAATCTATCTTGACGTAAACACACATCGTAATATTCGTTCTCACTTTCAATATTCACTAATACTTTCGAGATACTTTTCACAGGTTTGTCTTTATTTGGACTCATCTGTTCGCTTATATTTTTGGTGTACGAATCCACCAAAGCCTTCTTTGTTTTCAAATGTTCAGTATTCATCCCTGTATCAACTTTTCGATTTGGTGATTTTGGTTTAGGTGATTGTGGTTTCAAACTTTGCCTTAAAGCGTTACTATTTTTCTGAGGTTCTCTTTTAACAGAAATAGCAAGTGGAGATTTTGCCTTAGGACTCCTAGGTTTTGGTTTTCGTTCTGTAATCGGAGCTTCTTTCTTTATGGTTGTGTTAAAAAACTGTAATGTCTGTTTTGGCAAGTTTGTACCCTTCTTGTTCTGGTCTCTTTTAGGGAGCTTCGAGGGAAGAGGGCTTTTGTTTTTTACTTTCTCCATTAAGTTAACTTGTTTTGATTTTGTTTTTGGACTTTTTGGTGATGGCGAGCGGCCCCTCGCAGGTTTTACATGTGAAGCTTCGTTTGCTTCAGGTATGATATTGTTTCGTTTATTTTCAGGTAACGTGTCATGTTTATTTTCGATCTGAGTGCACTGTACAGTTTTTACTACATCTGTTAAATTTTGGTCTTTTTTTGGAAACACCGATATAATGACGAGTGGACTTTGGCATGGCTTTAGATTTTCCCCTTCATATTCAGTTTTTACTCTCTCTTTAAATGGATATTCATCATGGGCACAGCAACATTGTGTGGTATAATATGGGCTAGTCTTGTTAAAATTAAGTCCATCTGGTTTATTGTTAAAATTCACTTGCGTAGACTGTGATTCTTTGCTAAAACATTTAATCATGTTAATGCTAAATTCTACTTTTTTAGTTTTCGATCGACAATATTTCAAATTCCAACCTGATTCTATTTATGTTACGAATATTCATTAGTAATCCATTGACAGCATTATTTTGGAAATCTGTTTGCAATATGGAATCTCTTTGTTTCCTGAAATCAAGTTTTCGATATTTATCAATAATTGTGATTTTGGGAACACTGTACAACTTCTTTTTACCCGACTGCGGTGAAGCAAAGGAGTGTAGTGTGTTTGTATGTATTTATGTATGTATTTGTATGTATTTCTGTATGTTTTGTTCATTTGTGGCAATCTATAGACCAAACGCGTGGGCCGATTTTGATGATTCTTACGCTTAACGCAAGGTTAAGAAAAATCGATTAACGTAAGAATCATCAAAATCGGCCCACCGAGTGTCATTAAGACATTACAGTAGGTAATCAAAATTCAATATGGCGACAACCAGACGGCATACTGAGAATGAAAAAAAATGAAAGCCGACAAACTATGTTGAGTGGGGTATCATTAAATAGGTATTTGAAAATCATCTTTAAGTTTCTCTCATAATTTTTAATTTTGAATGACCATTTAGGATCTTTATATAAGAATCAAAATACTGACTGACTGACAGACAACGCAGAGCCCAAACCGTAGAGACTTGGGAGGGTGTTACGAAGACGTGCATTATGAAAGGAATTTGGAAAATTCGTTCTATAAGGGAGAAATAAATGTTGTGTTTTACAAATATCTTACTCAACTTACGTCGTCGAACCGTTGTTTTTGTGGACAACTAACGAGCTGGAGGACGACTGCTTTTCCGCTGTAGACAATGATGTTGGAACTGCAAAACGCCATTGTAGTGTTTTATTATTTTAGGTGGTCTATTTATATTTGAGTTGGTTTGGGTACCTATAGTAATAATCATCATTAGCCGTAAGACGTTCACTGTTGGACGAAGCCTCCCCCATAGAATGCAATGGGGGATTTGCCGTAATCACCACGAATGGAAAGCGGATTGGCAGTTTTCATGAGTGGTTGGTCCGTAGCGTGAACAAGAGGCTCTGACGGAAGACCAGTGTTGGTTGCTAGCTTGCTAATCAACCAACATGCTGAGGCAGAGCCATCTTGTTACTTGAGTTATTACACTTCGTACCTTCGGGTCTGTTTTCTTTTAGTCTAAGTTTGTTATGTGTCTCTGTGTAACTCCTGTATACACATAAATTTATTCTATTCTTATTCTTATTATATTATATTGGTATTGAGTAGGTACTCAGGTAAATGCCACCAGGGGACGCAGCTCATCCTCCGCTGTCTGTAGGCTTTTACGACACCCATGGGAGGAGACGAAGGGATTATATTATCAGGCCGGACACGACACGGCACCATAACAATATTCAATTATAAAAACCAGTCAAGCGCGAGTCGGATTCGCGTGGAGAGGGTTCCGTACAAGTAAACTAACATAGCAACTACTAGACTAACTAAATTATTAGTCAATCAGCACAATTTTATACGTATGCAAATAATAAAATTAGGAGATTTTAATTTAGGTTTTTCAGTAAAGCATTTTATTTTTTTATTTTTGGCTCAGTTGTTTCGGAGAGAGGGGGGGGGGGCTGTTAAATTTTTGCATATTTTCTTTATATCTCTAATACAAAATATTATAATATAAAAAAATAGCATTTCTCTTAGCGAGTGCTTTCATTTGTTTCAGTATTTCTCTGTATTTCTTTCTACACACACACACACACACACATTACATTTGAAAAAAAAAAGTTTGTTTTCCCCCCAAAATCAGAATTCTATACTTACGTCCGTGATTGGGTACCTACTACTTGGCAAGCAAACAATTAAACATAGGGCCCACCTGATGGAAAGTAGTTACCGTAGCCTATGACTTTATATTTATATAACAAACTTCAACTTTTTTGCTCCAGTAAAATCGGAGGCTGTGACAGACAGGCAACCACCTGAGTGATCCTATAATGGTTCCGTTAGCACCATTTGAGGTACGGAACCCTAAAAAAGTACCTAAACTTACCAGGTTTACCATCCACAGTAGCTTGACAATTCAGCACATATTTATCGTCTTCAGTAAGTCCTATTCGTCCAAACATCCGTACTTTACTCCTCCCAGCTCGCACATCGTATGAAGCATCATCTGCTTCTAACGAACACGTGCACTTGTGCTCTTTACTTGGGAAATTTTCGCAAATATTAACAATAGTTTCATTCCTCTGACTTTTAGTATCGTTTTTGTTATTTTTCTTCCTTTTACCCTCCATATTCAGAGATTTGATATACGTTGCAATATCACCAATATAATTTATCGATTCATTTTTGGAATTATGTTTTTCAATGTTCTCGCTGCTTGTAGTTTTGATTTCGTATATCTTCTCTTTCTTCCGTCCTGCTACTACTATATAAATTTTTTTAGTTTGAAAAGAGCTCTCGTGGTTAGATGATGTGTTCTGGATAGTATTTGCAACAATTCTCTGTTTTCTAAGTAGCCTAGCTCCGGGATTTAGATCTGATTTTGGTATGACAGTTACTTTTATTAATGGTTTGCCTTTATTGTGACTTGTGTAGCTCAAAGCTGAACACTGTTTGAAGATCTGTTAGGTAGAAACGATGAAAATATGTGTACTATGTAAGTAAACAGACAAGACACTCACTGGTGTGCGATTGAGAAAGCTATAGGTACAAAAGTGACTATATAAGTACAAACATGCAGGATACGTAACGTTTACAAACCTGACTCTTAGAAGTTTTCTTCAAAATCAAAGAAGTTGACGAATCCTCGTGTCCTGTATTCTTACCAGGTTTCGTATCTTTGGTTGTAAACTTGCGACGGAAGTCTCGTAGCAATAGGAAATTATTTACAGAACTATTAGAAAAATCTCTATTTGTCTTCCTGGGATCCCTTTTCAAAGGCAGTTTCAAAAGGTTCAAGGACTCTATAAAAATAAATAAACAATTTTACAAAGAATTTGGGAACAAAAAAAAACATAAATCTATGTCAAAACGAACCGATCACTTCCAAGTCTAAGTTGCAGTGATCCATTTTAAATTTCGCTGTAAATATTACAAAAATAAATAAAAATCGGATCCATTTACCCACATTTTATGTATTTATGGGGCAAAGAAAATAAGGGATCAATGTATGGAACAAAGATAATATAATCAATCAAGAAGTCCCATTTTTATTATCTGTTATTGTACTGCAAAGAAATGCAAGAAGGTTGATTTCATATATTTTCTACATATTTGCGACCAATAAGGTCGTAAATTAGGTGTAATATAAAATATAACTTACCCTGACCTCCTCGGTCTTGTCCTTATTGACGACCTCTGTACGTCTCTCTTTATTCTGAGGTACGTCTAGTACGGGTTTTGATAGTTTTCGAAAACTAGAAGTTTCGTTTCCTTCCATACATTTACTGACAGCGTCCTTAGTTTTCTTCACGTTTTCGCTAGGGGCGCTGCAAGTAAATGTATGGAAGGAAACGAAACTTCATATAGTTTCGTAAACTATCAAAACCCGTACTAAGCCCCCTGACGGGGCGGCGGGCGAGTAGCCGGTTGAGATGCGAGACAACCCGAGATTGCGGGTTCGATTTCCACTGCGGGACAAATGTTTGTATGATCTGCAAATATTTGATCCAGGTCTGGGTGTTATGGTACTCGTAGTTCCTGATACCCACAACAGGAAATAATAATAATAATAATAATAAATGCTGGACATTTCACACACCGTTATCTAGCCCCAAGCTAAGCAGAGCTTGTGTTATGCTGGGTACTAGATAACTGATATACTTACCTAATACAATACATTACATAGATAGATATTTTTTATTATACATAGAAAATACCCAGAACACCCTTAACAAATATCTGCAGATCGTACAAATATTTGTTCCGAGGCGGGAATTGAACCCGCAACCTCCTGCGTCGCAGGCGAACCTTCGCCCGCCGCGCCACAGAGGTCGTCCTAATCCTAGTGTGGGATCATGACTATTGTAGGTATGTGACTGTTGGGTGTTATGTATGTTACCTACCAGGAAATTGGATCAATGAGGGTCAATCAACCACACAAAACACATCACACCTACCGGGCTCCGCCTTTACGTACTTTGTGCACCTATCTGTGTGTATCCTCTAAAGATGATTAACGATATTTTAGTAGGTATCGCCAAAACGTTCGACGAAACGCGAGTAGCATATGGCATGGAGAAAGACGAGTGTGCCGTTTACACATTCGTCAGAGTGGCGCTCGCCTCGCCTCACCATAGACGCCATTCGTCTCGCCACTCGCGCGTATATGTAACCCGGCATGAAGGTATTCCAGATAAGTGTTCACCAGCCCCCTATATAGGGGTAGGTATATGGTCTCGATAGAGCATTTAATTTCGGTAAATGCTCTAAGGTCTCGATAGGTCTCGATCTGTCTCGAATCTCGTTCTGTTTGGTGACAGATTTATATTGAAATCTGTCAAAATATCTATGCTTGACGAACTTGTAATCATCAGTGTAGACGTCCTTTAGTCATTATTCTAAGATGAGGGTAGACATCACGTAGATTATTTTCTGCCACGTAGACCACAGACAAACAGTAGTACTAAACGTAGACCATTTAGACATAATTAGTAGTACAGTCAAATTAGGTGATTTTTTGCACAAGTGTGGAACTAATTAGATGTAGTCATGAAAACTTTTCTAATTGTTTTGTATGGCTTAAAAATCACCTCTAATAATAAGCATCAGTAATTTCACCCTCCGGAACAGGGTGAAATAGGGTGAAAACCTTATAATATCCGTAACTTAATGGGGGAAATAGAAGTAGTCGGTGCAATTTGGCATATACTTTGAACCGTTATGATCTACATTTGCACCAAGTATTTTTTAAATCCCACATAAGGAACATACAAAAAAAAATCATTTACAAAGAAAACTTTTTGTGGTTATTACGGCTCCGGGAAAATTAAGGTAGTCGGTGCAAATTGATAGACTTATCAGAAAAATGATCGAAATACATTACCAGGTTTGCACTTTGGTGCGTCTCACGGAAACCACTTTTCAATATTTTATTGTCGCTCTACTTCGGGGAAAATTAATGTAGTTCTGGAAATTGACTTAAACTTATTCATTTAATTAGTACTACATCCGCCGGAAGTTTTATACTGGTATTTATTTACGGAAGATGCATTTGTTCAACACTGTGTTCCCTACATGCACGTGGTTTTTAATAAAATCATAATGCACTAAGACAGTCTCTCTATACGTAATTTAACTTGCATCAAGTAATTTCTTTCTATTTTAAAATTTACGGCCTTTTTAAGTTTGTACCTAATATTTAAAAGGGTTCCGTATGCGCCAGAAACGGTGCAAACTTAGGATAAGCTTCTTTTCGTGTCATCTAACGTTTCCATAAGAATCCACGACTACACGACTTAGGTCCACACTTTTTGCTAATTTGCCTGTACTATAGGTTTTATCCGTTATTATGCTCAGCCTCAGGCCTCAGTAGTTTTACCGTGGTCTATATATAAAAGTCCTCTGTGATCGTGGTTTTATCTATGGTTGATCTATGGTGTGGACGGTACACAGCCGCAAAAATTTTGTATTTATTAAAAATTCAAGTGTTTCCATAAACTATGCCTGTTAAAGCTCTTCCCGATAGAGAGATCACCCAAATGGTGATACCTGTTTCCAAAGAGACCTATTTCAACACCAAGTGGCAGCCGAAAGAGGCACCACTCTCCCCATACGATATGCTCTACCACCCTCCGGATTACAACCCCAAGTGTGCCAGGTCTGACCGGCAGGATACTAAACTTATATGGAAAAATATTTGGAGCCAGGTAGTCTGGATTTACACCAGCAATCGATCTTGAAAGTACTTTGCAGTAGGTAATTTGTAGTAGTTTACTTACCTTTTAGTAAGTTAGAAGTAGAACCTTATCTAGTCTAGCAAACGTCGCATTTTTTTGAATTCGCATTATTTTTAGATTGAATAGGTACCTACTTAGGTGCTACTTTTTTTGGTTCTTGTTTTAGGCTCTATTTAGTGCTATACGAACGTCCGCGCGCACGTATATACGTTGTCCGGAGCTATCGTATAGATATCAATCGCTCCGTGTGCCGTGTACTACTTAACGCAATAATTGATTTCTTTACGATAGCTCCGCTGCCTGGTCCGATGGTCCGCACGGACCATCCGTATAGCACTAAATAGAGCCTTAAAAATCAAGAACGCTGAGGATATTGATGAAGTCTTATCCGGTTATACAGGGTGGCCGAAACGATGACGATGTTTTTTTTAGTTAACCCGTACCAAGACCTTTCCGAATCACGCCCATGTATGTTCCGCGATATTTTGTAGTTTGAAAATTTTCCAACCGTCAAAATAAGCTAAGAGAACAAAACTCATTTCATTTCGCGATTTGACAGCACTTAACGGCTATCGGTTTGGGGATGAAAGAAGCCTCTCCGCCGCCGCGGCGCTGCGTCGACGGAGTGGTGACGCTGCGTAGTTCTATATACAAATCTGAACGACATGCCACAAGGGCGTTGCGCGTCGTCGCGAGACCACAACGCCCGTGTGGCAGCGCCCTAAGAGGTCCACTAAATCCTTTCACCAAACTAGTTCCTTCACCATTGGTCAAACCCTTAGAGGTGAAGCCCGTTTCAGGGCCACCACACCTCAAGCTGGTCTCAACGCAGGGCTACCAAGAAATAACCAGTTACACGAAGTAGTAGCTGTAGTATTGCCCACTGACTAATCTACGAAATAGGTACTTATAGATAATTTATGTTTCCAACATCAAATTTGTTATCAGGAGTTGCAAAAAGGGATACCTGCCACGACCCATTTCCAGTTAGGTAGACCGAAATGGAAGATTATTGATGTGCCTACCAAACAATATGTCAAATCGCAAGGTATATTTTATTTTTATTGCACATTATCAGAGGCCCAATTCTCTAAGTTATTTTAAAACTACACTGAAAGTTGACCGAATCGAGACTTAACTGTAAATTGACTGAAAGTTGAATTTCTAGTCCCTCATAAATAACAATTTAAACTACTTTCAATTCATGGTGACCACCATTAGAGTAGGATAGTTATATATATAATTGGAAAGAGTAAAGAGAGACTCCATCTACTTATGCTAAAATTAACGAAAAAAACTTTGTATCGTTCAAGTTTTCGGTCACATTTCGATATAATCACATTACAGTGTTGTATTTTATGTCATGAGAATACCATTTCTGACATTTAAGACATCGACACAAGATCGAAACATGATCCGAACTCAATTTTAACTATTTTTTAGTTAGGTCTCAGGTAGGTGTCACTAGACAATTTTAACGCAGCTAACTTTGGCAAATGGAAAATTTGAATTTCGCTCCTTTTGCTAGACGATCCACCCTAAGCTAAAAATTGCATACTTACATAACGGTAAAGTTTCAATGCCACCTGCAAATTATAGTGACAGGGAGCAGCCCCAGTATGGTCTATAACAAATGTATGTACAGTAATGTATGAACAGGAGTAATTTAATTTTATATAAGACGATTCAAAATGATCCTTGTGATTTCAATGAATAAAGTTCTTTTTGACTTTGACTTTGAAATTGATAATCGTTTTCGATTACAATTTTGCAGTATATTGCGCCGCGTGCTTTATCGTCTTTTGAAGAGCAGAGGCCCAATTCACTAACTAAAAAATAGTTAAAATAGAGTTCGGATCACGTTTCAATATTGTGTAAAAAAAAAAAAAAAAAATTAATTAATTATTTTGTGTTAAATGTCAGAAATGGTATTCTCCTGACATAAAATACAACACTGTAATGTGATTATATCGAAATGTGACCGAAACTTGAACGATTCAAAGTTTTTTTGTTAATTTTAGCATAAGTAGATGGAGTCTTTCTTTACTCTTTCCAATTATATATTATATAACTATCCTACTCTAATGGTGGTCACCATGAATTGAAAGTAGACTAAATTGTTATTTATGAGGGACCAGAAATTCAACTTTCTGTCAATTTACAATTCAGTCTCGATTCGGTCAACTTTCAGTGTAGTTTTAAAATAACTTAGAGAATTGGGCCTCTGATTCAATTGTAAAAATGTTTTCAGTTAAAAATGAAAATCCGCACATGAGACTGTTCAACGTTCTGGAATGGGCCGTCCTCCTAACCGAAGGGAAGCCGAGTATCTGTGAATGAGTTCATTGACCCTCTTCTACGGATTAATTTTACATTATTTTTTATACATTATTTTCGTAAAACTTTTTTCTTCTTTCTATTTGTCTAATGAGCGATTACTTTCTCTCAATCAATACTTCAATTTAACTAATCAATACTTTTTTTTAATGAGATGTACTTTCCATCCTCCAGTTTATTTTCTTAGGAATTCCTCAAAATAAAAGCCATTAAGTAATTAGATTATAAAATTTATAAGTAGGTACAATCAAAAATACATACATGATTACAAGATACACACATTACTAATACTATGATAATCTTTACTAAAATTCATAATTTAAAACATTGTGGTTTCTTAAAAATACTTCATTTGGAACAGATTCAGAGGGAATGATAGATTAATACTTTGCCAATTACACTTTTTTAGAAAAACATTATAGGCAATTTGTTTCTATAAAGTCTATTCATGTTTTCATTAATTTTATTTGGTTCAGATACAATTGGTTTCATGAAAGCGATTTTAAAGAACAAAAACACGACCGAATTGGTAACCTCCTCCTTTTTTTTAAGTTGGTTAAAAAGTAATAACGGTGTTGAATTCCTAAAAGATTATTAGAAATATTTGTTCAGGTTAGTGGGTAGAATTTCGGGTTAATTTCAGGACACCTAGTATAGAAAAATGCGATAAAAAAGATCATTATTTTTCATACAATACAAGTCTGTAAGTACAAAACAATTTAAAAAAAAAAACTCAAGCAAATCTTATCAAATACTGTCCAAATCACAATGGAATATTTAGAAAATGCACATTATTCGATTGAAATGCAAAAATAGATTTTAGCACTTCATCTTAGAAATGATTATGAAATTCCATACCAATCTAACTTATATACTATTTTTTCAATCGCATATCAAGTTTTGCCAAATACATGTAAAATGGCTTTTTAGACAAGATGTAAGACAAAAAAAAACTTTTGGGCCAGTGTGTAGGGGACCTACATTATTTTATTATTAGAACATATATTTCACACTGGATCTAATCGGTATACTATAATTATGACATCATAAATTTATTAATTAAATACAACCCGCCCGGCTAAATATATTAAATGAATTGGACCCACACCAAAAGAAAAGACATATTGTATAGGTAATGGAATAATACTAGGCCACATACTTCAGGAAAGTTACCAAGAAAGAACAAATGACACGTTTAATTTGTAGGCGCGTATGGTTTCATATAGGCCTACTTTAAAATTTTTCAGATGCATATTTACATACAGGCCTTTCTTGAAATATTAAAGGCGCGTATAGCTTTACACAGGCCTATTTTTAAATGTTGGTGACGCGTATTGTTACATAAAGGCCTATGTTGAGATTTTACAGACTTCATATTCCATTACAATCAAAAGCCTTGTTCCTGATGTGTTACACTTACCATTTACTGTTCATCTTTATCCTTAGCTCCGTGCTTCAGTATACGAGTGAACTCTACGTAATCAAACAGCCCGTCTCTAATGGGCGCCTCCCGTAACATCTCATCTACATCATCATCGGTGAAGCGATCTCCCATGGTTGTGAGGAGCTCCCGGAGTCGCTCCTCGTTGATCACGCCGTTGTTTTCTTCATCGAAACATCTGAGGGAGGATTTTGATTCGATTATTAAGGCGCTACCCTGACCGAATGACCTTGAGGACTTCGCCTCTACAATACATAGCAAATTATTTATTTTAGTGACACCTATGTAGTCCGTTCTAATAGTACTGCCATCTAGCCGTCCGTCCGAGAACCGGCGGCTGACTAGTCCGCTCCTTGCGCACAGCCAGATTCGCATGGATTCATGAAATATAATTTTTAAAAATAAAAAGAACTCATTTTTTAAAAAACTACTATTAAATGAACTATCCAATTGTGTAAACCAAAAAATTCAGTAACGTGAACTTTAAGAGAAGATGTACAAAATCATGATTTATTTAAATTTTTTCATGGGTTTATTGTCGAGTACTTACGGCGTCAAATAATAAATAAATAATAATAAATAAATGCTGGAGACATTTCACACAACATTATCTAGCCCCAAGCTAAGCAGAGCTTGTGTTATGGGTACTAGATAACTGATATACTTAATACAATACATTACATAGATAGATATTTTTTATTATACATAGAAAAATACCCAGAGCACCCTGAACAAATATCTGCAGATCGTACAAATATTTGTTCCGAGGCGGGAATCGAACCCGCAACCTCTTGCGTCGCAGGCGAACCTTCGCCCGCCGCGCCACAGAGGTCGTCAGAGAATCATTAAACCAATCGTGGTACTTGATGACAAAATGTCAAATATATGTGGTGACTTTTAATTTTTTTTCTACTTGCTTTATTTAACGAGGCTTGAAAAAAACAGCTTGACGCCGTGTTTGGTCGGGGCACTGCCTTAAGAAAATGTCACCGGTAGCTAGCAAAACGGCGCTTACGCCCTTTTGCACGCGAACGAAGTTTTGGTAACCATATAATTTTATAACAAACTAACGCACCACGGGTCTAGATATTAGTGTACTGATCATGTGTACAAAGCTTCATGGAGTTTGATAAAGTAATAGCCAAAATAGAAACAAACGTCGTTCGCATACAAATGAGCGTAAGCGCCCGACCGGTAACCTTCCCTTAACTACCGTAATGTGGTTGGTGATTGGTGACACCAATTATAACTAGACCAACCCGGCTGATCCAAAGCTTGCGGTTTGATGGCATGGCATGAGAAAGGCATCCATAAAAACAGAAGACGAAGTGTTAGATTCACTCTCGGTAGCCGATAATAGTCCTGTGTTCCAGCATAACACAACGGGCGCTTTCAAATGAGACGATAGCGACACCGATACAACATCGTCGGGAAATCATAATTTTGATAAGAATCACCCACAGCTCCTCGGCAATAAAAACCATAAAGGCTCTATAGTGGCATCCACTAACCGCAAGATGCAGTGTAGGATGACTCCCCACTTAAGACTGATGACATTGTTACGGTCACAGAAAGTAAGTTTTTTTTTTATATTCTACTTGGCAAGCCAACTGGCATACGGCCCACCTGATACATAACGACATACATAAAGATGAAAAGTCTCATGTTCTTGTAATTTCACAGGTACCCGTATCCTTGAAAACGAAACACAGCAACGCGAACACTACTGCTTGGCGGCAGAAATAGGTACGGTGGTAGTACTTCCCCGGACAAACTCTCTGAAAAATATACATTGTTGTATTCTAAGGAGGAGGCCAAGTCCAGCAGTATAAGTATACCAGCTGCTGAAGGAAGCAAGTTTTCTTCTAATGCTTCTTGCAGTTCGACAGTGATGCATAAGAGTGGTTACTCAGTGCCCAAACACTCACCCTAGGTCCAACACAAATGATAGCAGAAGTCTCCTTCCACCAATGGTCACAGGGACACCTTGTGACCATTGGTGGACACTAGTTCACCATCTTGATGTTGATAAGAATGATGACTTGCATACAACAATGACAAACTCACCCGAAAGCATTCTTGATGACATCCTCAGGGTCGGTGCCCTGCAGCCGCTCTCCGAACAGCGTCAGGAACATAGTGAAGTTGATCGGGCCAGGGGCCTCGTTCATCATACCTTCTAGGTAGTCTTCCGTTGGGTTTTTACCTGGTAATATTTATGACATGGTATAATAACATTTTGTATTGAGCATAAACTGGCACTGTTTCATAAATGATAATGTAAGCTAGTTTTACATGAGTAAGAATAGAGGCCCAAGCACGGTTAACAACACGTTGGTAAATATTTTAAGTGACCAATCAAATTACAACGATTTCAAGCTACTCCGATGTTATTGGCCAACAAGACATGTGCGATCGTCTGGCTACAATCTCGTTAGTGTTAATTTTTCCTGCTAACCCCACCCCAATGAGCCATTTTATATATTTTTTTTACTACCTGATAGGCTAATCCAGTACCTACTAATTCTATGCTATAAAACTGTTGTGCATAGCATAGAATCAACTCACGCCTTTTCCCATACCCAATTCTAAAAAGGGGCGTCTTCTCTGGGGCCTATCTCAAAAGATATAAGTTTCTAGCTATGAGTTGAGTCATAGTAGATCCCAGCCAAAAAGTTATAAAAAAGCATAAATTGATTCATATTGGCACAAATGATGGTGACTAAAGACAGATATGAAAATGAAAAATTGTTTGTTTACTGAAAAAGATGTAACAATACTTAAAAACTATCCTGCCATGTTCATACCAAGGCAGCCTATTACACTAACACCAGAGAGTGAATTTACATAAGACAGGTTAGTAATAACCTCTGCCAACGGTATATGTTGATATAAAGATTTCACAACTTACCAAGAGAAGCCAACATATCATGCAAATCATCTTTATCAACAAATCCATCTCGGTTCTGGTCAATCATGTTGAACGCCTCTTTGAACTCAGCGATCTGTGCCTGGTCGAACATAGCAAACACATTGGAGGTGGCACGCTGAGCACGCTTCTTGTTAGTGCCACGGCGGCCGGCAGTCTTGCGGGATGACATGTTGGTATTCTGAAATGGATACATGGGATAAGGTTAGTGTGGATTAATGATTTCCTGAGCAATTGAGCTTAGTCATAGGTATTATTAAAACTCAATGATACTATGTGCATGAGAAAAGCCTCTGGGAGATGAACTGAATCTTACAAAAAATTGTGGCAATAAGCTCAGCAGTAAAGGATATTCTTCACTTCTTAACTTATGGCTTCAAGTTAAGAAGTGAAGAATATCCTTTACCACACTAGTTGCATAGATCAGACACAAGGCCCTTTTCAGGGTCACCATACCTTGTCAGTCAGGTGAATAAACAGTATGTAAGGTTTACAGATCATTGGTGAGTCAGCTAATCAAACACAGGGTTTTATTTATCACAAAGAAAACTTAACTTAGTTCTAAACTGTAATTCTTGGAATAAACAGTCGTCCTTGGCATAATTACCTTACACGGACCTTACCTGTGCAAAGTGATCTTTTTAAGCCTTAGTTTCTGCAGCAGGGAAGCAATAAACGACGTCCCACGCTCGCCAGATGTAGACTTCGGTTTATAATTAAAAACTTAATTAACAGCCAGAGCCGATGTCTTTCAAATTATCGTCGTTCGCGTCCGCTAACGAGAATGTGACTCATTGCCAAAACGGCTGTACAAAACAACGTTAGGTAGTTCGAAGATAACTGGGCCAGGCGTTGTCACTCAAGCAAGTTTACCTTATATGGATTTATATTTTCATCACAACACATCTGGTTGAAATTGCTTAGTAGAAACGATTATAATTGATGATAGTTAAACTTACGGGTGTTTTTACAACTGGAAATAGAAGAAAACGTCGGTTTTTATCCAAAAATAAACGATTTTAGTTTATTTCGACAACACACACCAACCAAGCAAGTGAAGCAAGTCAAGCACAGACTAAGGAGAGTACAAGTCAAGTCAATAAGTCAAACCTGTCCACAGATTTATAAGTATAGTACTAAGGGCCCGTTCCACTTGATGAAAATTTTGCCAAGAACGCACAAAACGATTACATTCGTTCAATAGTGTTCCACTTGGCTATAAACTGATAAAAACGATATTTTCAAAAATGTTGTTCACAGGTGTCTCAAACGAAATCTGTCAAACAAACCAAACTAAACACGTAAACACTGTAAACAAACATGGGGTATGTGGAAATTACTCGAGAAATTGTGGATGGATTGGAAAGAAATAGAAAGCAAGAAAGGACTGTAGAAAATATAACGAGATAACTAATTCTAGATAGCAATAGCTCAGTCTGAGCCTCAAGTTCAGACACTCTTGTCGACTACTGTGCGTGCGTGGACTCTATCATCAAGAAGCTATTGCCAATTATTATGTTATGTAGCAACTAAATTACATCTTCAGGATATTTAGAGGGTATTTAAATATAAAATTCTATTTCAGTTAGGCGAAGTACATGTTTTGCATATTATAATAAATATAATAAAATATATGGTAACAGAATATACTGTTTGTAATTTATTATTGTCTATAATCAGTGCGTGTTGCGAGTGATGACTTAGAGAACCAAGATTACCAACATAGTTCTCAGAATTAACAAGTTTAAGTGGCAATGAGCAGGTCATATAGCTCGCAGAACTGACACCCGCTGGGGAATAAAGATTCTCCAGTGGCAAACACATTAGATAGCTTTTACATCATCACAGGAGGAGATGGAGAGGTCTATTCTTAGGCCAGACATAGGTACCACAGCATTTAAATGAAATAATATTGTTTAAACTAAAATATTATAACAAAGAATCTTAGATCAGTCTTTACTTCTCAGAACTATCATAAATTGTAATTTAATGTATACTTATATTATTAAATGTGTGCATCAGTCAGTACCAATGTGCCTGAATTTACAAATTAGACATTCCTAAGCAACATTTTTCTCTTAAGTAGGTATCACAATTTACATTTATAAACAAAAAAACATGTATCTTTTAACACTGTTCAATTTAAAGATTTATAAGAGGTGAAATCAGACTTCATGTTCTACAAAATTATTCCAAAACGGTATTCATAAGGTCCGATAATGATCCGATAGCTTTTGGAGATTTCTCTACAGCCTATCTTTTTATATGTAGGTAGCTGATGTGCTGGCTGTAGCACCAGATTGCGAAGAGTCACTGAAAAAATAAATTATACAACATAAAATTAAACTAGACATGTTTGTCTTATTATGTTTTTTGACATTTGGCTTCTGATCAGTATGTCCATTCATCATCTCCATCATGATACCTATCGAAGTCCACTGCTGGACATAGGCCTCCCGCATAGAATGCCACAACAAACAGTCTTGTACCACCTCCATGCACCATTTTCCTGGAACCTTTATAATATCTTTGGTTCATTGAGAGGGGGGGAAGGGCCTTCCTCTTCTGCGCTGGGTTTGCGGTTGCCACTCGAGAACTTCATTCCCCAACAGTTGTCAGTTACTTGGTGGTAAGTCCAATTGTAAACATAGTTATGCAGGTGCAGGTTATATATCAAATATTATTTATACTTACTATCATCAGTCGGTAGACATCCACATTTGGATGATGCCTCCCTCATAGCGTGCAATGGAGGGAATTTGCACGCTTGGCAGGTGGATTGGTGATCATAGTTTGGTGTTTATTACTCAGGTGAATGCTGCTGCCCTGGCGTAATCCGTTAGTCGCCTTTTACGACATTCACAGGAGGAGTTCGAGGAGCCCTATTCATAGGCCGTTTTAACTTATTCCTAGACTGGTAAATATTTCATTTTCACCGTTTTAAAATGATAATTCTACAGCATATTACGAAACAAATAACTTCAGTATGTCAAACATTACGCAAATGTCAAAAACGATAATTTTTACCCATCGGAATAGCTGGGTAAAAATTGGCAAAATTTGGTGGTGTTCTTAGCGTTTTTAATCTGTCTGTAACGAGCGTGAAAACAGTTACAAACGATCACAGTGAGCACTTTCAAATCGAATGGTACATCATTTGTGATCAAAAATAACGAAAATAACGTAAATGTCATCAAAAGGAACGCACTCTAAAAACCCTTCAGTCCTTATTCTGTAAAAACTGTTAGTCTTTATTCTGAGTGAAAGTCACTCGGTCGGTGACTTTAGGCATGGACAATAGAAGAAGATATCCTCAAGAAATCTCATTAGGAAAGAAATCTTGAAGATATACATCTTCAATGGCATGGACCTAATATCTCCATGGTATTATGTAAATGTTCTGTGGTGACAGATAGGCGACCACTTCACGCGCCGCGCTAAATGGACCACATGGAAGAACCACAAACAAGCCTTGATCAACATAATATATTATAAAAAAAAATGTAAAAAAAAACATTTGGTAAATGTCGCCTGTTTTTAGATGAATTTTTAGACTAAAATAATTGTGTGAAAGAGTACGTTCCTTTTGGGTGACATTTACGTTATTTTCGTTATTTTTGATCACAAATGATGTTCCATTCGATTTGAAAGTGCTCACTGTGATCGTTTGTAACTGTTTTCACCGTTCTTTCAGACAGATTAAAAACGCTAAGAACGCCACCGAATTTTGCCAATTTTTACCCAGCTATTTCGATGGGTAAAAATTATCGTTTTTTGACATTTGCGTAATGTTTGACATTCTGAAGTTATTTGTTTCGTAATATGCTGTAGAATTAACATTTTAAAACGGTGAAAATGGAATATTTACTAGTCTAGGAATAAGTTAAAACGGCCTATGAATAGGGCTCCTCGAACTCCTCCTGTGAATGTCGTAAAAGGCGACTAACGGATTACGCCAGGGCAGCAGCATTCACCTGAGTAATAAACACCAAACTATGATCACCAATCCGCCTGCCAAGCGTGCAAATTCCCTCCATTGCACGCTATGAGGGAGGCATCATCCAAAAGTGGATGTCTACCGACTGATGATAGTAAGTATAAATAATATTTGATATATAACCTGCACCTGCATAATTATGTTTACAATTAGACTTACCACCAAGTAACTGACAACCGTTGGGGAATGAAGTTCTCGAGTGGCAACCACAAACCTAGCGCAGAAGAGGAAGGCCCTTCCCCCCCTCTCAATGAACCAAAGATATTATGAAGGTTCCAGGAAAATGGTGCATGGAGGTGGTACAAGACTGTTGGTTGTGGCACTCCATGCGGGACGCCTATGTCCAGCAGTGGGCTTCGATAGGTTTCATGATGGTGATGATGAATGGACATACTGATCAGAAGCCAAATGTTAACAAACATAATAAGACATAGGTACATGTACGTACATGTCTTGTTTAATTGTAAGTTGTTAAATTTATCTTTTCAGTGACTCTTCGCATTCAGGTGCTGCAGCCACCACATCAGCAACATAGAAAAAGATTGGCCATAGAGAAATCTCCAAAAGCTATTGGATCAATCCTTATGAATACCATTTTGGGATAATTTTGTAGAACATGAAGTCTGATTTCACCTCTTATAAATCTTTAAATTTAACAGTGTTAAATTACGATTTATGATAGTTCTTAGAAGTAAAGACTGATCTAAGTGTTACAGTCCACTAACCCAAAACAAGAAATTTAAAATAAAGGTATTATTAATTAGTAATAACTAATTAATAATACATTTATAAACATTTGCTTGATTGTCTGTAAATTCATTTAATTAATATTATTTTGTATCAAAGTGTATTTCCGTTTTTGACTTTATCGGCTGGACGCCGACCGTTGCCGATTGTCGGTCGCCCAGCCAATAAGGCATGAGCAAGGAGGAGTGAGTGGTAGAGGGAGGAAAGGGAAGTGTAGGTTAGGGAGAAATGTACAGAGTCAGTCGGTACTGAAACGTCGAAGTGTTAACATTAATAATTATAAAGCCATTGATAAAATAAAGTGTTACAAGTGTTACCGAGTTTATCTACCATTCCCGTCGCTTCTAAGTTTGTGGCCGAGTGTCGCCATAGCTCAGAAGTGGGATAAAAACCATCGACGCCCATAAATTCGGAAGGAAAAGTTGTGTTTTGTCGAGGTTACGAAATGGGAAAGGACAAAGGTCGCCGACGTCTTCGATCGAAGTCCAGGAGCGTGGCAACACCCCGTCGTCAAGGTGCGGGGTCTGTCGAGAGAGAAGCACGCAGTCGCAGCCAGTCTCGAGGTCGAACACGGTCTCGTTCTTCGCACTCGCGCCGTGCCAGTCTACGCCGTTCACGATCAAGGGGTAGGCCTAGGGACTCGAGGGCCAGAGAGGTTAGTGGTCGCAGTCACTCGGGATCCTGCTCTCCATATGCATACCGCGCCCGAAGTCGTCGGTCACGTTCGAGGCAACGGAGAAGTAGACCCTCAAGATCCACTTCAAGGCGGCTCAAGCCCTCCAAACATGTAAGACGAGGCAACTCTAAGGATCGAAGGGAATCGCCGCCAGCTAAATCTAGATCTAGGTTAAGACGTGAACCATCTAATGGTGAAGTAAATGATGTCCAAAGCATGTTCTTTAAAAAGTTTCTCGATTTAATGTCTAACATAAGGCCTACTAGTGATACTGACAAGTTTCCTATTATAAACGTTATTCCCGAATTTGATCCGCTAAATAAAGAACAGACCGTCGACATTTGGATTAAAAAGGTTGATGAATGCGCTCAAATATATACCTGGAGCGATAAACAGATAGTCCACTATGCAATGCCTAAACTCGGTGGTATAGCAAAAACATGGTATCAAGGTTTGCCTTCCCTTCTCCACTCGTGGGCTGAATGGAAGGTAAAACTACGCGAGTCCTTTCCAACACGCGATAATTATGCGGAACTGTTATCTGAAATGTTGAATAAAAGGGTACGTTTTGGAGAACCTTTGGATTTATATTATTATTCGAAAATGAATCTTTTAAATCGGTGTGAAATCAAAGGTAAACGTGCAGTGGACTGTCTGTTAGCAGGTATTGATGATCGAAATGTGCGTGTCGGAGGTCAGAGCGCAGAATATGCAGAGCCAGAACAGGTTTTAAAATTTTTAAAATCTATTAAAATAGTTCAAGACAGGAGTAGTACAGATATCCCTAGAAATAGGGACAAACGTAGTAACAACCAATCTAACAATAATAATTACGAGAAAACGTCCGATAAAACTTCTACGTCTTCCCAAAAATTAAATACAAATAGTATGACTTGCTACAACTGCAATGAAAAGGGGCATCCATTTTACCGTTGCCCAAAACCTAAGTTGCACTGCACAAACTGTAAGTTGCTAGGACATGCAACTGCTGATTGCACAAAATCGAAGCAGGGTTCTCGCACTGAAGAGAAAAGTAAGAATGTTTTGAAAGTAGATGGTGAATATAATACCAGCCTTAAATATAAGATTCCGATCAAAATAAATGGCAAATTTACAAATTGTATAGTCGACTTAGGTAGTGAAGGCACCCTGATTCGAATCAGCGAAGCAGAACGGTTGCAGCTGCAATGGCAGGAGGTAAATGGCCCCAGGTTGAAGGGATTAGGTAACGTTGCCTATCTACCGGTCGGATTATCGTATGCTAAGGTTGAGGTGCAAGGAGTTACCGAACATGATGTGCCTATCCTGGTAGTTGATGATCAAGTTATACCTTGTCCTCTCCTACTGGGTCATACATTCACGGAAAGGCCAACCATTCAAATTGTAAAAACGGATACTGACGTCATCTTCCAAAAAACGGTACCAAATGAAACTGTTAGATGCCCCCTTGTTTGTGAGCATGCGATTACTTTAGGAATAGACGAGATTAAGCCAGTTGCAGTAAAATGTGACAGTGAGTACACAGGTACGATTTACGTCCACGGTAATATAAGACATGCTCTGAATCGCGAGCATTACCTATTACCAGGTGAATATGTGTTAAAAGACGGCACAGGTACAGTTCTTATACAGAACATAGGACTTCAGGAATTTAAAATTGAATCAGGGGAGCTAATCACTCGAAGCCATTCAGTAAATACAAATGTAAAATTTGTTAATTACGTTGACATTAATGAAGGCAATTTTGACTCTACAGTAAATTGTGGCGATTCTTTATCTCGGGTTCAAAGGCATGAACTATTAAACCTGCTCAATGAATATAAAAATAGCTTTTCATCCGGCTTGCAAGATTTAGGCTTTACGTCTGAAACTGAAATGGTTATAGAATTGACTGATTCAGAGCCAGTGGTGTATCGTCCGTATCGACTACCATATGTGGAGCGACAACAGGTCAAAGGCATGGTCCAAGAGATGCTAGATAGCGATATAATTAGAGAGTCTAGTTCCCCGTACGCAAGCCCTATAGTACTGGTCAATAAAAAGTCCGGAGAAAAGAGGTTGTGTGTAGATTATCGCGCACTTAACCGAAAAACAAAGCGTGAGCACTATCCTCTACCGAGGATTGAAGACCAACTCGACAGACTGTCTGGTAGTAAGCTATTTATCACACTTGACTTGGCATCAGGTTACTACCAAATCCCTATCTCGGAAAAATCTCGCGAAAGAACTGCGTTCGTGACCCCTGATGGTCAATACGAATACAATCGAATGCCATTTGGCCTTGTAAACGCACCATCCGTGTTTCAACGGACAATGAATAAGTTAATTCAAAACTCTCCAATAAGCGCTTACACACTCATTTATATGGACGATATACTTATACCAGCAAGGTCATTCGAAGAAGGTTTAGTTCGTCTTGAGGAGGTCTTGAAACAACTTTCACAAAATGGATTGACACTGAAGTTGAGCAAATGCAATTTCTTCTTTACAGAAATTGATTACTTGGGGTATGAAGTAAGTGTAGAAGGGTTTAGGCCCGGATCAGTAAAAACAAAAGCTATTTCAGAGTTTTCTGCCCCAAGAAATGTCCACGAAGTCAGACGGTTTCTAGGACTCGCGAGTTTTTTCAGAAGATTTGTCAAGGGATTTGCAGTTATAGCACGTCCACTGACGACTCTTCTGAAAAAAGATGTTCCGTGGCAATGGGCTGGTGAAGAGTCTGAAGCTTTCAAAAAACTGAAAGAGATACTGGTAGAGCGGCCAGTACTGGCAATTTATGATCCGGAGGCTGAGATCCAATTGCACACAGATGCCAGCAAAATAGGAGTTGCAGGGATCCTAATGCAGAAAGGATCTACAGGTACTCTACGACCTATTGCTTATTATAGTAGACAAACAACACCAGATGAGCAAAAACTACACTCATACGAGCTCGAGACCCTTGCTGTTATATCTTCACTGAACAAATTTAGGGTGTATTTACTAGGAGTACGCTTTAAAATCGTCACTGATTGCAATGCCCTTCGCACGACATTAACAAAGCGTGACCTAATACCACGTATCGCCCGTTGGTGGCTACAGTTCCTCGAATACGACTGCGACATCGAGTACAGATCGGGTGAAAAGATGGCTCACGTTGACGCTCTCAGTAGGAGCCCCGTTGCAGACGAGCAAGACTGTAGTCGCCTTCTGGATATACTCACTGTGGGTAGTGACGAATGGCTAGCGACGTATCAGCAATCGGATGACGAAATAAAGCGTATCACTGGCATACTTAAAGATCCTAAAACAAAAGAGGTTACGGAAATATTTAAGAATTATAAGCTGGTTAATGACCGCGTCTATCGCGTACTTGATGACTCTACTATACGATGGTTAGTGCCCCGTGGTGCCCGGTGGCATTTATTAAAGTCAAACCACGATGATATTGGTCACTTTGGATATGATAAAACATTGGGGCGTATACAAGCAAATTACTGGTTTCCAAAAATGAGACGCTTTATTAAGAAGTACGTGGCTGCATGTGTTGAATGCGCTCATCACAAGTTACCTAGCGGAGCAAAAGCGGGAGAATTGCATCCAATCCCGAAAGTGGAAATCCCTTTCCACACAATACATGCGGACCATCTAGGCCCATTCATTAAGACCAAACGGGGAAACGCGTATATCTTGGTCATCGTCGACGCATTTACAAAATATGTTAATCTTACTGCTGTACGTAATACAAAATCCGCAACAAGTGTAAAAGTTCTACGTGATCATATTAGTTATTTCGGAACGCCAAATCGCCTCATCACAGACCAGGGCACCAGCTTTACTAGTGGTACTTTTAAAAGCTTTATAAAATCCACTGGTATAAAACACGTGCTCAACGCAGTATCAACGCCCAGGGCAAACGGCCAGGTGGAGCGGTATAACCGCACTATTCTGGCCGCTCTTGGTGCAATGAATCATGATAAATCAAATGGAGTATGGGATGAACATTTACCTGAAATTCAGCTGGGTATTAATACTAGCGTTCATGCCACAACAAAAAAAACACCAACTGAACTGTTATTTGGAAGGACGGTTTCTAACCCTTCACAAAGTATATTTAATGAAGTTATCTCGGATACCACCCCAAATACACAAACATCGTTATCAGAAATAAGATCGGAAGCGAGTGAGCTGATCAAAGAACAGCAGGTAAAAGATAAAGAAGCATTCGATAAACACCGAAAGAAGGCTGTTGAATTTAAGGAGGGGGACCTAGTCAGAGTAATACGTGCAACAGCTGGAATCGAGGGTCAATCCAAGAAATTGGAACCCAAATGTAGAGGCCCGTACCGAATCAAAAGGGTACTTCCGAATGACCGGTACATAGTTGAGGACACACCAATCACACGAAAGGGTAAGCGTTATGAGGCTATAGTTGCAGTTGACAAAATTTTCCCCTGGCTTTCCGTCACACAACCTGTATCTTCCTCGGATAATGAATCATCCGATGGCGACGAATCCCACCCGTCCGATTCTTCATAAAATTATCTTGTTAATATCACTACTAGGCTGAATGATTAAAGTTTTCTGATACCTAGTGCTTGTTGTTAACTAGTATTATATAACTATACTAATAATCATGGAAGATGATGTAATGGACACTTGTCAAAGTCATGGGCAAGTTTAGGAAGCGATTGCGGTGCTAGTCAATGTCATGGACTAACACCGTAGTCGAAAAGCCGGTAACGGTCAGTGTCATGGACCGGGCACATTAACATAATGAAAAACAATACACCCTAGTTAAAGTCATGAACTAGTCGGTGTCCGTAAGATGTTTTGTAGTGTAATTAATTGATGTACCTAATATGATGATTAAATGATTTGAGAATTATAAAATATAATTATGAGAGTATTATAGTTTGGGTTGTTTGTAGTGATTTGAAACGGTTGAGCTGTCTAAGGATCGTTTTCAATGGCATTTGGATAGATCAACAATTTCATTTATGTTTGTTTTGGGTATTTAAATGTACTTATCTCAGTTGTATAAACGAAGGGACTCGTTAATGAAAGGATGGCCGAGCTGTTACAGTCCACTAACCCAAAACAAGAAATTTAAAATAAAGGTATTATTAATTAGTAATAACTAATTAATAATACATTTATAAACATTTGCTTGATTGTCTGTAAATTCATTTAATTAATATTATTTTGTATCAAAGTGTATTTCCGTTTTTGACTTTATCGGCTGGACGCCGACCGTTGCCGATTGTCGGTCGCCCAGCCAATAAGGCATGAGCAAGGAGGAGTGAGTGGTAGAGGGAGGAAAGGGAAGTGTAGGTTAGGGAGAAATGTACAGAGTCAGTCGGTACTGAAACGTCGAAGTGTTAACATTAATAATTATAAAGCCATTGATAAAATAAAGTGTTACAAGTGTTACCGAGTTTATCTACCATTCCCGTCGCTTCTAAGTTTGTGGCCGAGTGTCGCCATATAAGATTCTTTGTTATAATTTTTTGGTTTAAACAATATTATTTCATTTAAATGCTGTGGTATGTCTGGCCTAAGAATAGACCCCTCCATCTTCTCCTGTGATGATGTAATAGCCATCTAAGGGATTACAGCAGGGAATGGGCAGTAGCATCCATTTGTGTATACAACATCCCCCATTAATACAGTCACTAATCTGCCTGCATGCAGCAGGTAGCATAGCGATTAATGGAGGACGCCTCGTCCAGCAGTGAATAATGTATACAGGCTGGTGATGATTTTATTTGTAATTATTTATTTTATAAAAAATGTAGTGACACAAATCAATCTCTTCCAGTCCACCTGATATTGTATCATCATACTCATCATCAGCCTGTAGAAGTCCACTTATAGACCTTTCCCCCTAAAATGCCATGATGAGCAGTCTTAGCCTCATGTAACGTTAATAATGTCATTAGTCCATCGAGTGGTGGGCCTTCCTCTACCTCATCATCTAGTTTGTGGTCGCCACTGGAGAACCTTTATTCCCCAGCGGGTGTCAGTTCTGCGAGCTATATGACCTGCTCATTGCCACTTCAACTTGCTGATTCTGAGAACCATGTCGGTGATCTTGGTTCTTCTACGGGTTCTCCAAGTTATCACTCGCAACACGCACTGATTATAGACAGTAATAAATTACAAACAGTAGGTATATTCTGTTACCAGATATTTAATTATATACACAGTATAATATGCAAAAACATGTAAGTACTTAGCCTAACTGAAATATATATACCCTCTAAATATCCCGAAGAGGTAATTTAGTTGCTTTGCTACATTTGCCAATAGCATCTTGATGATAGAGACCACGCACGCACAGTAGTCGACAAAACTTTCCCGAGTTTGAGGCTTTGAGGCTTTGAGCTATTGTTATCTAGAATAAGTTAACTCATTATATTCTACAGTCCTTTCTTGCTTTCTATTTCTTTCCAATCCATCCACTCTTCACAATTTCTCGAGCAATTTCCACATGTTTGTTTACATTACAGTGCTGCGTGAGGTTGCGTGTTTGGTTTGACAAGTTTGTTTGACAGATTTAGTTCCAGACACCTGTGAGCAAAATTTTTGAAAATATCGTTTTTATCAGTTTAAAGCCAAGTGGAACACTATTGAACGAATGTAATCGTTTTGTGCGTTCTTGGCAAAATTAACAGCGAGTGGTACGAGCCCTAAGTAAATAGCACAGACTAAGGAGAGTACGTAAATAGGAAGGAAGAATCCTTCCTATACTACTTACAAAAATTACAAAGTTTTTGTTACCTCCACTGTAAGTGAATTTATTTACATCCAGGAACGATTTGAGTCGAAAGATTCGATGGATTCGTTTAAGTTTTTGTGATGTTGACTGTAATTATTATTTTGTAATTGTTTGGATTTTGCAGATGCTCAGCCGAAGATCCATGCTGATTAGTGGAGTGGTGCGTTCACTGAGTACATCTCTTAGGGTCGACGCTAGCCACTACGATGTCCTGGGTATCACCCCTAAAGCAACTCAAACTGATATCAAATCAGCCTACTATGAGCTGTCGAAAATCTATCATCCCGACAAATCAAGTGTGAGTTTATTAGTGTAATTATATCCTATTAACTTACATTGCAGACAGGTGAGTATTACAGAAACTACGCTGTATCTGCTACCTAGAGATGATAACCTCCTTGACCTTGTTGTTATGTAAACATTTCCGACAACATAGGAAGTACTAAAATAAATCTATCAAAATGATTGATTTATTTTTGTACTTTCATGCTCAATACTCCTTACCTACATATTACTATTATTATTATTTATGAATACACAGAGGCCCAATTCTCTAATTTTAAAAACATTCCAATCACAATATAATCTCCTGTCAGTCGCACTGTCTCATACTTCGCATGCAAAGATTAAGTAATAGTTATTATGTGGCAGTGCGACCAACACGAGATTATATTATGATTGGAATGTTTTTCAAATTAGAGAATTGGGCCTCAGGCTTAAAGCTGATGAATGTATGTCTTATTAATTGTAAGTGCACTTGTAAATATTTATCCAGTCTATTCTTAAAAGAGTTCACTAGACAGAGACCCAGAGACCCGGTTTTAGTCGCTGATGACAAGGTTGGGCAGAATGTAGTTTTCTTGGATTCCTAGTATCTAGCCGGCTCTGCAGTTTCAGCAAGTGTCCTCTCAGATTTGTGTTAATGGTCATAGTGAATATGCTTTAAAATCCCCGTACATTTGTACTGATTATTGGTTACTGTCCCAGTTAGTCATGTATGTATTAGTTGTTTCCAAAAATGAATATCTCCAAAACTATTGGTTTCCGCGGTACGCCATTTCATATTTAGGCTTGTGTTAGGTGAACCCAGATGTAATAAAAATATGAACTTCGTAGCTCACAGTCGCTATTGGAAAGTTGAGCCATAATAACTTTTTTCAGGATGAAGAATCTGCCAACAAGTTCAGATTAATCACTGAAGCATATGAGGTGCTAGGCAACATCAGTTTAAAGAAAATGTATGACAAAGGTATCTTAATAAATCATTGTAATACACAAGAATAGCTGTTAAAACTGTTTTTTTTAAATATTTTTTCTTCGTAATTCAATTTACCTGAACTATCGCGCGTTGGAGCCTTTCCCCTGCCTTCGACTCGAATTTGAGCTGAGGTATTGTGGACCCTTTAATACCAGATGGGCAACTGGGACAATCCATCACTCACATCTCAATTAAGAGAAGGTTACCACAGGGCTTAGTTTGCTTCTATTATGGCTATTATTTCATTAAACTCCATGAAATTTTGTAAACATGATCAGTAGTACACTATTTTAGTATTTAAACCAGTGGTGCGTCAGTTTTAAAAAAATTGGGTTTTTTAAATTTATTATTTGGTCACCATATTTTTTTATAAGATACTAACGCATCACAGGTCTAGATATTAGTGTACTGATCATGTGCAAGCGCAAGCGCCCTTTGTGGCCTCCTCTTAAAAATACGTTTGCAGAACCCTTTCATTAGGTAGGTACTAGTTTTGGTAAAACTTCATACATCTTTATGTAAACAGGTTTGCTAGTAGGAAGAGATAACTCAAGTCGGATGGGGTACCAGCCTGAAGAAGAGCCATTGGATCCTAAGCTTAAGTTTTACAAGTCACGCACGCGTCGAACAGTAATGCCCACTATGGATGGCAGAACACCGATATACAATTTTGATGACTGGTTTGTGTCACTTTACATTCGTTACAATTATATTTACACTAGCCTTTGCTTGCGGCTTAGCACAGCTATTATGTTGTTGCTAAGTACAAACAACTTTCGCATTTAATTATAAGTAGGTTTCACCACTCAGGTTGAACTATTGGTCGGCCAGCAGTGTGATGGCCCGACGATATTGCAAGTGCCCCGATCAAACCTGGGTGAGGTGAATTAAACATGGTGCCTATTCTTGCAGAAGATGAAATAAATATATGATATTTGCCATTCCCAGTAGTCGTACTATTTCCTAAGACTACTGGGAGTTTGCTTTCCAGTAGACTTACTAATAGGCCTTCATAACTCTAAATAATAGTCTAATTTAAATAAGTAGTTGTGCTGCGGTGTGTCCGGCCTAAGAATGGGCCCGTATCCTCCCGTGTATGTAGTAAAAGCCTTACTAGGGTCTAGATAAATAGAACGTACTTACATGTTAGTCAAAGTACGGCTTACGAAAGTGTCACTGTCACACAAATGTTAAAACACGCGTATTAGAGAGAGACAGGGACAATTTCAAAGTAAGGCTCAGACTTAGTCACCGTGAAGTACGTTCTATTTATCTGGACCTAAGTGATTACGCCGGGGCAGCCGCATCCACCTGTGTACTTAACACCAAACTGCAATCACAATCCCCCTGCCAAGCATGGTGATTATGTCATATGAGGCCGCGTCCAGCAGTGGACGTAAACAGGCGACAGGTGATAATGATGATGATGAAACAAGTAGTAGTCTTCTGTTAATATAGGTTCCACATTCCCCTTAAGACGCTATAGGTTCAACGAAAATTTTTGTATGAACTAAAGAAGGCGAGCACACCTTGGTTTTGTATATAAAATAATGATATCCTAAGAATTCCCTATAAAGTTTTGTTAGATTTTGTTGATGAATTCACTGACCCCCTTATAAGTTACCAAATGTTTCAAAAATTCAAATGTGTAAGAAGTTAGTCTAAAATTAAATTTCAATTTTAAAAATGGTAAATGTATCTTTGTTTTTTTTTTATCAAGTGGAGTAATTGAAATCGTGTACTGAATTTATTTCACTAGATAGAGAGCTTAAGAATATGATATAATTTTTTTCTTTTTGTAAACTAAGAATTCATATCAAAAACTTAAGAGCTCATTAAAGGCAATTTGTGAACCTATAGCATCTTAAACAAATGTTTTAACTTCCAGGTCAAAGCAACACTATGGCACATTATTTGAAAAGGGCCAATACGATAAAGAGCTGCTGCGTAAACGAAGGGAGAAAGCGCAAGACAATGTACATGCGACGCAACAAGAAACTCTGTTATTCTTTATGATCTTTGTCGGTGGCTTGTTCGCAGCGACAGTCATCAATGGAACAACGGATTACGATAGAGTCAATACAAATAATAAGCGGAATGAACCGAAAACTGAACCCGAATGATGTTAAAACAGGCTTAGACAAATTTAGAAAAATGTTTATAGACTGTATAAAAAATTCAAGTCTTGTAAATTTTTACGGGTGTTTAATACATATGAAAAAACAACTCATTCACTATACTTTATTTTATATGCTTTGTACATATTGTACATAATTTAAATAATTTTAGTAGATTTTAGCTAAAATGTGATATTTAAATAAGTAAATATACTTATGAGTTACAATCATAACCCCACTTGAGTTGCTTATTTGTTAAGGCGCGGTATGATCCTAAAATCCAAACATCCAAAAATCCAACGGCTTTGCTTTAAGTTGAAAATTGCATGACATATTTGACGATGAAACTGGTTTGCACTTCAGACTGTATTCATTTTGAGGGTTTTTTTTAATTAATCCAAATATGCGGGTAATTCGTAAAAAAATTGTGTTGTTGCAGTTTAAAATTAAGAGCATTTTAAATTTAATGCCAAACGCTCTTTTAGGGTGGTCATTTGTGAGACTTTTTTTTGCAAAACCATACTTTTTTTCAAAATTCTGTTCGGTTACAACTATTATGCCCGGTTTACATTATTCCAGTCCAGTTATCCAGCGAGAATCCAGTTCAGTGCTGGACTGGATCTGTATCGTCTACATTATTCCAGTAATTTAGAAGCCGTTGAAGTGTGAACACTGCAGTGACAATGATTTATAGAAGAGATCAGTTTCGAAAATGTTGGCAAAGCACTGGAATGGCACTGGATTGGCAGTCTACATTATTCCAGTTGCACTGGATTGGTCGCACTCTTGGAGCAAGGAACAAAATGGAGCGGCAGTAACTTTTATTTTGTATGAAAATTTCCCACCATTAGCGTGCATTCAACCATTCATTCAATACTCTGTGATCTTTGATTGCCTTCATTCAAAGTTTTGTTTACTTTTTGTGTTTTCGTAAAGTTTCACTATTTTATTAGCAAATACCTATATTTTTCCTACACAAGTTGGATTTCACAATGCCTGAGTGTAATATTGTGCATTGTGGAACGAGGCAAAGTCAGTATCGGCCTGGACTGACTTTACACAAGTGCTTCAACAGTTTACATTGAAATTGTAGTTTTGCTTCATTATTTTGTTCTAAATGTATGTTTCATTATTGAGCTTTATAGTAAACATAAGGACATTAGTGCCATTGTTGTGTAAAATATCATTATTTCATAGTAATTCATGTATTGCTTACAAGATTGTTTACAACTAGGGATCGGTCGGGCAAACAGCCGACCCAGTCCGACCCAAAAAACGAGCACGCCTTATTTATCATAACAACCGCCCTGTGGTCGCACTGGATTCAAAAGTAGACCGCCAATCCAGTTACTGGACTGGAATGCATTTGGATTCAGTGCATTCCAGTGCCGGTTTACATTTTTCCAGTAAGCAATCCAGCGCTGGATTCGATCGCTGGACTGGAATAATGTAAACTGGGCATTATAGTACATTGTACCTACACTATTTTTTTATCTCATTATTTTATTTATTTTCTCACTGTCTGTCAAGAGTCAAGACCCTTATTCTCAGGAATGGCTAAAGGCATCAACTTAAAGGATAAACAGATACCTATAGCAATTAATATCTAGTTTTTAACCGACTTCCCAATAAAGGTTCTCAATTCGGTTGTATTTTTTTTATTTTTTTTTTAATGTTTGTTACCGCATTTCTCCGGCGTTTATGAATGATTTGGAAAATTCTTTTTTTATTTGAATAGATATACTTCCAGATTGGTCCCATTTTTTTCATAAGCCATTTCTGGTGATGGAATCCATGAGGAATTGAGGGAACTCTTCAAATATTGTAGGCATACATATGCCGATTTTGATATTTTCAGCAACAAACCAAGCATTTGCATTCAAAAAGTATCATAATCCTTTCACCACTATGGTTCTTTCATCATTTTTTTTCATCCAAATATTTTGTCGAATGGCGGAAGTCGGTTTTTTAAATGAAAAGTTATTTAATGTCAAGTTCATGAAAAACTTCCAAGGGTACTTCCAGTAACCTAACAATCTGAAAAGAATAGCTAGGAGGCTTTGTGACACAATAGTTCTTAAATGTTCTATGGTAGGTACTTGCCATATAATACATTATTCAAAACCATGTTTTTATTTTTTTTGCGAAATTATTTAATCTATTTATTCTGACTATTCTATTAGGTACATAATTAAAACATTTACTATAGATTCATAATCACAATTTTTATCTACTAAGCACCACAATTAAGCGGATAGTTCTGCAGGTATCAAGTCTGCTTTTTTATGCCGAGAATATGCCAGCAATCAACGAGAGTAGATGATCTAAACGTCTACTCGGCGCTCAAGAGACAGGCGGCTATAGTTTAAAACTGTCTGGAGTTTTGTGAATTATTTTATGAATTACACTTACAAAACTATAATTGACTAAAACAAATTCAAGTTAGGGCTACAAAACATGGGTTATTTGATTTTTTTTAATCATAACTCAAAAACAATGATCCTAAAACACTTACTCGGTATTTAAGATGGCTTTTTAACTAGTTTTATGTAAACAAAACACTAAATTATACAAAAACCCTTACATAATAAAAGAGATAATCATTTATTGATAATTGAGTTTTCTATGAAACACATGGCATAAAAGATAAACCTAAAAATGATTCCCGTACATTCCTGGCATGGGCATGTTCAACGGGCCCATAGGATATGGCACACTGGGCACCCCCTGAGGGGGTCCATAACTCGGGTATGGCAGATACGGTTTAGTGAATCCATTGCCGTAGGAACTTTGATTTCCCGGTCTTAGTAGTTCAGTCATTTTTTCTACTTTGAATTTTCTTACGTGCATCTTTTTGCGAAGCGGTTCGAAGTCTTCAAGGAACTTTTCTATTCCGATCTTCCCCGAGAGGAAGTCTTGTGAGATTTGATCTGATTCTTCCTCAGCTTCTGCTGCAGATGTTTGTAGTAATGCATGTGTTGTGTCTGGGGAGATGCCTGCCGATTTTGATTCTGAAAATAAGAAATTATATGCACTGTTCTGTCTGCTGTGGTGTGTCCAGCCTAAGAATAGATCCTCCTCTCCCATGGATATAGTCAAAGCCGACTATGGGATTATACCAGGGGATGGGTTAAGTATTTAAGTGGATGCTCCTGTCCACTTGAGTACTTAACACTAATACTGCAATCACTAATCCATCTGGCAAGCATGGTGACAATGGCATATCCCCTCATGCCTTCTTTGGGGGAGGCCTCGTCCAGAAGTGGACGTCTACAAGGGGATGAAGATGATGCACTGATTAGTTCTTGGTCACTTCTTTATAATCACTTTTGATTATGATTTTACAGTTTATTGCAATTCTGTTTACTTACTATATTTTTCCAGCAGTTCTTGTATACGGGTACACAACTGCTCCCCAACCTCTGACTTCTGTTGCACTTGAGTTTTGAGGTCATCAACCTCAGGCTCCTTACTCAGGTTGAACTCGGCTAGTGATCGGTTGCTGGCTATAATCATCTCTCGCTCTGTCTCCCAATCCTTTACCTGTTTGCAGAAATATTACAAAAGAATTGCATAAAATTATGTTTTTGCAAAATTACTCATAGACTAAACTTATTGGCACGAGTATTAGAACAAATTGATTTGTTTATCAAAAAGCTCAAGAAAGACCATGACTCATACATCATTTACACCTATTTAATTTTATTGCAGATCAGTATGTATTTCAAGGCAATTTGTATTACATTATTTAGCATCTTAAAAGTGCGTACTGATAGCATACCTACGGGTAATTATTTACGTACCTGTTTGACATCTTTCAGTACAGTCTCATCAAACTTGGAGTCATCATTGAGCAACTCTTTCAGCTCGTCAGAGTTCAAGTGTGCCAGCAAGCCCATTGCCGAAGGGTAGTCTGGTTGAATCATTGTAGTTTCTTTTTGTAGCACACAAAATTGTAATTTCAATTTTCAAGAATACCTACATCGAATAGGAAACGATTGGAGATGAACGAACGAACTCACGAACGACGGACGGATGGACGCGGACGAGTCCAAAAGAACATAATCAATCATAGACCACTGAGAATACTGCTAATTCACTACGTATACGTTTTATCAGCAACCGAACCGAAACCAAACAAAAAGATAATCGAACGAATCGAACAAGCAAAATGTAAATCAAGTCAAAATATGACGATCACAGCAGTGTTGCCACCACGCTCTTGTCAAAAGTTACCTAAGAGCATGGAAGTAATAAGTACTACGTACAACAGGAATGAGCTCTATCTGTGCATCTTGCAGCTAAAATAAAGAAAATACAACCTTATGCTAAGGTCGTAAGACTCTTGTTGCGCGCAAAATAAAAATGAAGCCGAGTGAGAGGGCAACCTCTGAACGCTGTGTCCCGTTCTAACAGTGACTTAGAGTTGCCAGAGTTAAGTTGATTTCAATCCTTTCGTTGTTTGTAGAAAAATATGCGATTGATGTAATGTAATGAAGTAAAAACATTTACTTCTAAAATGTTTCCAAATATAAATAATAATTTATTACCGACATGTTATTTAAAGCAATATTATTTGTTGCTACGTGTAAAGCCTTATTTACGCAAAAATTTTGCGATTGGCGTATAGGTTTTCTTTTATTTGTATGCATGGAAGTAATGAGGGCTTTTCATCTTCGATTGAAAAGAAAAAAGTAGTTCAAATTGGTTCGATAGATGGCGCTGACTCAACTGTATCAATCAAGATTGTCTGTGGTGCACGCGTACAAAACTATTATCTTAGTAGTCTGTGGCTATTAGTCATGATATTCTGTTTGTGTTTGCTTCTTGAGTGTGCGCTAGATTTTGTAGTGTTTTTAGAAAAAGGCAAAAATAAATACCACGTAACGAAAATTATTTCTACGTTGGCGATGTTGACATTTCACTTTATTTTGACACTTGACTGCTACGTTACAGAGCAGCGCCATCTATTTTCAACGCTGAAAGCATGATTTGAAACGGCCGTGAAAACCCCTCATTAGTACTGTACGTAGTACTTATTACTTCCATGTTTGTATGAAATACGGACACCTGACCTGACAACCCCACATGAAATCACCGACTCGGACGTTAATGGCGGAGTGTTTTTTGATTTCGTGATATTTTTGAAGAATTTTAGTTAAAATGGGGAGAATTTGTGTCGTGGAGGCTTGCGGAAGCGAGTATTATCCTGATTGTGGTTTATCTTTTCACAGGTAATAGTTTTAAACATAATTTGTTAGTGAAGAATTACGGTGACCATGCATGACTATCCAATCCTAGTTCAAGAACAAATAACTTAAATACCTATGCATTTTTTATTCCTTTCTCTATTAAAATAACTTTGTTTCAATTTCAGATTTCCTAAAGATCCTAATGTTAGGGAAATATGGATAAATATTATACACATGAGCTCTACCCACATCCTCCTCAATATATATTTGAAGATCCACATGATATTCAATTGGTGAATGCGTTAGCGAATTCATATCTCAATTTACGTTTAACTCATAATGCAAAATTAGAATCAATGAAACATATTTATAAGGAAGAAGCTGGGTTTGCGGCAGAAACTTCACAAGACTGTTTTATTTAGCAATGTCAGATTTAGAATTAAACTTAAATGTAAACTTAACTGTTTTTTTCTTACCTAATTAATTAAATATAGGTACTACAATAGGTAGCTTATCGTAATTTTATCTCAGTCCAGCTGCATGTCGTGTCCCACAAGGACCAGTAGGTAAGTACCTACCTATATGACGCGAGTGTGAAAAGCAAGCAAAAACAGCAAATGGATAGTGCCGCAAAGGGCAAGTTTATCATTAGTATCTTCGATTTAAATCCATCTGAAGCAATGATCTGCTGACGTCAGATCACAAATTATTTTTTACAATTGTCCTTAATTTATTTCAATATAGTCACCATCGCCAGAGAGGGATAAGACATACAGTTTCTGAGCTCTCGCTCGGCTTCAATTTTGTGACAACAGCTCATTCCTGTTGTACTTCCATGCCTAAGAGTCTTCAAAAAATAACCAATTACAAGGAAAAGTAACCTTTCTTATTTTTTGGAGGTAATTTAGTAGTAAAAGTCACAAGACAGATCTGAGTTGAGTATTGAGTGAGTTACGTTAAACACCAAAGATTGCGCTGAATAGTTTGAGATCTTAGCATAGTTTCAGTAATGTAGCTTGACTGACTTCTAGCTTGTTGCGATGGTTCCTTTGGTAAAAAATTAGCGTTCTATTTCACCTAGTTAAATGATTCCACAGGTTTCAAAAAAACTCACTCATAATATTTTGAAGGCAAATTATTAAATTACGTGAAACGGAACGCTATTTTTTTTAAAATTTTAGCATGTTGGCTAACTCAAAATTTCGTTACGACGTAACCTCTAAAAACACATCTTTCTCTCTCGCACTGATTCATATACCATAGTGCCAAAGTGTGAGCGTCTTGCTTACTCAATCTTATTCACTCGTTGTGGGTCCTCGGCCGTCGGTTGGTGACTTGGTGTATGTTTGTTACTCTAATTTAATTATTGTTTGAACCATTGTTTCCAAATTAAAGAATAAAATGACTTTTGCTGGTAATTTTAAACAATAGCGTCGCACGTATTTAGCCAGCTAAGGTTAGTAAAATGTGACCATAGGAATATGCTTGGCACTGAAACAATGTTAGTGGTAGCCATCAACTACCGAAGGAATCATCATAACAAGCTACAAGTCAAGTTACATTATTAAAACTACTAAAATGACAAACTATTCAGCGCCAACTATGGTAGTTAACATAACAATACTAACACTCACATCTGTCTGTTGAAATTAACTACCAAATTACCTCCAAAAAAAAATGTTACTTTTTCGTAATAAAAGGTTACTGTTTTAATATTCTTAGGTAACTTTTGACAAAAGCGTGGTGGCAACACTAGTTATTACATCTATTCTATTCTTGGACGAATTATCATAATATTGTGATAATTCGTCCAAGATTCTATTCTTCCTTCGTCCGAGCCTTAGTCTGTGGTGGATGGGTGTGGGTTGCATGCGTTATGACGGGTTGCATGCGTTATGATCATGATGCGTTGCATCCTACTATTCCTACTACATACTTACTAGTCTGCGGTTGGTTGGGTTGGGTGGGAGTCGCGTATTAATTTTCTTTGGGAGTCGCCGACGCCGAATTATTATTTTCTTTGCCGACACCGACTACAAACTGGGATAATTAATTGATAATTATCTAATTGATAGTTAAAAATCTATTATACCTACATCATGGATGGGTAAGTACTTAAAAACTCTTATGTAACTTTTGTCAAAAGCGTGGTGGCAACACTAATCATACTAGTCTGTGGACTTGTGGAGTGGGACTGAGCCTCAGAGGAAGTAGACACTGTCTACGGGTAATAGTTTTTAGTATATTCCTTGCACAGATGTCATAAATTAAGAAGTGAACTTCTTAAGGTAACTTCGCTTAGTGAAGTGTGATCAATCAAAATAAAAATACCTACAAACTACAACACAATTGCAAATAATTTGCTAAATTACCTCTTACCTAAAGCTAGCTAGCACTTAGCAGACGAAATGTTCAATGACAAACACTGATATCTGTCTTTCTGCAAAATATATCCTCATTCTAGTCGGAAATGCTACTAAATGACTCTCCTTATGAACTGGGATTCTTCTACAACTTTTACGTGAGATTTGTGGCTGAAAGCTTCGTGTATTTTAGGAATTTCGCATTATATATTACCCTATGGTTTGTTGGTTACTTGTTGGTTTGTTGTGTGGTGTATCGTCGTTATGCCCGGCGGCTACAAACGCGGACTCGTGGGGCTCTCGGTGCCAAGAGAGTTTTGATAGTTGTGGCGCACCCAGATGACGAATGTATGTTTTTCGGGCCTACAATATTCCGGCTATGTGAACAAGGTGCTGACGTCCATTTACTTTGTCTATCCAATGGTATGTATCTCATTCTTCCATAGAATGCTACTCCACAAGTTCCACAACCAATAGTTTGTTCTAGTGCTAGCAAATAGTTTCTGTGTAGTAATAGGGTTACCATATATCAGGATTTTTAGGCTCTTCTCTGGATTGCGCCCGGATTTTGGAAATCTCAGGATTTTTAGAATTTTCAATAAAAAAAAGAGTTGATTTTTCAGATCAGACAGACACTATGAAACGTATTATGATCTTCAGTTTTATCATATTTATTTTGCGATGATACCTTTTTAAGGAAACTTTTGTCTTTTAAAAAGCTGTAAATTACGTTTGTGAGAGGATTGCGATTGGTATTACATTTTTGTTTCAAATAAATAATGTTTTTTTAAAATACTGCAATCGCCAGTCCGCGTGCCAAGCATGGTGATTATGGCAAATCCCACCATTGCAATCTATGGGGGAGGCCTCATCCAACAGTGGACTTCTGACAATGATGATGATAAGTGTCTAATGTTTGGTAAAACAATGTAAAAGCAGAAATTATAAAAGCAAATCCTAAGTTAAATGGCTGAATATTTTTATAGTATAATAGATTATGATAGATACATAAACTCATTATTGCACCCTATATCCTGTTCCTCTTATGCCCTATCAGACCCTGGACTTGTAGCGCAGACTCTTTTCCGCAACTAGGCCACCAGTGGGCCCTTTTTGTGTGATCAGACCCTGGAGTCTGCAAGCCAAAAATATGTATTGTTTCAATTTGATATATACATGAGCTCAAACTTAAAAAAAAAAACAAAAAAAATTTTTAAGATTTTTTTTATTTTTAATGATTCAGCTTTAGCAGTACCCTAGATCCTATTCATCCTATGCTGGTCATTATCAGATCCTGATGTCGTCGAAAATGAGCATATTGAGCTCAAAGTGAAGGGTATATACTCTGATTTTTAATCTTAGACAATTTTTGTAAACAAAGAAATGTCACTGTGTATAAGTGTCATGTATGTGTATATACACGTATGATACACATACATGATACTTAAACACACAGTGGCATATCTTGACATTTCTTTGTTTACAAAAATTGTCTTAGATTCAAAATCAGAGTATAGCTCCAAAAATACTTGAACCTCTGCAAAAAATTTGTTGCGAGCTGATGGTGCTGAAAACGGCTTAACTAATTTCCACCAAACATAGCATAAAACCATCTCACAAACACCATCTTTCATACAAAAGAAACATTGAAATCAGAGCACCCGTTCCAGAGCTCTGAGGGCCACAGACAAACACAATTGTCCAAACTTATAACACTTCTCTTTTTAGTCAGGAGTTAAGATAAAAGATAAAGATAATTTATTTGTTTTGAATATGGTAATTTTACATAGATGGTCATAATTCACACGTCCAACATACTCATTGCAGTCCTTTATATAGGAACACTATAATTTTAGTGTAGTTAACTTTAGAGAAAGTTGCATAGAAAATACAGCAGTTTCAACTTCTTTTTTTGTATTTCCAGGTAACCATGAAGGTAAAGGTCACATTAGACAAAGAGAGCTTTGGGATGCCTGCCTTGAGCTTGGGGTCCCTCAACAAAACATATGCCTCATAACCGACACAAGACTGCCTGATGACCCCAAGGCCCAATGGCCTGTCCCAGTCGTTGCCAAGTTGATCTATCATAAACTGGAAACGCTGGATATAGACACACTGCTGACATTTGATAGGGGGGGTGTCTCATCGCACCCCAATCACTCAGCTGTTTTTTATGCTGTTGCTTATATTTTTGTTGAGAAAATCATGCCTGATAGTAAGTATTGTACACAAATTAAATTTTAATCATTTCATTTTAAAATAGAATATTATAAATTAAATTAATTAATGAATTCAAAAATGATCCTTGTGATTTCTATGAATAAAATTCTTTTGATTTGATTTGAATAGTAAATAATTGGGATATAATAAAATATTATTTTTGTTTTGTTTGGTAATTCATTGGTGTTGATTCTGATGTAAAATGGAGCATCATCAACATCCTTTTAATTTTAGTATGTAAGTCATAGCAAATATTTATTTACAGAAATAATGATACTAATTATAAACAAAAATTAATAAATACAAATGAAAAAGTTGATAATTTTAAAGAAGAAAGAAAATACTTTATTTTTACAAGCTTTTATTTAAATTCACATGTTATTGGGTGGGTCAAATCTTGCAACTGAATTTTAAACCAGTTCCATCACACCAATAGAGCTGAACTTTTGTATACCTGTCAAGTTCTGATGACAATACAACATTATGGTGACAGAGAGCTGATATGAAATTGTGGACTCGTTTTGTTTTGGCTTATTTTGGTATCACAATGTGATTACTAATTTCATCATCAGTTGGAAGGATGTTTCACAAAGAGAAGAAAAAAGGCTTGTTTTAAAAAAAATATTTTTCAATAAATACTTATTCAGTTATTAAGTAGTTTAATAAACAAAACTACATGTTAGTTATTACTTTAACTTAAAAATAAATCACTTTTTTTCAGGATGTTCAGTATACACATTAGACTCCGTAAATATTTTAAGAAAATATCTTGGATTTTTGGATCTGCCACTTAGCTTTGTATTGTCTTCCAAAAGGTGAGTAAAACTACACATATATATATACGAATTCTTATATTACGAATTAAAATAACATAACAGCCAACAGTCACATGCGTAGTCCTGATCCCACACTAGGATGCCCTGTGTCGTGGGTATCAGGAATCTACGAGTACCATGGTACCACAACACCCAGACCCGGAACAAATATTTGCAGATCATGCAAACATTTCTCCCGCAGCGGGAACCGAACCCGAAACCTCTCGCATTTCAGCCGTCTACTCGCCTGCTAATAACGGTGGACTATGTGTTGATGACCCCGAGGGTGGTGTAGATGAAGTGAAACAAGATTTGATCAGCACCTGGAGTACCTCTGAATTGTGGAATCGCATATGAATATAAACGCAAGCAACGTTTTTTAACCGACTTCACAAAAAGGAGGAGGTTCTCAATTCAGTTTTTTTTTTTTATATCTCCGTCGTTTATAAACCGATTTCGAAAATTATTTTTTTATTTGAATAGATATACTTCCAGATTGGTCCCACTTTCCAGAGCCCAGTTCTGATGATGGAATCCATGAGGAATTGAGGGAACTCCTCAAATATTGTAGGCATACATATAGCGATTTTGATATATTCAGCAACAAATCAAGCATTTGCATTCAGATAGTATCATAACCCTTTCACCGCTTTGGTTTTTTCATCCAGATATTTAGTCGAATACAATGGCGGAAGTCTGTTTTTTTAAATGAAAAGTTATTAACAGCATGTTTCAAGAATACGCATCTGTTACTGCGCATGTCGCGTTACAAAGTAGTTGAAAAGACAAACCTACGTTTGTTTTTCTGTTATTAAAAAACGTCGTGCGGTTTTAACTTTTTCACCTAAGTTAATAAATCATACAATAGATACATGCGAGAAAAGCCGTGGGCGGACACATATAACTTACATGTCACATTTTGTCCATAGATACTTCCTTCGATGGACGGAGAGCAGGCGCGTAGTCCGCGCGATGAAACGACACAAGTCTCAGATGGTGTGGTTCAGACATCTCTACGTCCTATTGTCGAGATACATGGTCATAAACACGCTTCGGAGAATAAGTTTAGCTGATATTGAGTTGGAATTAGAAGTAGATGACTAGACGCTATTAAAACTAGACATAATTACATGAACGAGGCTGCTTCTGACATTTTGAACCTTTTAATTATGGCCTCTGAGGAAAGTTTCTTCAATTTTGCCAGTTTCAAGTAGGTATATGGTATGATACGGTAGCCGTGGTGTGTTCGTGGATGTCGTAAAAGGCGACCTAAGGCTTACGACAGTTAAAATAAAATGGGTCTTTTTCCGCTTTTTTGAAAAGAGACATCGTCCATTTTTATTTTATACTAGCTGGTGCCCGCGACTTCGTCTGCGCAGGTTTAGTATTTCGAGTAGCTTATATTAGCGTGGCGTAGAAAAGTATGTAACCTATATATATATATATATACTGTGGCGGACTTTTTTGTAGGACTATTTAAGATAAACACTTGACACTTATCGTCATATTATGGACAATTCACACAATATCTTTATAAATTGTAGCCTATGTGTTATTATGATGTATAAGCTATATTATTGTAAAGTTTCATTAAAATCCATTCAGTAGTTTTTACGTGAAAGAGTAACAAACATCCATCCATCCATCCATACTTACAAACTTTCGCGTTTATAATATTAAGTAGGATTCCAATTTCTAGTCCTCCCTTAGTAACACAATTACCATGCTTGGCAAGCGGATTGGTGATCGCAGTATTCATGTTTAGTACTCAGGTGGATGCTGTTGCCCATCCCCTGGTGTAATCCTTTAGTCGACTTACAACATCCACGGGAGGAGACGGAAGGCTTTATTCTTAGGCCGAACACACCACGGAAACCGAACACACCCACTTTACTATTAAATGATATTTCTTAGGCTACATTTAATTTTCATATGGTTTTAGTTAAGCTAACTAGATTTAAGACCTTTTTGTACCTGAAAATTTGTTGAATAAATGATTAAGATTAATTAAACAGTAGGTAACTATAGTTTTGTCTGCTAGTAGGGTCGTCTAGTCTATAAAACTGCTCGGCCCTCCACCGCTTCAAGCTGTACGTTCGAAAACGATCCCTGTTGTTACGGACTATGGAATATTTTATTTTTACGTGTAAATTAGGTAATTGCTTGCGAATGTTGAATGTTGTTGTTGTTCTATTTGAAACAACATTGAAATCGATTGAAATCATTAGCAACAGAATTACGTAATCTGTAAGATCTATAAGGGGGGTTGTTGAAGTTTGAATTTGTAAAAAACTCTACGCGGACAAAGTCGCATCCGCGTTTCACTAGTTTTAAATAAATCTTAAAATTAATAGACGGTCTGGTCCACAAGCCATGAAATGTCCGACTAGTCAGTCTAACAATTTGGAATAATTATGTTTAAACCCTTTGTTGCCCATGGTCTCTGTGGTAGTCCCTGGAAGGTACCACGGGAATTATTTTACCCTTGGTCCCTGAATTTTGTATAAGCCAACTAATTTAAAAAGGTATAATAACTTAACTGTATATTATTAAAGAAAACAATAAAATAAAACATAAGTACCTCGAACTTCAAGGACTGGATAGAATAAACGTATTTTTTAAAGATTGCTTCGAACTCGAGCTACGAACATTTTCATGTACTGCGTTGTAGTCGTGGGAGCCATCATCATCAGCCCACATGAGTCCACTGCTGGTCACTAGGCTTCTAACAATACGCGCTACTGAGCCCGGTGTTCGGCTCTTCTATTCTACTTTCTGCCCTCCGCCTTTCGTAAGTCATTGCACCACCTATCCGATCCGGGGGATGCCTTACGCTACGTTTACCAAGACGGGGTCTCCACTGGTGCTGTGCTGTGTCCGACCTGAGAATAGAAACCTCCGTCTCCTCCCGTGGTTGTCGTAAAATCCGACTAAGGGATTACACCAGGGGATAGGCAGCAGCAGAGGATGGCATCCACCTGAGTACTCAATACTAATACTGCGATCACCAATCCGCCTGCCAAGAGTGGTGACCATGGCAAATCCCCCCCAGTGCATTATATGGGGGAGGCCTCGTCGAACAGTGGACGCGTAAAGGCTGCTGATGAATGCCTCCACTCAAGAGCTCATTTATCCCAACGGTTCGGTCGGTTTTTCGGCATATATGGCCAGCCTGTTGCCAAGCCTGTTGCCACTTCAGCTTGCTAATCCGGAGGTAAGCGGGAGCCATAAAATGCACTTACTTAGTCGTCGAGTCAGCTACGTGTGCGTTTCGGGTGTTGTAATTGTGGCCATCTCCGAGTTTTACCAACGATGCCAGGTTGTTCCTGGCGTACAAAGCTGTATGGATAATTACCAGAGCGGGAACTTCTTTAGAGAAATTAAATAAACTTTGACAGATGTGTCCCGAGATACCAGCACTATGGCTCTCACTGCTCTCCTCAAGACGAGCTCCCAGTCGACAGCGCATCCCCAGAGTTCGACTCCATATTGCAGGAGCGAGTGGACCGATGCAAAGTAGGAGCTTCGGACCATGGGCGGGGGCAGGATCGCGGAGATGGTCAGGTCCAATCCAACCCTAATGTGTATATTGTTATTTAATGTTAAGCTTGTTTATTCATTTTAAAGAAACGAATTTGGTGACACTGCAATCCGTAATAAACGACCAAGTTCATTGAATAGTTTAGAATTTTTATTTATACCTATATTAAAACACACAAATCCTTAGTTAAAGCTAGATACAATGGAAATTCGAACATATTTTAGTTACTTTATTTGTGTTGGCCTCAAAATATGAATAGAATAATTTACAATTTAAATTTACAGTACAATTATACTTACATTCAAACAGGAGAACGTTCAAAATAATATTATAGTTTGGCCATTAAGGCTATGCCTCTCCCTAGCTACTACAGGAGTGGTGGGAGGTGTTTTTGAAAACTAGGGCCAAGTCTGTAGCTGTAGACAATATCCTAGTCCAAGTTTTGCGAGTTGCTTACAGTCATACTTGTGGCTTGAGCGTTTTAGGGTAAAACCAGGCTTTTCCGCAAGGAAACGCATTTTCCCGATCCCTTTCTGTTGTTCAGAATAATTTTTCTCTAGAGCAAGAACGTAATCGGTCTATGCCGAAGAGTACGGGCTCTTGCAAGAAATCTTGCTCGCTCTAGCGAAAGATGTTTCGAAGCGACTGAAAGGGGAAAGTTATATATATATATATTATAGGACAGTTATGGGAAAATGCGTTTCCGTACTGTTCGTCCCAATAGTCCTATTGTGTTTGTCTCATGGTGATACAACTGACTTTAAATACATATATTATTTATAATTGACGAGTTATTAGGTATCACAATTTATTGTTATTGCGTGGATGTTTTTAAGTTGCCTAAACAGTCCGCTAGAGGTGCTGTTTCGGCTTCCATACAAAAACACGGTAGCAGCGTTATACGCAGTGCAGTGGTAAAAAACTGACTAGTGACTAGGGCCTCTGTACAATATGTTGTCATCATCAAAACTGTCGACTGAATTGAACGACTGAGTGCGGTGGGCGGCGCGCGATCTAGTTTCTCCCCCCGAACCTCACCCCGCTGCTACCAAGGGACGAGCATAGCTAAAATGATCACACTATAACAGTTAAACATTTATAAATTGACAAAGTTCTATTTTATTTACTCAACACTATAGTTACATAGAGATTTGAACAGGGAAAATGCTACTGGGTTATTGCCTAAAGCCCCGCCCCTGTCTATCTAACTTACGACATTGTTTGATGCTACTATTAACAGGTACCTACCAGAGTACCTACATCTACTATAATTTCAGTTTTGTATTGTCAATAATCTATGTAACGAATATTCACATCAATAGGCCTCACGCCTAAAGAGGACACGTATTAAGAGGTCACTGGTAGCTGCTAGCAAAAGAGCGCTTGTTTACGCTCTTTTGCACGCGAACGAAGTTTGCTTCTATTTTGCGGGTTTTCCCCGTGGACCCACTGCTATGACCCACTGGTGGGACCACGGCGAATTTTTTTTCTCCGTGGTCCCACCGCGCTAGAGACGGAATTAAAAAACAAACCTATTATAGCGCACTAGCTAAAATAAATAAATTTACAATAAATAGATTGTAATTATACATATAAATTTAATGCAATCTAAGTGTAAAAGTTTCGTCTCATATTTATTTTAGCTAGTGCGCTACAATAATTTTGTTTTTTAATTCCATCTCTAGCGCGGTGGGATCAGGGGGAAAAAAATCCCCGTAGTCCCACCAGTGGGTCATAGCAGTGGGTCCACGGGGAAAAACCCCTAATTTGGCTATTATTTTTTCTAACTCCATGAAACTTGGTACACATGATTAATACACTAATATCTAGACCCGTGGTGCGTTAGTTTCTTAAATAGTTACCAAAACATAAATAAAAAAAAAAACTGACTCAGTATGTGTCTGCAGATCGTTCACCGTAAGATGTGCGTGAAGTTGGCCAATTCCCAACGCAGGGGAAATCTAACTTTGAACAGTCTATAGATATTAGTGTACTGATTATGTGTACAAAGTTTCATGGAGTTCGATGAAATAATAGCCAAATTAGAAGCAAACTTCGTTCGCGTGCAAAAGGGCTTATGCGTTCTACAGGTAACCTTCTCTTAAACAAAGAGCAAATAGTTCTAACGGGGTGCACTTGTAGATTCCAGAACGCCACCATTCTCCAAAATCCGACTAATACTCGATCCAACAAACAACACGTAAAGCCGGGTCAATGCGCCATGTTTTGGTCTGCTGCGCCAAATTTTCTAACAAAACATGTTAGCATAACATTGTTATGTTTTTAAAACACCAAAACATTTTTTTTATGCTACTTGGCAAGCAGACAAGCTTACGGCCCACCAGATGGAAAGCAGATACCGTAGCCTATGAACGCCTGTTACACCAGAGGCATCACACACGCGCTGCCGACCCTGAGACATAACGATGAAAAGTCTCATGTGCCTTTAATTACACCAGCACCCGTACCCTTCAAACCGAAACACAGCAATGCGAACACTACTGCTTGGCGGCAGAAATAGGTACGGTGGTAGTACTTCCCCGGACGAACTCTTTCACAAGAAGTTCTACTACTAACACATAAACATGGCGCAGCACACCCGGCTTTATACAAACAACAACATATTTTGTAAGAAAAATTAGCGCAGCGGACCCGGCTATAACACTAAAAAAAGCGCAACTAAAATCAAAATTTCATGCAAGTCAATATCACGCTTCTACACACGATACTTCAAAGGTAAAATAAAAACATTATTTAAATGTGTGTACTTAATTTTATTTGGTAACTGCAACAAATAAGCTTTAACAACATCTAAACAAAAGCTTGATTAATATATTACAGTTTTTACAACCGGATTTTTTTAAATACAGGAACTAAAACAACTTAAAACGAGGATGTAAGTAGTTTCTGGACAAATTGTGCTCTTCCATCGTACGACAAACATAATTAAGTACTTTTACTATGGAAAAATATAAAAAGAAAGACACACAAGCTCTAAGCGACGCTAAAAGCGGGTTGCGAACGAAATATCTCCTCTAGGGTAATAAAAAAAACGGCTACTGAAAAATGTATAACGCTGTATTGATGTAAACATATTACAACATGGGTAAAAAAACATAAAAACAAAGTGCATTATTAAGCCAATACATACATATAAAATTATAATAAAACTGCACAGCTGTCTGAGACTTTAGGAAACTTATTAGATTTAATCTCTGCAACGTGAGACTTCATTGGCTCGAACTTCATTTGGCTGTCTTGAACAAATTGTAATCTCTGTTCGAAGGTCGACAGGCTGATTTTTCGATTGCATCGTCCAAGAGCCATACTCAGCGTTCAAAATACAAAACGTGCACAGAATCAGACATTGCATTGGTTTAAAAGGAACATTTACTTTGACACTAGAATGTTATGTTAGACGTAAAATTCATTTGATACTATTACATTCACAGGATTGATGTTATCGTGGCATTGTACCATTTTAGAGTCGGGGGGGGGGGGGGGGGGGGGGACAGGATCAACACAGTGTGGGTGGACGCAGTTGAGCCGCGTCAAGGAGCTGAATAAGTTCCCGTCCACTCGAGTTCTCTTGCGGTCGCGGGCAGCGCTCATGGGACCTCTAAAATAGACGTTAATATTTCCAAAATACCATAACATTGTACTGATTGAGTTGTTTCATTAAACATTTTAGATTTCTTAGCGCACTTGTCAGATAATAAGAGAGCTAATTTTATAAGGAGAACAAATAAATAGCAAATCATAAAACAATGTTCATTGTTACCATCGGTAAAGTATCTGGAATGTCACACAAATATTAAAAAATACTGATTTTTTAAACATCAAACTTATTATTAATAATATACATGCAATCACTATTATTGGGTGTTGCAACCTGAACCCTCATAATAAATAAATGCTGAGTTTACAACTAGCCAATGCTGGTTCAGCCAATTGGGCAGCCGGCATTTCATTGGCTAAGAAACACTGGAATGGGTTCGCCGACCAATGAACTGACAGACGGCAATTCCCAGCATTGGTTAGATGTGAAACCGGCTTAAATGACAATTCACCTTATAATCCCAAAAATCACCGACAACCTATGTTAGTACATTCACCTTGCAACACCCTTACAATTTATTACCATTTTACTACATTTTCAAGTCCCGGTTTGCGATTGATAAAAATATATTGCACCGTATAATTTTCCTAGTAACATTCGTGCCAGAGCTAAAGGTCAAACTACATACTCGCATGCTTCATCAACGCGCCTAAACTAAGAGCGTATTTTGTATGGAGTTATCAGCATCGCATTCGGGCGTTGTTTCATACAAAACACGTTTCTTTATGAGATAACAGCCGCGCAGTGCAAGCATGCTTACAATTATGTAGCTCAACCAAGTATTAACTATTGCGAAATTACTTAAATTATGTGTTTTATCATATAAATACACAACAGCCCAAATGCCCGGTCTAACAGGCTCAACTAAACATTACAACATTGTAACAGTAAGTTAGAACATGGAGGCTTCGAAACGCCGAAATATTTTTATTTCTTTTGATTAAATAGTCAAAAGTTTGAATTACAATATAATGTTTAGTTAAACAACACTACCTGTTAACTGACTACATCGACTTATATGTTATTCAATTAAATATTTATCTATATTTATTTTTCTAATGGTAATCTATGCCCTCGCATGAACTGAGATCACAGTATGAATCGCTTAAGGTTCATCTGTTGAAAAAAATATCTTAATTCAATTTGGGGCCGAAAATTACTAAAGCACACTAGATAACAACTGCCAGCAGTTGCGCTAAACGATGTTATACTTATTTCAAAGCTAATAGGGTCTACTTTTGAAGCTAAGTTTGTTGAATCGTATTGTAATCTCAGAAGTGGCTTGGGCATATTGTGAGCGGGAGGGGGTGTCTAATCCGAGCGCGCTTCAATACTTCAGAATTCTGAGCGATTGAGTTAATACAATCTTAGAAATGCAATTATTTATTTATGGCCAATGACGGTTTGGTCTTTAGAATTCTGTTTCAAACAAATAACACATGGATGTTAATTTTTGAGGCATTGCATACTTTTTGACGTGTTAACGTCTTATAAATCGATGGAGCCGGCTGCACGCTCGAAAAAACATGACTAATGCGTCGTTACCTCGTCATGCGTCACCTCGCAAAACGCATGCGGTGACGCTGCATGCGCTATATATGCTATATATTTATATATGCGCATGCGCATGCGCATGCGCTATATATATATATATGCACATGTATATATATATATATATATATATGCGCATGCGCAGAGCGCATATATATATATATATAGCGCATGCGCTAACGTCGCATGCGCTATATATGCTATATATATATATATGCGCTAACGCCGCATGCGCGCGAGCGCGGAACGAGCGACAAAGAAGCACAATAATGACGTTGACACGTTGAACTATCGTCAGTAAACCGACTTTACAGACAACCGTTTTTTTTGTACAATTATTAAGTTCCTTAATATGACTTTAAACAATTTTATTGACCGACAAAACAGACTTTTCAAAACATCACCGGCTTCAAAATCGAATTTCAATGTAAAATATGCTGTAGCTCGTTGTCGTAAGATTCAATTTGGCTTAACAACTTTAGGCTTTCCTCTTTTATCGACATAAGGGTTGAATTTAGTAAAACCCTTTCTTGGTGAGCATCTAGAAGCCTTATTCATGCAAAATTTCAAGTTGAAGGCTTCAAAGTTTAAATGAGTCAGCTCTTTTTGGTTTCGCTTATAAATATATAGATTCCCTGTGCACCCTTAGATTAAACACTGGTCTAGAAGTGGCGTCGTGCAACAAATAACCCTCAGAAAATGTACCGATTTCAATATTAGAGTAACTGTTGGTATAATGTAAAGTATTGCCTCAAATGATAACAGTCTAAACTGCCCTTACAAAGTTGATTATTTGTCTAACCAACCTGTTGTATAATGTAGCAAGTATTGCCCCAACTATTACCAGACCTTACCTCGCTACAACAAAGTTTAATAAAACCTATCGGTATAATTTAGCAAGTATTGCCTCAAACGATAACAGACTAAGTCGTACTTACAACAAAGTTTAGTCTTTGGCGGTATAATGTAGCAAGTATTGCCTCAACTATACCAGATCTAACCTCGCTAGAACAAAGTTGAATAAAACCTATCGGTATAATTTAGCAAGTATTGCCTCAAACGATAACAGACCAAGCCGTACTTACAACAAATTTTAATCTTTAGCGGTATAATGTAGCAAGGTTTGCCTCAAATATACCAGACCTAACCTCGCTAAAACAAAGTTGAATAAAACCTATCGGTATAATTTAGCAAGTATTGCCTCAAAACGATAACAGACCAAGCAACAAAGTTACAACAAAGTTGAATATTTGTCTAATTGGTATAAATATTGCTTCAAACGATAAAAGACCAAACCGCCCTTACATTAAAGTTGAATATTTGTCTAACCTGTAGGTATAATGTATTAAGTATTGCCTCAACTGATAGCAGACCTAACGGGGCTCACAATAAGGATGGTAGTACTGACCGCGCTCGTGGTCCGCCCTACTCGTTTTCGGCGCGCATGCCGCGCACTTCGCCCTCGCGCCGCAGTCTCTCGAGCTCCGTCTTGGTGCGTTCCTCGATGGCGCGGATGTCGGCCATCGTCATGCCGAACCAGTCGTCAATCGAGCAGAACACTTGTCTACAAATTAAATGAGAATTACTTTTCATTAAACATTAAAACGCTTGTTTGACGCAACACAGAACAGAGGCCCAATTCTCTAATTTAAAAACATTCCAGTCACAATATAATCTCGTGTTAGTTGCACTGTTTCGTATAGTAACTATTACATATTCTTCGCAAGAAACGCGTAGATTAAGTAATAGTTACTATACGTGACAGTACGACTGAGACGAGATTATACTGCGAATTGAATGTTTTTAAATTACAGAATTGGGCCTCTGAATTAGATTGTGTTCGCGTATATTTAAGTAACGCGGCTCGTCACGTGGGGTCCCCGAGAACCTCGACAGTCAACAGCCTTTTAAACATCGAGAAACTACTAGCAGTCGGTCTGAAAAGAGCCCGCTACAAATCCTCGCACCGTTTCACAGCGTCGCTACGCATCTTCGCACCTCTCAACTGCCTAGCACATCTCTAGTGGAAACACTCGCTCGTTCCACAGCCTCGCTACGTATCCTCGCACATCTTTGGTGGAAACGCAGCCTTAAGCAAAGCGGCATCATCATCATCAGCAGCAGCCTTTAGACGTCCACCGCTGGACGAGGCCTCCCCATAAAACGCCACGACGATGCATTTTATGCATGAGGACTGAATAATAATAATGTTTATTGATAAGAAACAGTAAGGTAGGTACATACCTTAAAGACTAGTTAACATAATTAACTTAGACAAATCATTGTATAACCTTATAGTTGGAGGTCGGTCGAGAAAAACCTGTATCCCGACTCCCAGCGACTCTCATCTCAAAAGATTGAAGATGAGGATTTACTTTTAACTCGAGTAGATTTGCTCTTGCATAGCGTGAGTGAACGAGCCAACCAAGCTGGCGTGCAGATTCGTGGTAGAGCGATGAGCTCCACTATGTATTCCCCATCTTTGGCACTTACTCGCAACTTTTTGCCATCGTCACAGATACTATGCGATTGTACTACTGTCGATTTCACTTTATTAGACAATTATTTTAGGTTGTAAAGTACGGGCACGAACGCTCAAATTTAAATAAATAATATAATCATTCAAAGAGTAAAGATATCAAGTATCTATTACCTGTGGAATATGGTGAAAAGCCGTCGCTCTGATTTCTGGATTACATTCTCTACTTTGCTCTGAAAGAAAGAAAATAAATCAAATTAAAAAAAAATATTAAGAGCCGGTATACAAACTCGCTCGGCAAGATTCGCCGATCGGCGGTACCTACATCTTATTCTGTGGCAATAGTTACTTGGAACATTGATACGCGATGTATTACGGCGCGTCAGTTTCGGACTAATTACTTTGATACTTTTTCCTAAGATTGATTTATTCTGAGCAAACGGCAATTATTTCACTAATAGAAAGATACGGACATAGGCTTTGTTTTATTAGCATTCGCCCGCGCCTACGCTCGCGTTATGTTGAGTTTCACTCAACTCCGATACTTTTGAGGTGTTTTTGATAATATTTGGTGTGTTGATGTATGCCGTTTATTCCAATCTTTCCTACCAACAGTTCGATAATCTAACTGTTTGAACAAAATTATTCCAAACTGTTAGCTGACTAGTCGGACAGATTAGAATTTGGATTTTCACTCAGTTTTATTCCATATAGTACTACCGCAAGTGAAATACATTGAAATCAAAAATAAAAAACTTAGATAAATTATTATCAATTTATTCTTTTATTCCATCCAGTCCAACGAAAATTCTAACTTTTACTAGTCGAAAGTAGATTTTGTACAGTAAGAATGACGAGCGCTCCTTGCGGTATTGTTGACAAACTCTGTAATACCCATACAAAAAAAAATATAGAGTTTCGAGATGATATTTTTTTTTGTATGGTATTGCAGAGTTTCTCAACGACGAGTGCTTTCTGATGATGCAGAACCATTTCGAGTACCTACCCCAAAATGTTGCCTGATGGAAATAGTTTTCGCCATTTTTTAGGGTAATTTCCAAAAAGTTGGAAAATTAAAACTCTGATGATGCAGAACCATTTCGAGTACCCCAAAATGTTGCCTCATTTTTAGGATAATTTCCAAAAAGTTAGAAAATCAAAACTCTGATGATGCAGAACCATTTCGAGTACCCCAAAACGTTGCCTGATGGAAATAATTTTCCCTATTTTTAGGGTAATTTCCGAAAAGTTGGTAAATCAAAATTCTGATGATGCAAAACCATTTCGAGTACCTACCCTAAAATTTTGCCTGATGTAAATAATTTTCCCCCTTTTTAGGGTTATTTCACCAAAGTTGGCATATAAAAATTCTGTTTATACAGAATCGTTGCCAGTATTCTGAGGTACCCCAAAAATAAGGTTTTTTTTGACTAGCCAACACCTCTAATGAGTGCTTTTCATATTCTATATTAAAATAGTAGTTTGAATTGGTTCAATAGATGACGTTGACTTAACTCTAGCTGTCAACTACCCAACTGCGCTAATCATACGAGGTTTTTGTGTTTATTAATGGTTTCTAATGTACTTGAAAACTTTACTAAAATCATTCCCCTAAAAATGGGGAAATATATACATATAATGCACTTGAAAACTTTACGAAAATCATTACCCTAAAAATGGGGAAATTTTATTTGATTAGGCAACACCTCAGGATACTGGTAACAGTTCTGTATAAACAGAATTTTGATATGCCGACTTTGGTGAAATTACCCTAAAATGGGGTATTTTGTACCAGGCAGCATCTCGGGGTACTCGAAACGGTTCTGTATAGGCTGAATTTTGATTTTCCAACTTTTCGGAAACTACCCTAAAAATGAGGAAAATTATTTCCATCAGGCAACATCTTGGCGTACTCGAAATGGTTCTGCATCATACAAATTTTGACTTTCCAACTTTTTGGAAATTACCCTAAAAATGGGGAAAATTATTTTCTCCATACGACACCACTGGGTACTGGAAACTGTTCCGTGAAATCAAAATTTTGATTTTCCAACCTTTTTGAAATTACCCTAAAATTGGGGAAATTTATAATGACCAAGCAACACCTCGGGGACTCAAAACAGTTTTTTAGCATCAAAATTTTGATTTTCCAACATTTTTGAATTTTGTTTTTTATTACTCAAAAAAATTGGGAAAATCTTTTTGACCAGAGAATGTAAATAGGTATCAGTTAGTAAGTACCTACCTCATAAAAATTGATAATCATTTATCTTATTTTTGATTTCACTGTACCTACTTCACTTGCGGTAGTACTATATGGAACAAAACTGAGCGAAAATCCAAATTCCAATCTGTCTGTCTGTAGTCAGGCTAACAGTTTGGAAAATTTTGTCCAAACAGTTAGACTATCGAACTGTTGGTAGGAAAGATTGGAATAAATTATGTATGCTGGGAGCAACGGGGGGAGGAGGACTGCTATTTATGAACAAGTCAAAAGTATCTAAAGGCAGCGCGCCGTTTTCTGCGTCCTGACTGACTGCCTGACATATAGATATAGCACAGCCTATTTATTTTGATATATTGGTTAGCTATAAAGGTATCCTGAAAAAAATATCACAAGTTAGGTGATTTGAGAAGTTTGTCACATGTAAGAAATTCGTGTACTTATGCACATCACAATTCACATTATTCTCATCACAAGAAACCGATCACGTCTGATCACGATACCAGACAGGACGGAGGGTTCCCAACGAGTAAAACTATAACCAAAATTACCACCAGGCATCACCTCAGCATACTGGCAACGGTTCTGTGTAAACAGAATTGTGATATACCAACTTTGGTGAACTTTTTTTTTCTGACAGCAAATTCTTGTTCTGTGATCACAAGGAACCTCAGATATTGATTTTGAAAGCAATCGGTCCGGTGACAAAAAAGTTCAAAATGGCGGCCACTTTTTTTTATTTCTGCCAGCTGATTCTTGTTCAGTGATCACTGGGATCCTCAGATATCGATTTTGAAAGCAATCGGTCGAGTAACAAAAAAGTTTAAAATGGCGGCCACTTTTTTTTAATTTCTGACAGCTGATTCTTGTTCAGTGATCACTGGGATCCTCAAATATCGATTTTGAAAGCAATCGGTACAGAAACAAAAAAAAAACAAAATGGCAGCCACTTTTTTTAATTTCTGACAGCTGATTCTTGTTCAGTGATCACAGGGATCCTCAGATATTGATTTTGAAAGCAATCGATTCGGTAAGAAAAATGTTCAAAATGGAGGCCGCTTTTTAATTTCTGACAGCTGATTCGTTCAGTGAGCATAGGGATCCTCAGATATAGATTTTGAAAGCAATCGGTCGAGTAACAAAAAAGTTCAAAATGACGGCCACTTTTTTTTATTTCTGACAGCTGATTCTTGTTCAGCGATCACAGGGATCCTCAGATATCGATTTTGAAAGCAATCGGTCGAGTAACAAAAAAGTTTAAAAAGGCGGCCATTTTTTTTTAATTTCTGACAGCTGATTCTTGCTCAGTGATCACTGGGATCCTCAAATATCGATTTTGAAAGCAATCGGTCCAGAAACAAAAAAATTCAAAATGGCGGCCACTTTTTTTAATTTATGACAGCTGATTCTTGTTCAGTGATCACAGGGATCCTCAGATATCGATTTTGAAAGCAATCGGTCGAGTAACAAAAAAGTTCAAAATGGCGGCCACTTTTTTTTATTTCTGACAGCTGATTCTTGTTCCGTGATCACAGGGATTCTCAGATATCGATTTTGAAAGCAATCGGTTCGGTAACAAAAAAGTTCAAAATGGCGGCCACTTTTTTAATTTCTGACAGCTGATTCTTGTTCAGTGATCACAGGGATCCTCAGATATCGATTTTGAAAGCAATCGGTTCAGTAACAAAAAAGTTCAAAATGGCGGCCACTTTTTTTAATTTCTGACAGCTGATTCTTGTTCAGTGATCACAGGGATCCTCAGATATCGATTTTGAAAGCAATCGGTTCGGTAACAAAAAAGTTCAAAATGGCGACCACTTTTTAATTTCTGACAGCTGATTCGTTCAGTGATCACAGGGATCCTCAGATATCGATTTTGAAAGCAATCGGTCCAGAAACAAAAAAAAACAAAATGGCGGCCACTTTTTTTAATTTCTGACAGCTGATTCTTGTTCAGTGATCACAGGGATCCTCAGATATCGATTTTGAAAGCAATCGGTTCGGTAACAAAAAAGTTCAAAATGGCGGCCACTTTTTAATTTCTGACAGCTGATTCGTTCAGTGATCACAGGGATCCTCAGATATCGATTTTGAAAGCAATCGGTCGAGTAACAAAAAAGTTCAAAATGGCGGCCACTTTTTTTTATTTCTGACAGCTGATTCTTGTTCAGTGATCACAGGGATTCTCAGATATCGATTTTGAAAGCAATCGGTCCAGTAACAAAAAAGTTCAAAATGGCGGCCACTTTTTTAATTTCTGACAGCTGATTCTTGTTCAGTGATCACAGGGATCCTCAGATATCGATTTTGAAAGCAATCGGTCTAGTAACAAAAAAGTTGTGAAAATACCGGGGAAAATTTGTTTGACCTGGCAACAACTCAGGATACTGGCAACGGCATGTACACGAGATCGTCGCCTTACCCAAAAATACGTAGAAGTAGGTAGTAACATAACAACTAAAAAATAAAATAAAGTAAGTAGGTACTAGGATACTTTCATATAGGTAGGTACCTATATGAAAGTATCAAATACGTGCGGTCGTGCTATGAAATTCGTCACACACAAGCGGTTAGCAGCGTCTGGCGAGAGCGAGTGGGATGCCATATAACGAGCGAAAGAGATAGAAGCTCGCGAACGCGTCGACACAGGTCCTACCTCGATGGGCGCTCGCGCCGTACTGAGCCTGTCGCGCTTGTACAATGCAATTTATTGTAAATTTAGAGCAATGCTAAGTATTTTTTTGTCAATAATCAAACAAAGGGATTATCAATAAAAAATCAGAATCTGATTTATCAATGAACTAACTTTATTTTGATATAATATTTTGTTTAGAATTACGCTTTATTCCACACAATAAATCGTGGTAAAGTGCCGGTATAATTCGTGTAAATTGGCGGAAGTTTTTTTTTAATTTCTTTTAATGCGTTTTAGTAATTGATATTGTGGTACATTATGTGTCAATAAGGATTATTTTCCTGATATATAGTATTTTTTTTCAGTCAATTTGATGCATATTTGTTAGAGAATTAGGAGGCTGAAGTTGACTCTTCTTCTAACTTTCAGTAAAACTAGGTGCGGGAGATTGGTTACTACAAAAAAAATAAACTAGTGTTTGTAAATGTTCTACATTATCAATCAACACAATAGATTGTTCTATATTTAGCACTTATTTAACTGTGTTAAACCCCTTCCTATCATGGTAAATTAGGCGCTTAAAATCCACATAAAACCGTAAACGTCCTCTTAACAGTCTTTTTTTCGATACAATGAACCCACATTTGCGTTCATAAACGTATAGACTACATTCTCTATTAAAATGACTAGTAACTATAGTAGACAACATCGGCTAGTAACTATGGAAGACTTTATCGGTTAGTGGCTATAGTAGACTATATCGGTTAGTTACCAAGTAGTAGACTAAGCAGCTAGCAACTAGAGATTACATCAACCAGTAACTATAGAAGATAGACCACAGCGGCTAGTAGTTATAGTAGACTACGTCGGCCAGTAATTATAGTAGACTAAATCGCGTGGTAACTATTGCAGACAGACTACATCGCCTAGTAACTATAGTAGAGTACATCGCCTGGTTACTGTAACAGACTACATCAGCCAATAACTGTAGTAAACTACAGCGGCTAGTAATTAGAAACGTCATCAGCCAGTAACTGTAGTAAACTACAGCGGCTAGTAATTAGAAACGTTATCGGCCAGTAACTGTAGTAAACTACAGCGACTAGTAACTAGAAACGTTATCAGCCAATAACTGTAGTAAACTACAGCGGCTAGTAATTAGAAACGTCATCAGCCAGTAACTGTAGTAAACTACAGCGGCTAGTAATTAGAAACGTTATCGGCCAGTAACTGTAGTAAACTACAGCGACTAGTAACTAGAAACGTTATCAGCCAGTAACTGTAGTAAACTACAGCGGCTAGTAACTAGAAACGTTATCAACCAGTACCTGTAGTAAACTACAGCGGCTAGTAATTAGAAACGTTATCGGCCAGTAACTGTAGTAAACTACAGCGACTAGTAACTAGAAACGTTATCAGCCAGTAACTGTAGTAAACTACAGCGGCTAGTAATTAGAAACGTTATCAGCCAATAACTGTAGTAAACTACAGCGGCTAGTAATTAGAAACGTCATCAGCCAGTAACTGTAGTAAACTACAGCGGCTAGTAATTAGAAACTTTATCGGCCAGTAACTGTAGTAAACTACAGCGACTAGTAACTAGAAACGTTATCAGCCAGTAACTGTAGTAAACTACAGCGGCTAGTAACTAGAAACGTTATCAGCCAGTACCTGTAGTAAACTACAGCGGCTAGTAATTAGAAACGTTATTGGCCAGTAACTGTAGTAAACTACAGCGGCCAGTAACTATAGTAGACTACATCGGCTAGTGTTTAATGAAGGCTCATCGCCTATTGAGTATTAAACTTCATCGGCTATTAACTACAGAAGACTAGATATAGAAACTCAATCTCACCTGGAGCCCGAACCATTTGAATTCGGCGGTGACTAGCTTGTAGCATGTCATAACCGGCTTAAGGTCTGACTTCCAGTTGGGCCCGACGAGCGGACCGCGGCCGGTCTTCTTCGACTTGAACAAGGTCGGGTCGGTCTCGGCACTGTAGTCGCTCGGCGATAGCGGGTCGTTGGCGATGTCAATATGAATGATTTCGCGATTCTTTAGTTTTTCTGGTGACAATTCGTGCACCTGGAATTGAATGACATTTTTGTGAGAATAAAGTATTCAACAATTTAGCCGCTCACGCCTTGCATGCGCTCAGGTAGTGCCAACCTTGAACCTATTACCTAAGCGCGGGCAAATTGTGAGCCTTACTATACCTAATACTTCTTTACTGTTTTTTTTTACTCTTTGGCAATCAAACAAGCATACGGCCCACCTGATGAAAAGTAGTTACCAGTGGCGGATTTACACATTTGCCGCCAGTAGGCTATTCAAATTTTGCCGCCCCTACTGACCTCTACAATTTTATACCAGGCAAAGATTTCGGGGGGTCATCATCAGGGTGTCCTTTTTCATATTTCCCTGACGAACTATTCGTACCTAATTAAGAAGTGTGAACAGCCAAATTTTTGAGATTTTGGTATCCAAACTAGCCGAAAAAGTAACGAAACGTGTGGCAGCGGCGAGCGGAACGAGCCGCGAAAATTTCGTATTCATATTAACAGCAAAATCAGTTGAGCAAATTGGAAATTCATTGCACTAAAAATAAAGTACCGAAATCACAAAACAAATGGCAGTCTTCTATTCTTATTGCCAAATCAATCTTTTAGATTCAATTGTTAAGAAGTTTTAAGCAGGAAGCCTAAAATTTATTAAATTTTTTCGTGAATTGAATTCGAATCTCGAAGATAATTTCGAAAAAGAAAAAATTTTTGCCCCCAAATTTGCCGCCCCTAAAATCTGCCGCCCTAGGCTCCAGCCTATTCAGCCTGCTGGTAAATACGCCACTGGTAGTTACCGTATGGACGCCTATGGACGCCTGCAACACCAGAGGCATCACATGCGCGCTGCCGACCCTGAGACAAAGATGAAAAGTCTCATGTGCCTGTAATTTCACCGGCACCCGTACCCTTCAAACCAGAACACAGCAATGCGAGCACTACTGCTTGGTGGCAGAAATAGGTACGGTTCCCCGGACGAACTCTTTCACAAGAAGTTCTACTACTAACTATGCACTAAACTAAACTAAATAAAATATTAATGGGTTTCATCATCATCATCATCAGCCTGTAGAAGTCCACAACCCCGACTGGTTTTTGGTAAAATATTTGCAATGTACAGATCAATTACTTTTCAACCTTCACAGTTTTATCATAGTATCGCCTGTTTACGTCTACTAATTGGACGAGGCCTCTCCTATTGAGTACAATGGGGAGGTTTGTCATAATCACCACGCTTGGCAGGCGGATTGGTGATCGCACTTTGGAAGTACTCAGGTGGATGCTGCTGCCCATCCCCTGGTGTAATCCCTCAGTCGGCTTTTACGCCATCCACGGGAGGAGTCGGAGGGGCAAACGCACCACAGCACAGTATCATAATAATATTCAATGATGTATAAATGCTCTATGGAAATTATCGCTGAATTGATAGGCATATTACAAGCAGATTAAAATTGATTATTCTTATCTTACGAATTACCGCCGGTGTTGGAAATAGCGTGGCATGCTAACATATTGTTGCTAGACTATACTGGACTTGACTTTAAAGTTCATTTCGAAATATGATTTTTCAAATTTCGAATGCAAGACCATGAGAAAAGATTATGCCAAAATGAAGCCCAATGTAGATTAGTAGGTCGAATGCGACACTACACCAAATAGAATGGAATTGATGACGATTCTTGCGATCACAAGCCTTGAAATTACTATTTCGTAAAAATTTTAAGTTGTTTTATTTTCTATCGTATTTGTTAAACATATAATTAACTAGTAGTTCGCCCGGAACTGAGACCTCGCAATGTTTCGATAGTCGCCTCTATCTCAACGAATCTTTTACCGAGTAAGCTCATTTGCCAATTGTATTGGTATCACCAACCTACCTACCTTTCATGACGATTGGAGCAACGGTTGGAAAGTTATCGAACAAACTCTCATATCAAACAGATACCCAGGGGAATAAACGTCAGTAAAATTCCCAATTTCTATAAATCTGAAACTCATTGATGACTAAAACTCTTATTATACCTATGATATCAATACAAGTGAAGTAAATCCAGAAAATCTCCTTAAAAACGGTGATTTGCGGCCTTTTTGATGATATTTAGTTACTCAGTGACATTAACAAATCGCACCTCAGTATACCATAAACCCAACCACATACATCGAAACTTTCAAGGTAATACTGAGAATTTAAAATGAAAATGAAATATCTGCATGATGTTAGCAAATTGTTTATTACGCACACGTGACTTTATCGTGCGACCATAAAACTTTATTTGCACTCTATCTGATAAATCGGAACAGTCTGCAGTAAAAAATAGAACTTCAAACACGATTGCATTCGTTCCGATGACCACCTGCATCAGCCGCTGTGTCGTCATCGATTGATCGATATTCAAGACTCTTAACTAAGACGCAATCGATGACGACACGAAAGCGTAATCTACAGCGTTTGTTGCTTGTATTTTATCATTCACTTGCTTATCGCTCATCGTTTTCAATGTTGATTTGTCTAGAGCACAGAGGGCCTAAAATGGGCCTAGTCTAGAAATAAAACAAGCAACTACACGGATTTTTGTATGGAAATTAAGGTTCTCAAAGCGTCCGCTAGCGCTTTTCAGTATATAACATATATTATATGTATTACATACGGAACCCCCGTGTTCCCGTCTCACGAACTTTGAGCGTGGTCGCGGTCGGTGCTCATGAGGAAGGACCTCAAAATGGTCAACGAAACGTGAGCAGGAGAATAGTAAAGTACGTGGCGTATAGTCGTAATTTTTCTAAAATTATACCAAGCCACGATAACTTAAATTCTAATATTATATGTAGTTGCTTGTTAAATATGCAGACTACGGAAGGTAAGGTCGTTTCGATACGTCACATAATTTCGTATTCACGTAATACACACGGCCGTGTCCACGTCACAGCCACATCCCGGTTTTTTAGGAGCTAATTTGTGTGCGCCTCATAACTGCCAACTTTAGCCCGGCCAAGGCACAAGTGTACCAAGTGCAAAAATGTTTACAAACGACCTTGGCCCTTCATTGAATCAGCTGATACACCTAGCAATCACGAAAACAATTCCGCAAGAGCAATAATAGTTAATTGTAAGATATTAAATGACACCATTTATATTCCATGCTTGATAGGGACAATGGATAGGCGTAATAAAATATAACTACTCAACAATTTAATTGTTTTTAGGATTCCGTTCCCAGAGGGTGCAAACGGGACCCTATTACTAAGCCTACACCTGTTTGTCTTTCTGTCTGGGGATATCACGATCCAATTAACTCTCTACAGCCTCTTGGATTTTTTTAAAGTTTTTTTATGGTAGTTTTCTGAAAATTTACTTTTTGCCGACCTAGGTCTGACGATAAAATGGACCTAAGAATTTTTTTCTAAAGATATTCAACGTAATGTCAATAAATAGTATTATAGCTCCCGTGTGTGATGGCCTTTGAAATTTAAACACATCATTGTGTTTTTGTGACATGAATAAATACAAATGCCAATAATAACAAAATACATTGACCCCAAAACCAAAACGAAAAACGTCCGCAACAGTTCTCTAAAAATTTGTTTTTTGTTTCGGGGTCTGGTATAGTAGTTAAAATGAAATTGGGATCATATTTGTTTTTAGTACGGAACCCTCAGTGCGCGAGTGCGACTCGCACTTTCTAATTATTTATAGGAAGCATTTTGTCGGACGGAAGCCTGCGTCTGCTATAGAAAAAAACCTTGATTGGAGGAAGGGAGGGAACTGGCTAGGAAGAGCCAATCGAATCTAGGAAGAGGATATTAGGCTCAGTGACACCACTTAGGAGAAACCTTCGAAGTCGACAGCAACAGCTAGATTTTGATACTGTGGGCATATCAGATACGATTATTTGTTTAGACTATACTAGCAATTGCTAGGTACAAAGAGGTCGGTAAAAAAAAAGGTTTCATTTCAATACGGAGGTAGCGTTGCATGTGTAAGAGAAATACCTATTCTAAGGTATAAGTTATAGTGAAAACGATAAAAACAGTACATTATAGAGGAAGTGTATAGGCTAATTATATAGCACTTTTAATAATAGCAACTTTCAACACGTTATCTATTAAAGCAAGGTCATTGCTGTTTTAATTGCGTCGCGATAACGTAGGGAGGGATACCTTTGGTAAATAAACCTTATCAGAATCTGAACTATGCGTGGTTTTTTTCTCATATTCGTTTTAAAGAATTTCAAGTTGCAAACTACATGACATTTAAGTAGTATCCGAACGACATTGATGAACAAAATAACTTCACTGCCCTCGACCGTTGAGGTCGGAACAGCTCAATAACTCAAGATTTTTTCGTATGAGAACAGCAAAAACAGTATAAAATACGAGTTTTACGACTTGTTGCCAACCAGTATGAGGTCATAGTTAGTCCTCGTTTTAATTTTGTTTGTAAATCTCAGCGTAAACATAGTAGTGTTAGGTTGCTCGCATGTTAATTTGACTAATGCCTCTATCTACGTAAATTGGCAGCATACAGAGGTTGTAGTCCGAGTTTTCCGGATACACGGAAGATCGTAACGTGACGATTACGACGTTCATCCGTGTATTACATACAACTTGTCAATTCTCGTAATAAAATAGATGTCATAAATGTCACAAATGGTATTCTCCTCAACTGACAACAACACGGTAATGTGATCAATCCTCTCAAACTTTTCCGAATAACTTTTCATTTAAAAAACCGACTTCCGCCATTGTATTCGACAAAATATTTGGATGAATAAAAAATGATGAAAGAACCATAGTGGTGAAAGGATTATTCTACTTTTTGAATGCAATTGCTTGGTTTGTTGCTGAAAATATCAAAATCGCCATATGTATGCCTACAATATTTGAGGAGTTCCCTCAATTCCTCATGGATTCCATCATCAGAACTGGATTCTGAAAAAAATGGGACCAAACTGGAAGTATATCTATTCAAATAAAAAAAGAACTTTCCAAATCGGTTCATAAACGCCGGAGATATGCGGTAACAAACATAAAAAAAAAAAAAAACAACAACCTAATTGTGAACCTTCTCCTTTTTTGGGAAGTCGGTTAAAAATTTGGCAAGAATCTCATCTCACTAATATCACCTAATATCATCAAAAAATGTGAAAGTTTGTTACTCCTTCACGCTGAAACAGCTGGAGCGATTTGGTTGAAATTTGGAATGGAAATAGCTAATACCCTGAATTAACACCCCTACCTACCTTGGCTACCATTTATCCCGATATTCCCACCGGATGGAGACTTACGCGAGTGTAACCGCGGGGCGCAGCTAGTTAATAACATACATAATACCGAACAGTCAAATACGTAGTCATGATCCCACACTAGGATTCCCTGTGTCGTGGGTATCAGGAACTACGAGTACCATGGTACCATAACACCCAGACCTGGAACAAATATTTGGAGATCATACAAACATTTGTCCCGCAGCGGGATTCTAACCCACAACCTCTCGCATCACAGCCAGCTACTCGCCCACCGCGCCACAGAGGTCGCCATAATATACGCGTCTCTCTTCAATCTTTCCTATGATAAATTTTACTATACAATCCAAGTCTAATCTACGGTAGCCTTGAATAGAAAGTTGACTAAATTGTTATTATGAGGGAGCAGAATACCAATTTTTAGTAAATTTATAATTCAGTCTCGATTCGGTGTGAATTTAAAATAATCACGAGTATTGGCCTTCAGTGCGCACACTCAATAGAAACGGCACAGATGGATGGCTAGTAATAACTAGCCTTTCATCTGTGCCGTTTCTATTGGCGTTGATACGATTACGGTGATTACGATTACGTAATAACGTAATACACAGGCGATCACCGTAATCGTCATTACGACGTTTTGCTTGTATGACGTCTCTTTATTTAATTGGAGAGCTATTTACCAAGGAAATAAAATTGTTTTCTGTAATTAGGGAAAGTTCAACATACAAAATTTAGCCATACCGATGATAAGAAATGCCATATTTTTTTAAGCTACACTTTGCAAAGTTGTTTTGCAGCCTTTCACCACTCAATACGGCATTTTGTGGCCGAAACGATCGCGCGCGGTGTACGTCACCGACTGATTATCGTGGTGTCAGTCAACTGATTTTTGACACCGGGTTATTTGGCGGTTATCTAGCGAGCGTCCGCCGTGTCCTTAGTGTATGTCTATGGTATTACGTAATAACGTAATACACACAGGCGATCACCGTAATCGTCATTACGATGGTTGCTGCAAAATTCAGACTACAGCCCCTGGAAGCTCATCGATTTTGCATTGCGCACACGTAGTGGATTACGGCCCATTCACTCTTGCTGGGCGAGAGTAGGCCTAAGTTGAGTCCCACCCACCCAGCAATGGTTTGTTTCTATAGAAATCTCTCTCAGCTTTATAAATCTTCAAGTGATCCGTTTCATTTAGAACTTGGCATAGAGGGAGTTGAAGTTACGATAAGTAATTATAATGTATAATATAACCATGACGCATAGATTTAGATAGTAAAGATACGCTTGTCAAACAAAAAAAAATAGCAATGCCTCCTTAGAAAAAAATCAGCGCCATCCCTCGGATTACATTATAACTACGTTGAAATGAACAAAACAACCCAAACGCCATAACCTTTTCGTTTATTGGGAGTCCGGTTATTTACAACCAAGAAACTCGCACGCGTATCAATTAACATCCTAACAAAGTTATAGCGTTTTGCTTGTATGGCGTCTCTTTATTGAATTGGAGAGCGATCTACCAAGGAAATAAAATTGTTTTCTATAATTAGGGAAAGTTGAACATACAAAATTTTGCCATACCGATGATAAGAAATAACATTTTTTTAAGCTACACTTTGCATAGTTGATTCTGCAGCCTTTCACCACACAATACGGCATTTTGTGGCCGAAACGATCGCGCGCGGTGTACGTCACCGACTGATTATCGAGGGTGTCAGTCAACTGATTTTTTACACCATTTTATTTGGCGGTTGTCTAGCGAGCGTCCGCCGTGTCCTTAGTGTATGTTTATTGTCTATGTCATGACGCCATTTCGTGATTGTTTTTTTTTTTATTTTATGTACCTACCTATTTTTGTTTTTATTTTATGAAATTTTTTTAATTTTTTGTTTTAAAAAAAATGTCATGTCAACTTATGTTTTTTTGAGGGCAAATAAAATTTTCAGTCTTTCTTTTAATTCGTTAGTGGCGCGGGTTCTTCTTTGTTTGGTCACGTAGGCACAGGATTAACGATGACGGCAGACGATTCAAAATTATTCTTGTGATTTCAATCAATTGTCGATCAAGTATCGACTTTGACATGTGTGATAATCACTGCGTTAATAATGATTCCACGTTTTATTTGTTTCATCTAGCTTATACCTACCCACTTAGCAGTACGTATGTTGTCTCAATGCTGGGCAAAGGTCAGCGTCTAAATGCTGTAGGTTATAATATACGGTACAATTACGTTCGCTTTAGCTACAACTTTACCCAGTTTTTCAACTGATTTCACAAAAAGGAGGAGGTTCTCAATATAAACAATACATACGATTTCATATGTACGGACTGCGGATACCAAACTCAACATTGCATCTACTCAGTAAGTACATAGGTACAGTTTGAATGGATGGGTGCGTCCTGGGACATTTCACCTTTTCCAAGAATTTGTATCTTTTTGAGTACCTTGATATCCGAATTTGTTTTGTTTGTTTTATGTGCCCCACCACCTATTCTTCTATTTGTTTACGTGTGAAATAAACGGATTTCATTTAATTAAAAATTGTATACTAGGAAAAATACTTGTTACAATTTTTAAGTTTTGAACTTACATTGTATTGGTCTCCAGCGTCAGGTACATGCAATGTCTCTATGCAAATTACGAAGTTATCCTTCATATATCCAGGGTTCTGTAAGGGAAAGGTTAAGTATTATGTTTATGTTGTATGTTTCTAACAGTCATGTTGTCATATTAGACTATAACTGGCCTGTAGCATAACTTATTAGTTTTCTACTTCTCATACAATTTGACTGGCGCATGCGGTACTAGTTTATGTTATCCTACCGGCTGCGCCAGTTGAATTGTGTGAACAAGATGTTAGTAACTAGAAATGCTTGTGTTGGTATAAAACTCACCGTTAGAACCGTCCGGCAGTAAGGGTAGGCATTCCACGCTTCCTCGTGAACCTCGAGTGATCCTTTTGGCGCTAGAAGCCTGATAAAAGCCGGTACCTTAGACGCCAAATGGTAGATCTTGTACGTATACTGGCCAGATGAATATCTGCCACCTGTTGAGGTAATTTGAACTTAAGATGATGGCGGACTAAGGTTGAGGGTAGTTTGTAAGAGCTTCCTTAATAATTCCCATTTCACAAGCCAATACTTATTTTAAAGGACACTTATCGCATGTCAAATTGACAAGTTTCTCTAAACAACCGTCAATTTGACATGCGTGGTGATTTGTACATTTCCTATTTCGTTCCATGCTAATGGTATTTGAACTCTTTATTCGTTCAATATTATATTCCGAGTAGTCCAGTACCAGCTAGATAGGTTGTTAGGTTTTTTTTAACTATTCATTAGGAGCTACTCCCAGAAGTCACTACATAGGTAGTTAGGGTTTTAAAAAAAAAACGATTTGTAGACATTGTACGAATAGATGACGAAAAATGTACTAAGTAAAAATATATCGTCATTGAAGGAAATAGTTATGGTACGAATTTGCCCGGGAACAGCGTGGCGTGTGTACTGTAAAAATGAGAATAAGGGTTTGTCTGTAAGGACATTCTGAGTCTTTATTTATCGACGTGTTATTTAATGACGTAATCAAGTGCATTCAATGATGCTGTATTAAATTCTTAATGAACACAGATTTTTCACTTGAATACTTATTTTAAATTTTTACCAAAATTGGGCTTGTGTTGGGATGAGGCCTAAGCCACACTCGCCCAGAAGATGCGTAAGAGACCTAAGTTATAAGATACAGGGAATACGGACGCCGCCGACGAGGGAAGCGGTTTGTATGCATTAGTTAGTGGTATGTGAGAGCAAATCGGTGTAACGAATACCAACATCTGGTTGTCCAGAGGCGGTATGGATGGGGGGGATGAAATCGTCATTGTTTTACTCTACACAAATCAAACCTACTAAAGGCTAGTTAGAAGTAACAAAATAATAAAGGATATAAAAGGAAAACTTGCTTTAAGTTATATACGCAGCCCATTGAAATAACTGCCACAGTATAAAATATAGTAACTTCTGGATTCAAGCCAGCTTTGGTACCGTTTACTGTTCCCCTGGGAAAGCATTCGCCAACCAATGAATTTATGAAATATGAGAAACGCGGGCAGAATTTATTCCGGCCTTTTTGGACGCAATTTTAAAAACATTTTTGTGACTTCAAAACAATTTCAGATAAATATTGAAGAATTACTTAGCTGTATTTTTAACCGACTTCCGAAAAAAGGAGGAGGTTCTCAATTCGGTTGTATTTTTTTTTTAATGTTTGTTTCCGCATATCTCCGGCTTTTATGAACCGATTTAGAAAATCCTTTTTTTATTTGAATAGATATACTTCCAGATTGGTCCCATTTTTTTCAAAACCCAGTTCTGATGATGGTATCCATGAGGAATTGAGGGAACTCCTCAAATATTGTAGGCATACAATATGGCGATTTTGATATTTTCAGCAACAAACCAAGTATTTGCTTTCAAAAAGAATCATAATCCTTTCACCACTATGGTTCTTTCATCATTTTTTTTTCATCCAAATATTTAGTCGAATACAATGGCGGAAGTCGGTTTTTTAAATGAAAAGTTATTAAAATACTTGTGAAACGCGGGCAGAATACATTCCAGCGGCCCAATTCTCTAATTTTAAAACATTCCAGTCACAATATAATCTCGTGTCAGTCGCACTGTATCGTATAGTAACTACTACTTAATCTTCGCGTATGTATGTGAAGATTAAGTAATAGTTACTATATAGGTGACAGCTGACAGTGCGACTGAGACGAGATTATACTGCGAATTGAATGTTTTTAAATTAGAGAATTGGGCCTCAGAGCCCTAATTCTCGTAATTATTGAACTTTTAATTCACAATACAATCTTACTTCAGTCAGCTGTATTTGTATTTGTATCTGTAAGAGGTCACCGGTAGCTATCATAAGAGCGCTTATGCTCTTTTGCACGCGATATTTGCTTCTAATTTTTGGCTATAATTTTTTTAAACTCCATGAAACTTTGTACACAATCATGATCAGTACTGTGTTTAGTAGTGTGCGTTAGTTTCATATAAAACTAAGAAGTGATTCCAGTTCAAGTTCGTGATCAAGTTAACATTGATCTAAGATGGCCTGACAGATAAGTTTTGCCTTAGAGAATTTATAGTAGGGAGATGGCAAGCATACGCTTTCCCCTCTGCCGAAGTACATGAACGATCGTTCGTGTCAGTTTATAAAAACTAGTTTAGCCACGATCGTTCGCCATTCTGCGTTCATACCTGTCGCTATACGGAGCTCCTAAAAATGGTTGGTTGTGCTGTCGTTTCGTGTAAATGGCGGTCGGAAACATCAAATTTAACAAAATATGGAGTTTCTTATCACATTTAAGTAATTGACAACACAATTAGGCCATTAATTTCACCGTAAAATATATTTTCTTAGTGCAAGCTTACGACAGAAATAACGATACGTAATTTCTTGGTACGGGGACAAGTGATGTGAAAACAACGAATGAATGAATGAACGAAAGAGGCTGCAACGATTTTTATAAAGTTAACAGGATAGGTAGTTTTCAGGCCAAAAACGATCTCAAAGCTGTAAAAAAAACCTGATTCCAAAGAAAATATCAATACCTACGTCGTTCAATACCAGCCTAAAATATAGGTTAAATGGGCTTGATTAGCTGTTTTTCGGGTTTAAAGGGGTTGTAAGGTTATTTTAGAGGTTTGTATTTCCAATTTTTTTTACGGTTTTAGGGTTATTTTGTCAATCACAATATGAAGTTAGGAAGGTATGCAAAAGTATACGGATATTCGAATCTCGTTTCGTATGAAAAAAGCAGATCCACAAAAATACATTTTCTTACCAATAAATTGATCCGTTTTAAAACCAATAGCTTATATTTTCATTTAAAAAATACAATATAAAATGTAATCCCAGCTTATAATTGTTAAATCCATGTATGTGGCACCGAATCATAGACTTTCTTATAATCAATACAAGAAGCCGAGAGCTTTCCCTTGCTCCTCCTGACCTTCTGTCTGATGGCCATGTCAATGAGGAAGAGCTCCTTAATACCACGGGACCCAACCTTACATCCATTCCGAGCAGGAGCCAAAATATTGTTTTTTTAACACTCAACAGTCACATACGTAGTCTTGATCTCACGCTAGGATTCCCTGTATCGTAGGTACCTATCAGGAACTACGAGTACCTGGTACCATAACACCCAGACCCGGAACAAATAGTTGCAGATCATACATGCCTGATGCGTGTGATTTGGAAACCATATAATTTTATAAGAAACCAACGCACCACGGGTCTATATATTAGTGTACAAATCAAGAATACAAAATTTGAAGAAATAATAGCCAAAATAGATGCAAACTTCGTTCGCGTGCAAAAGGACGTACGTGTCCTACCGGTGAGCTCTTAAATCCAAAAACAATTTTTAACTGACTATGTTTTTTTTTATATGTTTGTTACGTGATTACTTTTGATCAACATGAATCAATTCACCCATTCAAACATAATAAACATACATCCATAGACTAGATCCATAGACAAATTAATAATCTTAATTTCATTCAGTCTTTCACACCCCATCACTAGTTTTTGCGCTAGTGTGCAACTAACCAATAGTGTAATTACAGAAATTATTTATTTGTGTGCTTGTTTTATGTTTGTGTGACAGCTTTTATTTCCGTGTGCGTTTATAGAGACGCCTCAACTTTCTGCATGAGTGTGCGCGAGTAAGTAAATGTGTGCTGTACGTGTTTACCTCGCCTCCCGCAAAAAGTGGCAGAAATAATTTAGTACTAGAAGTTGAGCATGCCATCTCCCTACATAAATTCTCTAAGAGTTTTGCAAGCATTTTGCAACATCGAGAGACGACCGGCCGATCAATAACCAACAATATAAATAGTTTGGCTAAGAGTTGGTAACTAGTCGAGACGCTCGAGGAGATAAGCCTCTTTGTTAGACGTTCCATTTTAGTAATTTTTATTATACATGTGTATATTGTGTATGTTTTATCTATATAAACAACAACAAAACAACAACACAACATTTAACATTAACAACATTTAATTTTTTTTTGTATACAGCCTGGGCGCTTGAGCTTTCTGTATATTAACGAAATTTGCTCCCATATTATGTTTTGGTGTTTTACAAACATAAAACATGTTTTGTTAGAAACTTTGGCGCAGCAGACCCGGCTTTTATCTCATCAAACTCCATTAAATTTTGTAAAGATATTCAACACACTAATATCTTGACCCGTGATATGTCAGTTTCTTATAAAATAACATGGTTTCCAAATCACACAGACCTTACCCGAATTATATCAGCCAGAACAGAAAATTAAAAATGAAACTTCCGATTTTGAAATTTTACATGAATGTTTTTTGCCAAAACGGATACGGATGTAGCAAATGGTATCCAAATTATTGCAAAATCATTTCACACCACACTTCAACGTGATGCTTCGACGGCTATTCAAAGACGAAGACGAATGAAAAATTGAAATCCCTGAATACTGAATTTCTTTCATTTAGTTTCAGCATTCATCAACTCGACACTCGTAACGGGACAAAGGGGATATTTTTAGAAACTGTAGGTGTTTGGACCTTTCTTGGGGGAAAGTAGCAGAGTCGCGCGCATATTTATGGAAAAAATACATTTTCTAGCCAGCGAGCGCATACCTTGATTATTCTAGCACAGGTGGGTCTTAAAAAGAACACGAGACAAACATCATGTTAAATGCCCATGTCAAAGCCATGCCGGTACACGTTGGGAACGTTGTCATCGAAGTTGTTGACCACTATGTCTATTTGGGTCAGACGATCCAACTATAGGTAAGGTTCAACTTCGGCAAATAGGTAAGCCGACCAATCCAACTCCGATTGACGGAGACACGCCACATCTTCTCGTCACAGATACCGCAGAGCCTCAAGACAATATCCACATAACACAAGCATAGTGCCGATCCTATACTAGGATTCCCTGTGTCGTGGATACAAGGAACTACGAGTATCTGGTACTAAAAAACTCAGATGTGGAACAAATATTTGCAGATCATGCAAACATTTGTCCAGCACCTCTCGCATCTCAGGCAGCTACTTGCTCGCCGCGTCAAGGAGGTTGTCAATCTATAATCAGACGAGTGTATAATCAGTGCGTGTTACCAGTGATGACTTACGGCACCGAGACGTGGTCGCTAACTATATTGGTTATACATAAGTTCAAAGTCGAGCAGTGAACTATGGAGAGAGCTAAGCTCGGAGTTTCGCTATATGCAAGAATCCGAAATGAGGAGATCCGGATAGAAGATCACCGACAGAATTTGGCAAAAGTGGCAATGGGCCGGCAATATAGCTTGCTGAACTGACAACCGTTGGGGAATAAAGGTTCTCGAGTGGCGACCAGTGACCACAAACTGGGCGACGCAGTGTAAGAAGACCCTTACACTCGATGTTTATACCAAAGACATTATAAAGGTCGCTGGAAGGCGGTGGTTGAAGGCGGCCCGAGACCGTTCGTCGGGGCATTCTATGGGGGAGGCCTAGGCGTATGTCCAGCAGTGGACTTCTACACAATGATAATGATGATGATTTTACTACATGACATCAGAATCTACACTTTTACGCAGGTATTTGAATCAATAAGCGATAAGTACGCACACACGTAAAGACCAGGTATTGAAGAATGAGTCATTTATTGATAGGTACGCGCCGATTCATTTTGCTAAATTTATATATTAAATATCAACAATAACAAATTATGTATTATTATACTAATGTAAGTATTGAAGAATGAGTCATTTATTGATAGGTACGCGCCGATTCATTTTGCTAAATTTATATATTAAATATCAACAATAACAAATTATGTATTATTATACTAATGTAAGTATTGAAGAATGAGTCATTTATTGATAGGTACGCGCCGATTCATTTTGCTAAATTTATATATTAAATATCAACAATAACAAATTATGTATTATTATACTAATGTAATGTGCGGTGATTATGGCAAATCCCCCCATTGCACGCTATGCATGCTATGGGGGGAGGCCTCATCCAGCAGTGGATGACTACTGGTTTATGAAGAATGTATTTTCTACCTAGTACCACGTGTTTACCTACCTAGGAACAGGTGGCTCCTAAAGTTACAGACTCGCAGAAATACTGGATATAAGATGGATTTCGATGGGACGGGCTTTATGCTAAATTTTTATCGATATTCCAACAGTTTATCCAATGCACCGAGGATCACACCGCACACCACAGCTACTCAAACATCATCACATCTGTGTAAACTTGCAGATCTGACGTCACGATTGAAACTAGTGGCATGCTACTACACAAGTTTATTTATGTAGGCAGATATGAGTAGCACGAAACTCTAGCGCTGACCGTTATTGCGAAGAAAAAAGTAAGGTATCTTATTCTTGGGGGAATCTCTATCTCTATCTATTTTATAATAATTGTATTGCGTGCGCGGCGGTACCCAGGGGCAACTATCCTCTCCACGTTTCGTTCAGCTCTAGACTTACGTGCTGCTACTTATAGGTATGTTTTAATTGTACACCGGTGTCTTTTGATTTTGTTCTATCCTGTCCATCCAAAGGTTGTCAGGAAGAGATCGCTTTTAGCGATAAGACCGCTCATTGTACGTAATATATTTTTTTCTTTTGGTTTTGTATTCTTATTTGGTGTGCAATAAAGAGATTATCTATCTACACGTTTTCCTGCTTTATCAATGTCGGCTGTGTAAATATAGGCTATTCCTTCCTATTCTGTCTTGCAATCAGAAGGCAAATTCTCGTGACTACTTCAAAACCACACAGAAAGTTGACCGAATTGTGAATTGATTGAGAATTATATGTCATTGGGAAGAGTGAAGAGAAGTGTCTATTAAGCTAAAACTCTAGCCTAGATTCTCGTTTTTTTTAAAGGAATGCTAATTCATTTTATGCGTTCAACTTTCGGTTACATTTTGATATAATAACATTTCCGTGTTGTATTGTCAACTGTGAAGCTACAATATAAAATAGACGAACAAATATATAGTAACAATTCCGCTCCTCTCCAACGAAAACTCTGAAAGAATTCGACACGTGTTTCGCCTCTCAACGAAGCATCCTCAGGAAACAGTAGGCTCACTGCGTGCTAGAACGACAAAGACACACTACTGCAAAAACTCCGCAGCCATGTTGCCTCTCCGAACGCCGAACAGAAAGACAACATGGCTTCATTTGGTTCGTAGTCTGTTTCCTGAGGATGCTTCGTTGAGAGGCGAAACACGTGTCGAATTCTTTCAGAGTTTTCGTTGGAGAGGAGCGGAATTGTTACTATATATTTGTTCGTCTATTTTATATTGTAGAATGGATTTCCGCAAAGTCACGCTTGAATCAATTAATTAACTGAGAAGCTATTCGTGACATTCATGACATCGATACAAGATTGAAATTTATTAAGAAAAAAAAATATTACACAAATTGGGCTTCAGGTATGGTCTCATATTGGCGAAAGAGTGATAGAGCACCTTACCCTAATCAAAACAATCTATAAAAAGTTAAACAATGCTTATTATTTTTGAACATTTGACCTCAGATACATTCTCTTAGTTTTTGACTGATGCTACCAAGGTAAGCTAGCTATCTTGAGTTGAAAGTTACAAGTTGCTCCTCACCACCACTGATTAATTTCCTTGAGTTAAACTGGAGCGGAGGAAGATCGGAGGAACGACTAACCCGGGCAAGTCTTTGGAAAATTTAATAACTCTACATATAACATTGATGCTTCTTTGCCTCATCACGAAGCGGGGCTGCACGTATGGATCACTGAATCGATATAATTTGACATTAAAATTCGACAAAACGGGACTATTTACCTCTACATAGTCCCGTACTTTCTGAATGCAAATGCTTGATTTGTTGCTGAAAATATCAAAATCGCTATATGTATGCCTACAATATTTGAGGAGTCACTTAATTCCTCATGAACTGGATTCTGAAAAAAATGGGACCAATCTGAAAGAATATCTATTCAAATATAAAAAGAATTTTCCAAATCGGTTTATAAACGACGGAGATAAGAGTAACAAACATAAAAAAAAAACAAATACAACCGAATTGAGAACCTCCTCCTTTTTGTAAAGTCTGTTAAAAACATAAAAAATTGCAGGTACTTCCTACCCAGAACGTACTGTGTAGCGTGGAGATTACATTTACATATTTAACGTGGGAGCCAAATAAAAATATGATTTATAATAAAAACTAATTAACCAGAACTTTATAATGTACAAAATGTACATATGTGCAAAAAATCATAGATGAAATTGTTAAAATTTCGAGATGTCGAGCGAAATTTTGAATATACAAAATGCCTACTGAATGGGTAAATTCAAGGTATCGAGGAAATTTTATGTCCTTAGTCGTGTTTTTATTTTTCCTGGTTTAAAAATATACCTCAAAATGGCATCCACAGCTATTCATTGATGTATTGAATAAAAAGCACGTGTTTTTTTTTGCAACAGATAACGAGATACTAAAGCTACTTCTTCCTGCCACAGGTTCTTTCTTGGCCACCCTGCGTTAGGTTAGAGACCTGCCCCCTTAATGTCTAAGAACTGATAATCTCTTTCAATTAAGAGTTTAAAGTACGTTACGCTTTTTTTTGAATATATCTGCTCTTGAAAAGACACGAAGCGCAATGCAATACTGCAAAATTATAATCGAAAGCGATTAACGAGGGCAACTTGAGGTATGGTGATACGTGGAACATAGTGGTTATACACAAGAGATGAAGAATATAAATATTAAGCAATCGTGACAGTGACCCCAATCCATACAATAATGAAACGAGAACTCAATGGGTGAGAAAAACTAGTTTAGCTTAGCAACAATGTAACCAAAACATGGTGAACAACTGATCAAACAAAAAATACATGGGCTAAATTTTACGTAGCAACGGAGCCTCTAGTCTAAAACTGTAACAGGCGTGTGGTGAACACTACACAGATTTTTGTATATAAGTCGAGGTTCTCATGGTGTTCGCCAGGGGCGCTTTTCGGTGTTTCTATACAAGAATTCGTGTAGTGTGCACCACTCGCCCGTTTAGTTTCTTGTTACATTAATTGTAGACTAGGCCCTCTGTAGCTAAGTAGGTATTTATAGTGTTGCGGCCACCGACCGTGAAAGCTTTATGTCAGGAGGCTATATTTTTTTTAAATATGCGGTTTATTATCGTTTTACCATTATATTGTACTCTAAAAAATAATACCTACTCAACTATGCTTGGACTTGGTCGCAACGACCACAATGGTTGCAGTTTTGGGGTTGTGCTTTTATTGGGAAATGAGGTTCACAGAGTGTACGCTAGGGGCGCGCATCGGTGTCGCCATACAAAATCCGTGTTACATTACACTACAGCAAGCATGTCAGACATGCGGCTCTTTACAACTTTGACTGCGGCCCGATTAAATTTTAAGAACAAGTATATTTATCTGTCATTTTACTATTACGTAATGATTAAATAAACGATTAGCATCAATGATCACATGTCAAACGTTAGTCACCGAATGACTTTCAGTTAGGGAATAGGGGGCAGTACTACTATTATAAGGATATATCTATGCAATGAGTTTGTTTTCTTTGTAGTTGAGTATTGCGGCCCACTGATTTTACGGACTTTAAGCATTTGGCCCACCAATGACTTTCGACTACACCAATACGTCCGTGTCAATTGTTTGCAAAAAAAACTTGGACTCGGCCTCCTGATTAGTTGCTCAACACGATAGATGCAGAAATGTGAACCGTATTTGGATGCATGGAATCAAGGGTTCACAGGAAATGTATACTATGGAAGATCATAATGTATTCTACCGTATTTAATTGGATGAATCTACTCCGCAAACGTATGATTCTAGGCATTAACAATAGTATAATGAGACTCGGAATTAGACAGCGCAAAAATGTACCAGGTTCGTTACAAGAAGGGCAAACTTCACAAGAAACAGATTCTTTATGGTCAGCACTATTTGATCCGGACATATCACAATTATCGTCATCATCAGCTGGAAAGGAATTTCCTAGTTAAATAATAAATATATAATTGTTGACGACCTCTGTGGCGCGGCGGGCGAAGGTTCGTCTGCGACGCAGGAGGTTGCGGGTTCGATTCCGCCTCGGAACACATATTTGTACGATCTGCAGATATTTGTTCCGGGTGTTCTGGGTATTTTCTATGTATATTGTATTAAGTATATCAGTTATCTAGTACCCATAACACAAGCTCTGCTTAGCTTGGGGCTAGTTAATATTGTGTGAAATGTCCAGCATTTATTGTTATTATTATAATAAAAATGAGTTCAGCTGGGACAGACGCTACTTTTCGTTGTTTATACCCTCCCAGCAAAAAAGCGAACGTTATGAATTCTTTGCTGCTCATTGCATGAAATTAGAGCGCTACCTCACGTTCGGCCTAGTTATATAGGTAGTTCCTGCAACATATTTTTTATTCTGACGACCTCTGTGGCGCAGTTCGCGAGTAGCCGGCTGAGACGCGAGGTATGCCGGTTCGATTACCGCTGCAAGACAGGGAATCTTAATGTGCGATCAGGATGTGTTATTTTAATAGTGCTAAATTACATTTGTCATCAAAAATTTTATGTCATTTCGCACAAATACACTATATATAATGCAGATTCAACCACATAAATAGATGCAGGGAGTAGCTTAGGCGAGGAGCTTGCTAGTGAATTCTACAAAGAAAAACAGCTGTTCTGATAAGCCTGTGACCGCTATAATTGTTATGGGAAGAAATTGGGTAGAGGAAATTGAGTAAATGTTGTTACTATTGTCAATAAAATTTAATGTAGATATTAATTTGATAACCTGGTACATACCTCATATCTCTTTCTACTAGATAATAACTTCTCTCAAAATTCTGGGGTCAATGAATGATAATCGCAACGGAGTTAACCTTTTGATCAGTTTCGTTGATCAGAGGGCGTACTACGAGTTTTGCATTGCAAAAAACGGAATGCGAAACGTGAGCATTCAACGTGACTTACGTAGTAACTATTTACTAATCTGTACTGTTTCTCGCGACTGCGCGGCACAGAATGATGAATAGTTACTACGTAAGTCACGTTAAATGCTCACGTTTCGCATTCCGGTTTTTGCAATGCAAAACTCGTAATAGGCCCTCTGCAGGGCGATTCTAAAACGTCGGAAACGTTTCCGATCGGATTCGTTAGTTTTTCATTTCGATGTGGTAACTAAAACAATTTCCTCTAGTAAAACGCAGTAACATACAATACTTATTGTTTTTTACTATGTTTTACTAGAGGAACATACAATACTTATTGTTTTTTACTATGTTTTACTAGAGGAAATTGTTTTAGTTACCACATCAAAATGAAAAACTAACGAATCCGATCGGAAACGTTTCCGACGTTTTAGAATCGCCCTGCAGATAGCCTTATGCTCATTTGCACCATCCAATTACGGGCCACCTAACATTTGAGACACTTCATTATGAGTAGCCTTTGATGGCTAGCTTGGATAGCTATGATTTTTATGTCCATTGCTGGACGAGGCCTCCCCCGTAGATTGCAACGGGGAGAATTGCCATATTCACCACGCTTGGCAGGGAGGCAGATTGCTGGATTGGATGCTGCTGCTCATCCCTTGGTGTTACCCCTTAGTAGTCTTTTCATCCTCGGGAGGAGATGGAGAGGTATGTTCTTAGACCGGACACAACACAACACACATGAAAAATTTTATTTTTATAGAAATTTGACAATTCTACATACGTTAAGTGCCCCATTAAATAAGTATTGGTTGATGAAAATGGGCATGAGTTAGTACATTTCAAAAGGCGAACCTAGAGTGAATCTAGTTCAAGAAAATCATTCTTAATTCTGTTACTGGTCTCTAACTGAGCTACCCTTACTGGAAATATATAGTACTAATGGAACTCGCACAACTTCATCCATGTGGAGTTTTTCCCATGCAAATTACAACACCCCACAAAACCTTAATAGGTGCAATTCTGAAATTCCTTTCTTAGTGCACCTATATGGTGAGTCATAGACCTCCAAGTCATTGTCTCATAAAAGGAACGTACCCTCCAAATTTAAAATCTCTAGGACTTAGAGATTAGGGTTTAGGCTGTGCGTTGATAATCAGTCAGTGAATGAGTCAGTCAGTGAATGAGTCACTAAACCTTAAGAGGTGCAATTCTGAAATTCCTTTCTTAGTGCACCTATATGGTGAGTAATAGACCATCATGTCGTTGTTTCACAAAAGGAATGTACCCTCCAAATTTAAAATCTCTAGGACTTAGAGATTAGGGTTTTGGCTGTGCGTTGATAGTAGTCAGTCAGTGAGTGAGTTAGCCACAATGATTTTATATATGGCATGAGTGTATTTTGGTTCTAAGGCCCAATTGCACTAATCAGGTAACAATTTTAACCGATTATGATTAAACTCAATGATGGTGCAGTAAAAAATGACTATGCAGTAAATCAACTACAAGATAATTATGCAAGACTTCCGCAATTAAACCTAAATGGCGCTAACAAGCTGGATTATTATTAAAACTTACCAAGTAACGGGTGGTCCTTAAAGGGTTCATTTTTTAAGACTTCTATTCCTTCGCCACCTCCTGTTTCATTTTTGGATACCTCTGCCACACTATACAGTTGAGCAACTTGGTACTGCAAAGAAAATATCCTTTGAACATCCTTAAAAAATACATGCCAAATGACTTTGAGGCTCATAATAGAGGCTATTTTAGCTCCATTTTCATGCATAAAGGGCACACTGGATTCCTTTACCAAACTGGTTTTTCAGGGCCAATATATCTCAAACATTACTAACCTAACGAGGAAAGAGCTAGTGGCATGACAAAATAACAACAGGAACATTTTGTGGTTAATACCACAAAACACGGTTGCGAGTTGTAAGGCTTCCAAAGTTATTTGGCAAGTACTGTTCACTCAATTGGTTATTTATAATACATATCTCAGGGATCTACGTTTTAAATGCCAGTTGTTTGCTATAAAAACAATTTATGTTTATAACTTATGACCCCAACTGACAATACCCCCATAATCTTCTATCTATACAATGTATTATACATACAATGTAAAGACGTTTTGAAGGTATAATAACATAATTCAGCTAATTAATAATTAATTAATTCATGCATCAAAACCTAGCTTGAAACACAAGGTCTTCTATGAAATATTATGTTATAATTTTAATAAGGAATTAATTTGAATAATGAATTAAAATATTGGTAATACTTTTTTATGTAAGTAAATGATTTCAATACAATTCTGTCAGAAAAAGTTCCATTATTACAATATTAGCAATAATTTTAATCCAGCTGGAGATGCAAACCAGAATTGAAATGGCTGAAGTATGATCTGAGCTGTGACCTTGAATTATGATGAGCTAGAGCTACAAAGTTCATACCTCTTCCACTGTTAGAGGGAGTGTGACACGGCTGAAAAGAAGAAGACACTGTATCAATGATAGCATTCATTTTACTCATAGTTACTGTATGGGACTTGAACATCTGTCAGCAAGGAAATTAACACCACTACTTCAATGCCCAAACCTTGACCTGGGGATCCTGTCAAACGTCAGAACAAAACTAAATATCATCAGGATTTTAAAAAACTAAGCAATAACGCTCTCTTTACCGCAAATTATGACTAATATTATCTGATGATAAGATAGGATTACCGACCCGTGGCAATTTGTAGTGGATGAATTTGACAAAAATCGATTAATTTTAGCAAACTGACTTCTAACCTTTTCGAATATACTTACAATTCTTTGATAAGCATGTTGTATATTTATTTTATTTCACTTATATGCACATCAGATTGTCCCACTTCCACAGTAAAATAGACTTATCACATATAAAGACTCGAAGGCCCGAATATTGCTATTGTAAATTGAAATAAATTCTAATCTATTCATCCAATGAAAATGACAGACAAGGCGCATGCCCGAAGTACTTCTATCTAACTAGTCTGTGGCGCATGCCTGCCTCGCTATGACGCAACGGATATTGCGTCAACAATTGCGTTCCATTGCGATAAGGTGACCTAAAGCATCAATACCGATAATCTTATCGGTTTCCAACCATTGAACCATCTCAGAAATAAAATTCTTAGAGCTTTATAAATTCTCTAAGACTTCATTTTATCTATAAAAACATTATATTTTTATCGAGAAACAATCAAACACGTAGATTTCTATTTTATTATATTCTGTCAAACATTTCGGTCAAGAAAATAAGAAAATTAGCGTAGAATGAAACATAATTTATGTTTAAGTGACAGTGACGTTGGACATTGCCTGACAGCAGAAAAATCGGATACACTCGGTGCCCGATCGATACCTATACATACATTTACATACACTCAATCAACATTAAGCCAATGAGGAAATACTAAAACACTTCCGTTTTTGTAACTTGATGGGAAAAATTATTGTATATAACTATAGTCGATGATACTGGCACTGACAAGATATGGTCGCTCACTATTGGCCTAACACACAAGCTCGGGGAGGCCTATGCCCACCAGTATACTTCTATCAACGAATTTTTAGAGGTACTACTTCTATGTCTATGTCTTCTATGTCTTCTACTTCTTACCATGACTTCTACTTTAATGATGATGACTCTAGAAAAAAAAAATTAGCTTAAGAAAAAGTTCGGAAAGATATCCGAACAGACTTTTATTAATTTTCCGATAAAATTTTCATGCTGTTGTTTTGTATTGTATCTTGTATTATCAAATTAAATTGTCTTTGTGTATCCCGCATCCCGCCCGGTTAAGATCCCCAAAAGATCCCGGCTTATCCTCAATAACGAATAAAAATGTATTAGATATGGTTTGATATCCTCTTCAAATATACTACCATTGTGCCTATATTTTTAATTACATCCGTATCTAGTCACTGCCCTCGATTAAAAAATGAGTGTGGTAGGGAAAAAGTGCGACTCAATAACTCTACTTGAACCAAAGGAAGACGTAATTTCTTGTGATATAACACCAGAGGAAGTTCTTAGACTTGATAGAATAACTGATACTTATATGTGCAGCCCTGAAGCGAATGTATACGACATAGATTTCACGCGATTCAAAATTCGTGATATGGAAACTGGGACGGTGTTGTTTGAGATTGCTAAGCCTCCCACAGACTTCGGTGTGGATAACGAAGGGGCTGAAGACGCTTCTGACGAGCCGCTGGATCCCAATGCTGGAAGATTTGTTCGCTATCAATTTACACCTCAATTTTTGAAACTGAAGACTGTTGGTGCTACGTAAGTTCGTGACTCGATTCACAAATTACATTTTAAAAACTATTACCTACCTATTCCTTTGCATATATAAATTAAACAAAGTATGTATAATATTGCCCCACTTGACCTGGTTGCTTCACTTTGAATTATTTCAATATTTTTTGGCGAAAATACATATTCATTTTCTAAATTGTTTTACTTGGAATAGGTTTTATATTCTACCAAATTTCAAGATAATAGTTTGTAGTAATAGCTGAAAAACACTGGAGACATACAGACTAATGGATTGTTTAACAAAGTCTCACTTTAATAAATAATAATAAATAAATAAATAGGGTTCTTTATATATTTTTGTAAACCTTAAAATGTACATCTTGATATAGTTTTGCCGAGCCTGACTTGACTGGTAGAGCATCGGAAGATAAGATTGAATCTGTCAAAATGTAAAAAATAAATAAAATTAGACTTTATTGACAAATAGCATAAGATCAAGGGAGATACAATTGTATCAGTCATAAATTTTCGAAATTATTCTATATTGAAACAAGCTCAAAGTCTAGGGAATTCTATTTTCTTGCGACTCTACCGTTTAGGCTGACACCTAAAAAATTATGTTTTATTTCCCTTCCAGAGTTGAATTTACAGTGGGTCCTCGACCAGTGAACCATTTCAGGATGATTGAAAAGCATTTCTTCAGAGATACACTGTTGAAGACGTTTGACTTTGAGTTTGGATTCTGCATACCATTCTCGAGAAACACTTGTGAGCATATTTACGAGTTCCCTGCTATGCCTCCTGATCTTGGTAAGTTTTTTATTTGTGTTTTTGATGGTAATCACAGTAACTTCCAGTAAGCCCATTTCTTCTAATACCTCATATGTCACAACCTTCCCCCCCCCCCCTCTAAGTCATACATACCCCTCGTCTTTGAACCCATGCTCTAAATATTGTTGGAAATTTTTAGGGTGCAGCCTGAAAAATTCATTTGATGTGATCTTGCTTTGTTAAAAATAACTTGTTTGTTACACCCAGGTTCCATAACAAAGTAGGGATCATAGGGGTTGAATTTGCCACTAAACAATTTAAAAATAATTGCCATCATTTTCTGGTCTTAAAGAAGTTATATAAACACTTAATAGAACAGAGGTCCAAGAACGAATATCTGTTGTTATCAAGATGCTAGCAAGATGATCGTAAATGTTAAATATTAACCAACCAAAGTAAGTACAAAGATTAAAAGTCACAGCAATGTTGTTGGCCAATATTTGACATTGACCATCATCTCGCTAGTGTCTGATACTGTTAGATATTCATGCTTACCCCACAGATTACCAAATATAAAATCTAAACTAAACCGTTTTGCATACTACAGTATAATCTCTTTAGAAACCTTTTGGATGTACGATTTCATGAATCTATTTTATTATTTCAGTTGAAGAAATGATTGCGGCTCCGTTTGAGACATGCTCAGACAGTTTCTACTTTGTGGACAACCATCTAGTCATGCATAACAAGGCAGATTATGCTTACAACGGAGGTATCAACAACTGAGATCCAAATCACATTTTCTTTTTAATTAGGCACACCCTTCTTGTAAACATTGAATAAGGATTGGTATTCCGAGGTTGCTATGTTACACTTTGGCCAAAGAAACATTGAAAAAAAAGTTTTAAGAAAATAAAAGTATTGAACTTTCTTTGTAGGCAGTTTCTATAAGTAATTAGAAAGATACAACATGTATTCCATGACCTAAATTAACCAATGCAATGTTTATTAGTAAAATGGATATGTATTTGTAGTATTTTTCAAAGTGATAATCACTTATTTTCACAGTTTTTAATCTATTCACTTGCAAATTGTTGTCCTATCAAGTGATAGTTATTTTTGTAATATCAGTCTGAACATTCCAAAATGATATTAAACATTCCTAATTGTTTTAATTTTAGGACATTAGATATCAATTGACAGATATAATGATATTTCACTAGGGAAAGGCAATTCACCTAAGTATACCTACATTATAACTTATATAGGTACCTACTGAATATCCTGTTAAAATCTAAGCAGCTCTGTTAAGGCAGTACCCTGACCAAACACGGCGTCAAGCTGTTTTTTTTCAAGCCTCTCTCCTCGTTAAATAAAGCAAGTAGAAAAAAAATTAAAAGTAACCACATATATTTGACATTTTGTCATCAAGTTCCACGATTGGTTTAATGATTTAACGTCGTAAGTACTCTACAATAAACCCATGAAAAAATTTATTTAAATCATGATTTTGTACATCTTCTCTTAAAGTTCACGTTACTGAATTTTTTGGTTTACACAATTGGATAGTTAATTTAATAGTAGAATTATTACACGATTTTTTTTTTAAATGGGTTCTTTTTATTTTTTATGAATTATATTTCATGAATCCGTGCGAATCTGGCTGTGCGCAAGGAGCGGACCAGTCAGCCGCCGGTTCTCGGACGGACGGCTAGATGGCAGTACTATTAGAACGGACTACATAGGTGTCACTAAAATAAATAATTTGCAATGTATTGTAGAGGCGAAGTCCTCAAGGTCATTCGGTCAGGGTAGCGCCTTAACATAACCACAGATTGTTTGAATGTTCTGCAAATATGGTAGAGTGCATCCAGCCAGTCCCTGCGTGCCCCACTATTTAATTACGTCAAACTAAAATATTCCGTAAACACAAGCATAATTTTCAAATGTCTAGCTTGTGTCAAGGGCTAACTTAAAGTGGTGGAGTGGCGTGCAGTTTTAATTTAGATGATCTCGACCGTTGTACTCGTAGTTCCTGAGTATGACACAGGGAATCCTAGTGTGGGCCCCACACAGTCACATACATACTCCTGTCTGACACAACACTGTGGGGTCACACTATGTGCGTTGGGTGTTATTTATTTTTAAATAGTTATGACAAACCTCGAGCACTTAAAGTGATAGAGTATTTACTTGTAATGTGTGTCTTGCTAAATGTAGGATACAAGCAAAAGCTACAAAAAAGTATTTTCATGTTTTGTTCGGTTTGCCATAGGGTGGCACATTATAGCAGCTCAATGTTCTTTTAAAAGTCATCATCATCATCATCGGATGTCCACTGCTGGACGAGGCCTCGCCCATTGAATGCAATGAGGGGAATTTGCCATAATCACCGAACTTGGTAGGCGATTTAGTGATTGCAGTATTGGTTTGCTACCCATCGCCTGGTGTTATCCCTTAGTCGCCTTTAACGACATCCTCTGGAGGAGTCGGAGCGATGCTTTCTTAGGCCGGACTCTACCGCACGGCCAAGGATGTTACAAGTAAATGCTCTATTGGGTTTTTTGGTGGGGTTTTATACTGAGCCAAGGTACAAATATAGCTTAGTTTTAGTTGTTTAATTATTCTGTTGTATGATGAAGGATTTTTTAATTGTCACTTGTCACCTTGTAGTTGACATTATTTTGTAAGCACAAAATTTTTGTTTCGTATTTTTGTGAAACACTGTTTGTAAGATGTGTGTGGGGGGGGGGGGGCTTGTTATGGAATTTATTCTAGTCATTATTTTATGGACAATCAAAGAAATGGGTAAATAAATTTAAAATGTTTAAGATTACAGGGAATGTAATAATGACTGTAAAGATTACAGAACACTCAACATTGATGTAAGTACCAAGAGTGGTCAATTTTTTATTGACATTCATTATTGTAATGTGCTTAATGATAAGTACGTAATTTTGGCAGTTCTTTTACAACGGCAATGTAATAATTATAAATTGACATACAAACGCAAATTTTTGCAAAACGCAAAATTACACGTTTCGAACATTGAAAAGATATGCCGTCCAAAAATGTGTTTTAGTAACCTTGATTATAAACTATATAAACTATAATGTGTTCAGTATACATTTTTATCGATCGAGCCTTTAGTTTTGTGATGGTTATTATCAAAGGAATGTTATGGTTTTGGTACGCATGATCCGTCAATATTTTGGAAATATGCTATGTATAGGTACCAACAATAAGACTACCTTGATTCATAATCTCATGATAGTATTGTATTAATACTACAGTACCTATATTACATTTGAAAAATGTTACGTGAGATTAGGGGGGGGGGTCGAGCCAAATCTCACGTCACGACAGCTCATCAAGGGTCGAAAAAACTCCAAAATCGCCTCACGTACCTAAATGGATCCCTTTGGGGATGTATTTCGGAAATACCTTTAATGGGCTGGGGTTACCGCTGTGATCCACGGCAAGCCTGTCATTAATTCATAAAAAAAAACATGGTGCATCTCTAGACCACAAAAGGAACGTACCCTTAGAATTTCAGGTCTAGGACTTAGGTTTAGTGCGTTGATAGTCAATCAGTCGGTCGCACAACTATTTTGTATAATAAGTATATTAAAGTAATTATATTTTGCCTGAATATATATTTGAAGCCATTATTTTGAGCCGTGGTAATCTCAGCCTAAGAGGACTCCTCCAACTTCTGCGGATGTCGTAGAAGGCGACTAAGGAATTACGGCAGGGAATAGGCAACAGCATCCCCCCATTTTCCCGCCATAAGGCAGTGGGTGCACGGGGAAAAAGAAATTCCCCGTGGTCCCACTGGTGGGTGAAGCTGGTGGGTGGACGGGTCGCGGCCCCCCCATTGCACGATATGCATGCTAGTGGGGCCTCATCCAGCAATGATGTCTACCGGCTGATGAAGTGTTTTTTTTAGTGCAACATTTTTTCTTATTCATTGCAATGTGGTATATTTATTTTTATTACTAATAATTGTGTGTAACTGTAGATCTGTACGTATTTATCGAAAGAGCATTTTCACTAAAAAGGGTACATACAGACACATAGATGACTTGAAATTAAACATGGTAATTTGAACTTAACTTCCTTTTTTTTTATGAAATCTTATTCTCAGTAATAACTTTAATTGCGGGTTAGTCTCGAAGTCTTTTATAATATCTTTGGTCCATCCAGTTTGTGGTCGCCACTCGAGAACCATTTCCCAACGCATGCCAGTTCGACTGCCCATTGCCACTTCAACTTCCATTTTGCTACCTTAGTCAAAGTAGAATCTAACAAAATTTTACACTATGATAAAAAAGTGTTTTACATTATGGTTGTACGTACCATTTTTGTGAAAATGCTTAAAAATGCATGAACTTTGGAAATCAAAAAGTTCTATTTTTATCGTGTGCGAGTGTACTTAAATGTCGTTTTACCCTAATTTTCACAATTTCACTGATCACTTACACTAGTTTGACGAAATAAAATCGTAATGCAATACACATTGTTTTATTTGAAAAAGTTTTATAATAAATTCTTTATTTTTCTTATAATAATGATTATAGGCACATGCATTTAATAATATTAGGTAGGTAATTCAAAATAACATAAGAAAACATCAAAATACTCTTAAAAACAAATTCTAAATCAAAGAAACCACCAAAATAATCAAAAGATATAAATGAATTAATAAAGTAAATAAAAAGATTCTTAAGGCTCCAACTACATACTTACATAATGATGATCGTACACTTTAAGCTGTGGATTACATTGTGGGGTAAGAGCGTATTTTTAGGTAAAGGATGACGACTGATGACATTCCTTGCACACTAAACAGGCTTTTAGACCTCCTTTTTAACAGACTTCAAAAAAAGGAGGAGGTTCTCAATTCGGTTGTATTTTTTAAGGTTAAAAAGTAATATAGGCAAGCTATAGTGCCTGAATATGTACACAGATTGTCATGGCGGTATGAGCTAAGCTAACTGAAATATGAAGTAACTATTAAGAAAATTTATAGTTAAAAAAAATATGTTTGAAGAAACATTTTTAATTTACGTTTGGATGTTATTATTCATAAAAAAATCCATGCCACATTTGATTGAGCTAGATTTGAGGCTGGACATATTTATACATTTTGCCGAGTGCCAGTAGGTAAACCCAGTTGCTGGCAACATTTGCGGTCCACAAATGCATTGGCATCATCTTACATTAAAATGTGACTCAAGTTTTTATACCGCTCGCCTCTCATTATCATCTTATCTTACAGTCTATCGAATTCAAATTCGTTAGATCAGTAGCACTTAAAAATACATGCAATGGTAACATGATAATAAAAACCATTAATTATAAATTGGTTCATAAAAATGTTAGCCTCAGCCCAAAAGGTCTGGATGTAACATTGTTGAAAAACATGTCCCAAACTGCGGGGTACATAAATGCCCCAATGGTAGGTAGCACACAATATTAGACCATCATTTAAATTGGTTCATAAACATTAATCTTAGCATATAAGGTTACATCAGACCCAATGTAAACCACGGGAAACATCATTTCCCAATGGTAATACACAACACTAAAAACCATTATATCAATTGGTTTATAATCATACTTCTTAGCTTAAGCCCAAAGGGTCTGGATGTAACATTTTTTAATAACATGTCCCAAAACACGGGGTACATTATGTCAATGCAAATAAACAATAATAAAAACCATTATTTCAGTTGGTTTATAATCGTAAATCTTAGCATAAGTCCAAAGGGTGTTTTAACATTGTTTGTCCCAAAAACATGAGAGTACATAATGTCCCAATGGTAATACAAAATTACAAAACCATTATATCAATTGGTTTATAATCATAAATCCTAGCCTATGCCCCAAGGGTCTCGATGTAACATTGTTTAATAATATGTCCCTAACACAGGGTACATATACGTTCACCATTTCTATGTAGGCAGGCAACATAATAATCATTGTAAATTTAAAATGTGCAGATAAACACTACAAATATCTATCTCGTAACCTCCCAATCGTCGCTCCACCTATAAATCACTGTAGGTGTCACATTTTAGGACAGTCTTTAAATTTCACCATTGGATGTTTCCCAATGGCATAGTAAAATCATCTCTAAGGAATCGTTTTATGTACTTACTTTCCCAACATACAACTGATGCATATGTATTCAAAGTAAGGTAATGTCAAAACAGCTGGTTACATAATATTGAATTTAGGTAGTGTATTAAAACAAAAGTGACAATGCAGAAAGTTATTTTGAATATAAGAAATTCAGTAAATGCAGAAGGGGATAATCCGGAGGGTGTAGGGTAATTAAGTTATCTCACTTTCACCAACCAGCTATGGGCCCGGTTAGTGAAAATGGGCATAAGACTTATTCCAAGAGTTAGGTAAAATAAGAAAGTAGTTGGCATCTTATAACAGTAGTAAAACAAGAGTGACAATGCAGAAAGTTATTTTGAATATAAGAAATTCAGTAAATGCAGAAGGGGATAATCCGGAGGCTGTAGGGTAATTAAGTTATCTCACTTTCACCAACCAGCTATGGGCCCGGTTAGTGAAAATGGACATAAGACTTATTTCAAGAGTTAGGTAAAATAAGAAAGTAGTTAGTATTCCTTCAGTGACTAATGCTTGTGTTCATCAGCTAGCTTACTAAACGATACTTTTGCATTAAAATGACAGTTTTTCATAGAAATCTGTAGATTTTACGTAAATTATGCGTCCCGAAAATAAGAATTGTTTGGTGAAAATGTAAGATTAATGTGTAATACAGCTATTTTGACATTGCCATTCATCTTTCTCTTAAAACGTCACTCAAATTTCATTGTGACCCCCGCGACCGCGTCCACGACCCCCACGCCACCCGCGACCTCCACGCCTGGTGCACGAGGGGTCTCGATCCTCCCTAGTATACCCCTCTTTCTTGATAAAGAACTTGTATGCCATAGCTCCGTTGTTGATAAAGGTTTTCGCATAATGCAGTGGGAGCACTGCACAACTGTTTTCCCGCATTATGTCCTCAATAGACTCTCCGGTGGAGAAGCATTTGTCGACAAACTCAAACTTTCTTCGCGGTTCACCTTTGTTGTATACATGTATTTCATAATTCCATTTGGCCGCGCTGATCTTAGTACCGAGGAGCTGAACGGCTATGTAAATCTTGTTTTCCCTCTCAGAGACAATTAAGTGGAACACGAAGTTGAAGTTTCCAATCTTAATGAGCTGCATTCGTTTGTTCTCGCACATGTTGTGGAGCTGAAGGAACATTTCAGTGCCAACCTCACCTCTGTGTGTCTCTGGGTGAAAATTATCGAAGTGCGTAGACATCCGGGATAGTTTACCTGAAGGAATTAAAACAATGTAACCAACCTAAAGTCTCATAAGTGTTAGGGAGTCCCGTAGTAAATTGGTGAAAATTAGCATTATGAGTTAGGGAGTTTCTTACGGACCAACGGTATGCACAACTAGTTGTGTATATAATATACTAGTTGCGCCCCGCGGTTTCACCCGCGTGAAAAATGATGAAAATTGATGATGATGATGATGATGAAAAGTAGCCTATGTGTTAATCCAGGGCGTAAAGTATCTCCATTCCAAATTTCGCTCAAATCCATTCAGTAGTTTTTACGTGAAAGATTAACAAACATCCATCCATTCTCACAAACTTTCGCGTTTATAATATTAGTAGGATAATATAATATATTATATGTATGTATGCCGTGGCATGTCCTGCCTAAGAATATAACCCTCCATCTCCTCACGTGGAGGTTGTAAAGGCCGACTGAGGGGTTATACCAGGGGACGGGCAGTAGCATCCAGCTGAGTACTCAACATGAATACTGCAATCACCAACCCGCCTGCCAAGCGTGGTGATTATGGCACTTCCCCATTGTATATAATTTGTATTTGTTGTGGGATTTATTTATTATTTATTTGGAGTCAAGATCAATTATCTTATCTTACTGATGGTGTGACTGTTGGGCGTTGTGTGGCGTGGAGGGCGAGTAGCCGGCTGAGATGAGAGAGGTTGCGGGTTCGATTCCCGCTGCGGGACAAATGTTTATTCCGGGTGTTGTAGTACCATGGTACTCGTAGTTCCCAATACCCACGACACAGGGATTCCTAGTGTGGTATCACTATGTATGTGACTGTTGTGTGTTATGTTAGTGTACCTTTCCAACGGCACATTCCCCCAGGCAGCAGACACAGCGTTTCTTGGAAGGGGCACTCTTTGGTATGCTGCTCCATTTCACCCAGCTTGATATGGAGGACGCAACCTTCGTCGACATTCACGCAGGGTACTTTTCTCTGAAACAATTAAACTAATTTAAATTAAATAAAAAGCAAGCATAAAAGAAGCCCTCAGTAAATATGAATCTATTGACCCATGTCACAATATACACTCTTACTCGTGTGACACAATGTCACACAAGTCCATAGTTGTAGCACAATGGACGTAACTTAGTGGACTCATGTGACTTACTTGCACAAGCCAGACCTCATATAGACCCGACTTTTAGCTGTTTTGATTGACCCAACTATGGTCCTGCATACCTTCGAAACATGTTTTGGACTACCTCTGTGGCGCGACGGGCGAATGTTCGTCTACGGCGCAGGAGGTTGCGGGTTCGATTCCCGCCTCGGAACAAATATTTGGTGTTCTGGGTAATTTTCTACGTATAATAAAAAAAAAATATCTATGTATGTAATGTTTCGTATTAAGTATATCAGTTATCTAGTACCCATAACACAAGCTCTGCTTAGCTTGGGGCTAGATAATGTTGTGTGAAATGTCCAGCATTTTATTTATTTATTTTATTTATGTACCACCATTCCATTGTGAATATCTGTGATCCTACCTACACAGATTCCACAAGGCCGTTGATTTGTGATTCCTATGGACTCATAAGACTCATGTGACTTACTGCTAAAATAGGCCGATTTGTGATTCCTATGGACTCATAAGACTCAGTGGACTCATGTGACTTACTGCTAAAATAGGCCGATTTTCGGCTGTTTTGGTCCTACTATGTTCTGGCTTACCTCCGAAACATCTTCCTTCATATTGATGTTTATTTTCTATGTGATCCTAAATCTACAGATACCACAAGGCCACCGCTACCGCCATCAGGGTCGCCGCTAGGATACCGCTCATATATATATATATATATATATATATATATATATACATATACAACTACTCTATAGCACTCTATAGCATATAGCTGCTACTATAAGTCTCAAAGCTCACGTGGCTCACAAAATGTGTCTTTGGACTCATGTGACTCTATGGACTCATGTGACACAATGGACTATATGACTCATGAGACTTGCATATGACCTGACTTTCGCCTTTTTTGACTCAACTATGGTCCTGCTTACCTCGTAAACATATTCCTCCATAGTGATGTTCCTCCTCTCTGTGATCCCACATCCACAGCTTCCACATGGGCGACGTCGGTGCTTGCATTCCATGCACATGGCGTGTCCACTCGAGCAGTTGAATATCTTCAAGCTGAATCGGTTTTTGCAGGTAGCACAGTTTATATCGTCTTCGTCGGCTCTTGAACGAGATCTGAGAATTATTATCACCATCAGCCACCAGTAGACGCACACATGATGGACATAGGCTTCCGCCATAGAACGTGTATTTATGGCAACAACATATTTTTGAGGTTTTCCTTTCTAGTCTGTATTCACTTATAATGGGACTCAATAGAAACCACGACCTAATAGCAAGGGCATTTATTCTACCTACATAACTTTCAACAAAAGATGCGCCGACGACGTGCGCACTTGCAAGCTCGCGGTGGACTTCCTATGGCCAAATAGTCTTCCTATTGCGTGCCTCACTTTTAGCGTTCTGTCTTTCTTTTTAGGGTTCCGTACCTATTTGAAAGAATCTTTGGAAGATTACTTTGTTGTCCGTCGTCTGTCTATCTATCAAAACCCTTTTTCTCACGATCAACTTGAAATTTATACCAAATATAAAGGAAAAAAATTATATGAAATACATACAATTTTTTTCGAAAATGAAAAACCTCGACCTCCAGCAACCCCACAATTCTGAAATTTGGAATGCTAGCAAGCTTTGTGCTACAAATAAAGAAAAAAAACAAAAATTAAGGAATTTGGACTTTTTTACTCCTAAAATGGGATGAAGTTTGTAGGAACAAGTGGCTGATACTAGAAAAGGGCTCTGCCAATTTCGAAAAACTTACGGGTCGGACGGAACCCTCAGGGCGTGAGTCTCGCTCGCACTTTCCCGTTTTATTTTGTTTGCTGAGTCAAAGTTTGTCTTTGTGTGAGAGTGCGATGTCTCTCTCCATGAATCAAGGAATTTGTATAAGATACTATATCCAATAATATCCATGCCATGAACACACTATTATGACTTGAACGCGTCGTTTTTGGGCCATGTTTTGTTAACATACTTCAGGTAGTTAGCTAATTTTTGGTAATTTTATATTATTTTATTTTTTCCAATTAACCTAAGGTTGCATCATCAGGTACAAAGAAGGAAAATTGCGATTATATACTTTAATATTTTACTTCGCGTCCAGATACTCCTAAACAAAGGAGTCGTCGTGAAGTAGTTATTAGCATTTAGGCCACGAGGAAACGCCCTACCTAATTAGCTACTAAATCGCGTAGGTAGGTAGGTATATGGAAGTTATAAATAAACTACTCAGAGACGGTCCGGGGAAGTACCTGCCTGCCTATTCTAGAGCCGTCTTGCATCTCCACAAGTAACGAACGGTAGGTAGGATTATGGAAGTTATAAATAAACAACTCAGAGACGGCCCGGGTAAGTACCTGCCTACCTATTCTACCGCCGTCTTGCCTCTCCAGGGAAGAACCTACCACTGTCTTACCTCTACAGGGAAGTAACTGTCACGGTCTTACCTGGCCACTGCACAATTTTCGGGAAGCACAAAAACTTGAAATAGTATACATCCTACTTCCTACTAATATTATAAACGCGAAAGTTTGTGAGTATGGATGTTTGTTACTCTTTCACGTAAAAACTACTGAATGGATTTGAGTGAAATTTGGAATGGAGATACTTTACGCCCTGGATTAACACATAGGCTACTTTTCATCATCATCATCATCAATTTTCATCATTATTCACGCGGGTGAAACCGCGGGGCGCAACTAGTAGGTAATAGTTAAGTATATAGTTTTAAAGTACCTACTCAGAATAGAAGTATTAGTCCTATTTGTTTTTTTAGGGTGCCTACCGGACCCTATTACAAAGCCAACAGCCACGTCGGTCGTCGGTCTGTCTGTCTGAGAAAGGGGTATGTCTCGGCAGCCATTACAAGTCTTCTTTTTCATAAGCCGGTAGACATCCACTGCTGAATGATGCCTTCCACATAGCATGCATAGCGTGCAAAGAGGGGATTTGCCACCACGCTTGACAGGCGGATTGGTGATCGCAGTTTGGTGTTAAGTACTCAGGTGGATGCTGCTGCCCATCCCCTGGCGTAAATCCTTAGTTGTCTTTAACGACATCCACAAGAGGAGTCCTAATTCTTAGGCGGAGACTACCACGGCTTTAGGACATCCACAGGAGGGGCCGTAAGTAACAAGAACTTAGTAGAAATTTGTTTGAAAGATTCTGTGTATAATTTTACCTATGCCTTTAGCTTTTTTTTAGCAGGCATCTCAAAAATTGTACTAATTACACATGAAATATCCTTGGAATAGTTACAGCGTGGTTTGTTCCTTTCGATCGAATGAGGGCTTTTCAACATCGATTAAAAAAAAAAGAAAGTAGTTCAAATAGTTTCGATAGATGGCGCTGACTCAACTGTAAATGCCAAGATAGTCAAATGTATTATCTGTGGTGTAAGCTTAATAAGCTATTATCTAACTAGTCTGTGGCTATTAGTCATGATATTCTGTTTGTGTCTGCTTCTTGAGTGTGCGCTAGTGATTTCGTGATGTGTTTAGAAGTAAGCAAAAATAAATACCACGAAACGAAAATATATCTACGTTGTTGATGTTGACATTTAACTTTATTTGTACACTTGACATTTACGTAACAGAGCAGCGCCATCTATTTTCAACGCTGAAAGCATGATATGAAACGGCCGTGAAAACCCCTCATTAGAAATTGCTTATTAATGCAAAGGACAAAACACTGTATAACTATTCTAAGGACAACCAGGGTTATATGTTTAGTAAGTCATCACCAGCCGGTAGAAGTCTATTGCTGGACATAGAACTCCCCCTTAGGATGCCACGACGAACGGTCGTTCGTGTAGTTAGCAGGTACATACCGAGAAACAGAACGCTCGCGCGATGGCGATGACGGCGCCGGAGGAGCTGATGGCGAAAATCTGAAATAAACCAGTATTCAAGATGTTTAATTGAATAAATATATACTGTGGGAACAAGAACTAGGTCCAACAACAACTGAGATACTTATGAAAGCGTGCTTATATGCTTTATGCATCTTATATGATACTCACGTAAGAGATAATTCAATTAAGTGCTTAATTAAATACAACAACAAAAAATAAGATAATTTGAACTAAAAGATAACTAGTGGTTCGCCACGAACTGAGACCTCGCGATAACACCTTTATCAGCCCGACTACTTAACCAAGTAATTACCATTTTTCTATTATTATTTTTGAAAATTTTCACCTCGAGGTCTACCAGTACAGGATCTATCAGTAACAACTCTAATTTCCTACACATCATAGAAATAACCTTTTAATAGGGCTAAGCAACGGGGCGTAATACTACATACCTGTTAGTACCTATATCAAGTACCTGACGAATTAATTGATAACGTCCTTTTGACGAAAACCATAGAACTCCAGCGTCATTCAAATTCCTAGAAATGGGAGGTCAACAATAGATGTTATATTGGTTTCTGTTTTATGGAGTACAAGTTTCTAAATTCTTCAGTTTCAGACTTTTCCCTGTAGTTGTGACACAAAAGCCACAAGCATACCAAATTTCAGCATTCTGGTATTGCTGGAAGTACCCTAGAATTTTTGATTTTTTCGTTTTTTATTTTGCCTAATATCTCAAAAACTACTAAGGCTAAATACTTATTAAAAACAGTTTTGAAATGTCCAACCAAAGCGCTTTCATTAAACACCCCACTTGATCAGACTGTCTCACTTTTTTTTTTTACCCCCTCTTGGACCCCAATATCTCAGCAACCCCCTGACCAATATAGCTCATAACCTTACCTACAAATTGTACCAATACTATCTACCCCCATACCAAATTTCATGAAGATCGGATTAACGGTTTGGAAGTTTTCATCGGACAAACATACATACATACATACATACATACAAACGACGATTCTTCCAACTTGACTCACAGAACTCGCATCGCTCGTTCAATAAAACTAGTGGTTCGCCCCGAACTGAGACCTCGCGATAACACCTTTATCAGCCCGACTACTTAACTAAGTGTAATTTCCATATTTTCTATTATTATTTTTGAAAATTTTCACCTCGAGGTCTACCAGTACCGTACAGGATCTGCCAGTAACTACTCTAATTTCATACACATCATCGAAATAACCTTTGAATAGGGCTAAGCAACGGGGCGTAATACTACATACCTGATAGTACCTATATCAAGTACCTGACGAATTAATTGATAACGTCCTTTTGACGAAAACCATAGAACTCCAACGTCATTCAAATTCCTAGAAATGGGAGGTCAACAATGGATGTTATATTGGTACCTTTTTTATGGAGTACAAGTTTCTAAATTCTTCAACTTCAGACTTTTTCCTGTAGTTGTGACACAAAAGCCACAAGCATACCAAATTTCAGCGTTGTGGGATTGCTGGAAGTACCCTAGAATTTTTGATCTTTACGTTTTTTATTTTCCCTAATATCTCGAAAACTACTAAGGCTACATACTTATTAAAAACAGTTTTGAAATGTCCAACCAAAGCGCTTTCATTAGACACCCCACTTGATCTGACTGTCTCACTTTTTTTTTTTTACCCCCTCTTGGACCCCAATATCTCAGCAACCCCCTAACCGATATAGCTCATAACCTTACCTACAAATTGTACCAATACTATCTACCCCCATACCAAATTTTATGAAGATCGGATTAACGGTTTGGAAGTTTTCATCGGACAAACATACATACATACATACATACATACATACATACATACATACATACAAACGCCGATTCTTCCAACTTGACTCAGAGAACTCGCTTCGCTCGTTCAACTAGTCGTTCGCCCCGAACTGAGACCTCGCGATAACACCTTTATCAGCCCGACTACTTAACTAAGTAATTTCCATATTTTCTATTATTATTTTTGAAAATTTTCCCCTCGAGGTCTACCAGTACAGTACAGGATCTACCAGTACTACTCTAATTTCCTACACATCATCGAAATAACCTTTGAATAAGGCTAAGCAACGGGGCGTAGTTATACTACATACCTGTTAGTACCTATATCAAGTACCTGACGAATTAATTGATAACGTCCTTTAGATGAAAACCATAGAACTCCAACGTCATTCAAATTCTTAGAAATGGGAGGGCAACAATGGATGTTATATTGGTTTCTGTTTTATGGAGTACATGTTTCTAAATTCTTCAATTTCAGACTTTTCCCTGTAGATGTGACACAAAAGCCACAAGCATACCAAATTTCAGCATTGTGGGATTGCTGGAAGTACCCTAGAATTTTGGGTTTCTACGTTTTTTATTTTCCCTAATAACTCGAAAACTACTAAGGCTAAATAATTATTGAACGAGCGAAGCGAGTTCTCTGAGTCAAGTTGGAAGAATCGGCATTTGTATGTATGTATGTATGTATGTTTGTCCGATGAAAACTTCCAAACCGTTAATCCGATCTTTATGAAATTTGGTATGGGGGTAGATAGTGTTGGTACAATTTGTAGGTAAGGTTATGAGCTATATCGGTCAGGGGGTTGCTGAGATATTGGGGTCCAAGAGGGGGTAAAAAAAATAAAAGTGAGACAGTCAGATCAAGTGGGGTGTCTAATGAAAGCGCTTTAGTTGGACATTTAAAAACTGTTTTTCATAATTATTTAGCCTTAGTTATTTTTGAGATATTAGGGAAAATAAAAAACGTAAAAACCCAAAATTCTAGGGTACTTCCAGCAATCCCACAATGCTGAAATTTGGTATGCTTGTGGCTTTTGTGTCACAACTACAGGGAAAAGTCTGAAATTGAAAAATTTAGAAACTTGTACTCCATAAAACAAAAACCAATATAACATCCATTGTTGACCTCCCATTTCTAAGAATTTGAATGACGTTGGAGTTCTATGGTTTTCATCAAAAGGACGTTATCAATTAGTTCGTCAGGTACTTGATATAGGTACTAACAGGTATGTTGTATAATTACGCCCCGTTCCATAGCCCTATTCAAAGGTTATTTCGATGATGTATAGGAAATTAGAGTAGTTACTGATAGATCCTGTACTGTACTGGTAGACCACGAGGTAAAAATTTTCAAAAATAATAATAGAAAATATGGAAATTACTTAGTTAAGTAGTCGGGCTGATAAAGATGTTATCGTGAGGTCTCAGTTCGGGGCGAACCACTAGTTAAAAACAGTTTTGAAATGTCCAACCAAAGGGCTTTCATTAGACACCCGACTTGATCTGACTGTCTCACTTTTATTTTTTTTACCCCCTCTTGGACCCCAATATCTCAGCAACCCCCTGATCGATATAGCTCATAACCTTACCTACAAATTGTACCAATACTATCTACCCCCATACCAAATTTCATGAAGATCAGATTAACGGTTTGGAAGTTTTCATCGGACAAACATACATACATACATACAAACACCGATTCTTCCAACTTGACTCGGAGAACTCGCTTCGCTCGTTCAATTAATTGATTCATGCGTGACTTTGCGCAAATGCATTCTACAATATAAAATAGACGAACAAATATATAGTAACAATTCAACAAAAACTCTGAAAGAATTCGCCACGTGTTTCGCCTCTCAACGAAGCATCCTCAGGAAACAGTAGGCTCACTGCGTGCTAGAACAACAAAGACACACTACCGCAAAAACTCCGCAGCCATGTGTCCTCGCCGAACGCCGAACAGAAAGTCAAACTGACTTTCTGTTATTATATTTGTTCGTATATTTTATATTAAAAGCTAAAATTTAAGATGTAAGTTAGGCCCGAAACGACAATCTTTGAATATCAACTTAGTAAAAGTTTTTTTAAGTGATTTCTTTAAAAGAGATAATGGTTTTGAAATTCCTGATTGGTGGCGGTCAATTATTTCAACATTTCTTAGCAGCATACCGGAAGCTGCCACAAAAGGTTCTGTGGCGGGAACAAGTTGTCAGCAGAGTTGGACCGCAGTTGTAGCAGATGTAGCGATTAGTGTGCGCCACGCGCCAAAATTTTTGATCAAAACAACTAATTTATATGGAGAACTCACGCTTGACCAAAAAAATAACTATGCCAAAATCGTTTTCATACAAAATGAGCAAATGGTTCCAAAGACAGTTTTCCCGTATCTCTTATGGGTTCGGATATCCTCATACTGTCCCATTTAAAAAAAACACCTTTTATATACTTATACAATATGTTGTTTTGTACACTTGCCATATTTACGGAGGTTACTATACTGCTCACACCGATTACAAATCAGTAAAAAAAAACATAGTTGAAAAATTTCATAGTCAGCAAAAATTTTGCAATTAAAAAATATCCACCCGTGTTTACATTCACTGCACAAAATCAACCGCTGTGGCACGAGCCTTGCGGCGCGATCGGCGCGACGTCCTTTGACTTCGGACGACTCTACGCCGGCGCGCGGCGGCGCCTTTGAGCGGCATCCTTTGCGAATGGAATATTGCGCGCGCGTGCGACGCTGGACAGTCAGGCATCCCCGAACGACCGCGGAATTAGGTCACGCGTCACGGTTTTTTGCCATCATCAAAATGTCAGGTACATACTCTAATGTTGAGTTAGTGGAAATGGTGCGATTATTTAAATGATTACCTGAGTGAAGTGTTCGGTACCCAATGGATAGGGCGTGGTGGGCCAGTGCCGTGGCCACCACGCTCTCCAGACTTAACTCCCTGTGATTTTTATTTATGGGGTGACGTAAAACATTTGGTGTACGCGGACGAAGTGACGAGTGTCGAACAATAAAGACAAAGGGTTGTTTCAGCTTTTGACAATGTCAAATTAAACGTATTTGTCCTGCGAAAGCTAAAACGATGCTTGAGGCGCCCCGTGCTCTTTAGTGCATCTAAAAAGTAGGTGGACATTCCGAGCAGTACCTAGGGGTAACGTAATAAGGTAATAACCTAACCTATTGGATAGTGATAACAGGGGTCAATAACCTGCGCTATTCGCACGCGCCGCTGCCGCCGCCGCACGCTTGGGGTCTATTCTCAAATCATAGTAGGGGCTTATTCTTGTGTGACCTAAGATTGTTTTCATATAAAAATCGGATAATAGTTATCTGTAGGATTTTTATTTTATTTTTAGATGATTACGTATACATTATCTCACGCGCTCTTCAAGTATGGCAAGTGTACAAAACAACTTATTGTATATATGTACGATAATTCAATCTTAACTCACCTGCCAGATCCTTTCATATGACCGTTGACAAAAACAAAGTCATTGGGGCTTTGCCGGTAAGTATGACTGTCATTCTTCGGATATACAGTCGAGTTTCCATTGTCGTTGAGGTTTGGGTACAGGGGTTGTGAACTGTTCGTGGCCTGTTTGGCAGAGTCTGTCAAATTGTTTTGGGTGTAGCTGTATGGATGGCGCTGCCTTTCCAAACTGGAGGAAATAAAAAGGTTATTAAGAAAAACGTCACCTAACTCTATATAATGTAACAAATTTAAATTTTATTGGTCTTGTAGATTAGGGGAAAATAGGCTATGACAGACGGACACCTGAGTAATCCTATAATGGTTTCGTTGGAACCTTTTAAAAAACAGAACAAGCATGTCTTGCGGCTGAACTAAATAGGATGTAACCCACTATCTCCATTAGGTATTTCTATTGATAGAAATACTGGGACTGATTCTCCCACTGTTTCCATTGCTAGCGGCCGCGGCAAAAAAAACACTGCGTCACCTCTTATGACAGCGTGCACATAGAAACTATTTATTTATTTCCTCTTTAGATAAAACCTTCGGTTTCGTACGCGGCCGAAGGAGAGAAAACCTCATGAACAAAGTAGTAATTGAGATTTTTTTTAATTTTATTATTGTATTGATTAAATTCTCAAAATCTCTTTAGAATTTTATTTATCAGTCATTTATCAGGCCGCCATAAATATTAAAGTGGAAACAGATTCTCAAATAACACAACTGCGTTTTTTTGCAATAGAAATAATGAGATATAATTTGGAAAAAACGCTAGTCCTACTTTTTGACTATTTTGTATTTCCATGGAAATAGTAGGATACACCCAAAAATAACAGCTTTTCAACAAAAAAGAACAGCTTGTTGTAAATCGGTATTTTTTCTTTTGAGTTGGGATTTCATTTATAGATAACTGCCCGCGGCTTCTCTTTCCCAGATAAAAACCACCATCTTGGTATAGAGTGCGTCTAATCTCAAACTGAACGCCCACTATTTAATTACGTCAAAATAAAATATTCCTTAGTCCGTAATTACAAGGACCATTTTCGAACGTCAAGCTTGTATCAAGTGCCAATTAAAAGCTGTGGCGTGTGGCTGTGTGCGTTCATTTTTAGACTAGACGCATTCTTCCATGATAAAAGTAGCCAGTGCAGATAAATCCACGCCATTATTCTCTTTCTTACAAAGCAAATAGTTCAACCGCTACGGCGCGTGATCGTACCTAATCAAACAAAAAACGCAGGTTGCGAGTTCGATTCCCGCCTCGGAACAAATATTTGTACGATCTGCAGATATTTGTTCAGGGTGTTCTGGGTATTTTAAATGTATAATAAAAAATATCTATATATTTAATATATTTTTCATCCCACCATCTCGGAAAGAGTTTTTTTGCTATTCGATATCTGAGTGTAAAAGCAGTTTTTATCCGCTAGAGGATAAAGTAAAATTGAATTTAGACCATCGTGCTGTTCACTAAGTTTGTGAATTCAAAACATCATTAAACCTATTTACTTTTACCTCCATGGTGCCAAATTTATCATACAACCATTTTTAATATGTTAAAAACTCTGACTCGGAAAGCTCTTGGTGTATTACTTTTTTTTTATTTGCTTTACGCGCGCCCTTTTCTTTTCACGTCATATTGTTAAAACCTTAGGTTAAAAACAAGAAACTTGAAAACTAGTAAAAAACCTAAAATGAGTGATCTAGCGACGAGGAAGTTTATTTGACGGCAACAGAATTGACTGAAACTGTTAATGTTTGTGCAAATGTTTTTTTTTGATTTAGTCCTTTCCTCGCTGAGGTGGGATGAAAAGTTACGTGTACTCGAGTGCAAAGATTTTTCACATCGTGCTCTTTTGATTCACTCGCATTCTAACTTTTAAATCACTCGCTAAGCTCGTGATTAAATTTTAGAATCCTTCGCTTGCTTGGTCATCAAAATTGAGCACGCGGTTAAAACGCAACTTTGCACTCACAAGAGTATATAAACAAAGAAAAGTAAATATAATAATAAAGAATAAGAATAATAGAGTAATATAGTTATTTGTTATTTGTATAAAGAGTTATACAAATAACAAATAACTATTATTAAGTATATTGGTTATCTAGTACCCATAACACAAGCTCTGCTTAGCTTGGGGCTAGATAATGTTGTTAAAATCATGTTTTAGTCTTATTTTCTTGTATTGTAATTTTGACATTTATGGATTTTATGTTATTCGAAAATAAATAAATATATAACAATTATTATTATTATTGAGATGTGTCTTTATACAACATCGCTGGCGACACGTTTCCTGGGACATTTGTTTCCTCAGTGAACACAGGCTTAGGGCCTTATTCATAATAATTTTTGAAACCTATTTTAGTTAAAATATGTTGTCTTCTTCTCTCTGATGTAAAATGTCATACGTCAAAACAAGACAAAATACATTTTAACTAAACAGGGTTAGTATGTAGAGGCTTACAAATCGAGATTAGCACCATATTAGACTAATATTGATTTTGAAAACACTAACTAGTTAGCATTGCCGCCGAGATTGGATGTTCCAATATTCGTACATGCAGCTGGTGCGGGCGGCCGAGGTGGTGGCACTCCAGCGGACGATTGACCAGCAGACCTGAACAGAAGGCGTTTGTACCACCTGCTATCTCCTCGGATACGTGGAAAAGTGTACGGCGAAACGGTAAGGAGATAACAGCTAGCACAGGCTGACTAACGATAGCGAGACCTTAGAATAAGGACTGAAGCACTCCTTATTCTAAGAGCGAGATGATGGTAAATGTCAAATATTAGCCAATCAAATTAGAAAAATTTCAAGCTCCGCTAAAGTCCAAGTTTTACATGTGTATCTAAGGTATAAGAGTTTTAGTCATTTGAAAATCGGGGATTGGCGGCAATTTTACTGACGTTTAGTCACTCGATGACATAAAAAAATCGCACCCCTGAGGCCCAAATTCTCGATCAAAATAAAGTTCGGATCACGTTCCGATTTAGTTTTGAAGTCTTAAATGTCAGAAATGGTATAATACAACATGGTAATGTGAATATTATGAAATGTGACTGAAACTTGAACGATTCAAAGTTTTTTCGATAATTTAAGCGGACATGTCCAATGTACACAAAATTTTGGTACACTACCCCAATCACGAACGTATAGCTAAAATTGACCCACCCAATTTACAGAGGCAAAATTTTGAAAAAGGAATATTGGGCCTAACTCGTAGTTCCCACTGGAAACGGAAAATACTCGTAATGTGCAAATGCGTATAAAAATGTGTTGGTTGACTAAAATTTTATTGGTCTAGTGATTACCATGGTAGCCTTCTTGTACGGAACCCTCTCCACGCGAGTCCGACTCAAACAAACGCAAAACACTTGTGTTTTGACCTAATAAAATGGTTATTGGATTTTATGTCTTTCCCTTACCATGTGGGGACTAACTAAGTTTTATAAATATCCCAAAGGTACCGACAAAGCGAGTATCGAACCCGCGACTCTCTCCTAGATATAGAAAAAAAAATTGTATTGTAAAATTATCGCACTGAAACTTACACACAAGATGCTGTTTGCTGTTTAGCCTCCGTTTGTATAAGCAATTCTCTCATACGTTGCTCGTAGAGCTTCCTCTGTCTCTCCAATGCTCTGTTGACTTCGGCTTGTGATACATTTCTGAAAAAGGTAGGTAGTGTGAGGTCTTAACTAAAATTTTTTTTTTAAATGGCCTACCTAACTAATAAATATTGATATTATTAGGCTAGGCAAGGGAAACTTGTTGGGAAATTTTCGTTGGTATAAGATTTGTCTTGGCTGCTGGCTTATTTAGGATTGTGTTATTACTAAAAGAAAGTGTTTGCCGAGTTGGTCGTGGAAAGCAATGGCGGCGATTAGCTCACCACTTGTCACGACTATATTTGTGTGATTGTGCAACCCACAGTGAAAAGAGTCCCTTTGGTGCTCTACCTACCCCTTCGGGGAAAAAGGTGTGTATTTGTGTATGTGTGTATGCCTGTATGTAGGTATGTCTGCAATGCAGCCAACATCATCTGCTAGTGATCTACTTAGCCACTTTTGTCGCTAGCACAGCGTGTACTGACCCCTTAAGTTCCTACAAACTTTATAAAGACCCGTCTGACTAGTTTCTTTTTAATTTAAAAACTAAGTCAGGTATTCATAAAATGTTGTAGATATAATTGGATAAGACTTATCAAGGTACACAGTGTTCTAGATTTTGGAAACAATGAATCAGAAAAAATGAAACCATAATTCAGCCCAATAGCTCGACAAGGTATACATGGGAACCTGAAGTTTTACTTGTCACACAACACTGGTAGCCCAATTGGTTCAAATTGTGCATTTTATTTTTAAAGGCTAGGTAAGTTGTATGATGTATTTGTAGGTCAATCAAAATACGAAACTATGCATTTTAAAGGCTAGGTAAGTTGTATGATGTATTTATAGGTCAATCAAAATACGAAACTATGCATATAATATGTAGGTAGGTAGTTGTACTTGTACCTATATCTACCTAAAGTACCTAGTTGTATAATTGTGCAATTTGATGATGTACCTACTCAATATACCTAGATCTAGTTTATTTTTTCATGTAAAAGCATGCAATTGTCCACGTATGCAATTGTCCACATTGGCAACACAAGACCTATTTGGTATGTTGACAGAACTTTTAAAATTAATTTCCTAACAGTTCAACAAACTTTCTAACAAAGTTTTGTTGAGTTTGTTTAAAATTTATAGGTAGTTTTTTACATGTACAGGAAAAGTACTGATACAAAGTACATTTTATGGCGTTTAACGCCATAAAATGTACTATATACATATATAAATATGGAAATAATAGAAATAATTTTTATCATAGTTTTCAGGCTGGTACCGCAAGGTACTTATAAACTACTTATAAAGTTGGTTATGACAGATTTTTAGACAAAGAAACACCTGGCTATTGCTACTATGCACTGCTAAAGTGCAAGATATGAAGAACTTATTGAATTTTTATCCAGAATTGGAAAGATACTTTTATGAGAATCTATTCAATGATAATTGCAACCCATAACTGCAGAACCCGATTCTGCAGAAGTTGAATAACAACTTTATATTATGTGTAGTATTTTTTTTTTATTTTAGATACTGCATTAAAATTATTTTGGACATGATGGCTACCTTTTTGTTTCTTTGTACAGTTGTGTTTTTTAATCAACACATGTTATTTATGCATACATATAAAAATATATTAACATCACTATCTCAAAAGTAACTTTGCACTTGGTCATTTCTTGAAATAGGTCACCCATTTTTTTATGTACCTACTTATGTCATGTACTTACTCTTACATTTGTACATATAGGTATGCCATGGCATGTTCAGCTTCAAAAATGGAGCCCTCTGTCTACTCCCGTGGATGGCATAAAAGCGACTAAGGGATTACACCAGGAGATGGGCAGCAGCATCCACCTGAGTACTCAACCAACCAATCCGCGGGATGATTATGGCAAATCCCCCATAGCATTCTATGGGGGGAGACCTCGCCCTGCAGTGGACATCGAAGAGCTACTGATGATGATGACAATACAATAGAAGTAGAGTAGAGAGAAGTAGTTACATAGAAATAGCAGTTACTACCTACCTACATAGTAAATAAAATAGTTAGGTACAAACTTCACTGACCTGGAATTTCTTTGTTCATTTATCGGCGTTGATTCTCCATTCCCCATTTTGGTAGGTTTGTAGTTAGGTACCTACCTAAGTTTGATAAACTTCAAAACTTTAGAAGATAATATTTTTGTCCTATTTATTCTTGTTTTTGCCTAAGCTAGTTTTATGGTGCAACTAAGTGCCACACAAAAGCCGTATTTAAACTCACAAGCCGCAACAATGATTGATTGAAGTGCAGGCAGTGCAGCAACAGCAACGTTGGCAGAATTATCAATAAATGCAACTCGGGCTCGGCGAACGGTTTACCACGACCGACCGATGCCGTCTACTTAGTATCACTGGCTGGCTGGCTGGGCTGGACTGTTAATTAGCTGCTCGCTCACTGCTGGCTGGCTAAGTATATTATTAAAACAATAATGTGATGGTTGTGACCCGGTAGGCCGATTGGTTTGTTTGCTTGCTTTTATAGCCAACCAAAGAGAAGAGAATGTAAAAAGTGCATAGTAGTGTAGGTGGGATAGGGAGGTCTAAAATATCGATGGGCATAATTGGATGACGCTGAATTGGATTATGCCGTAGTGTCTCCGGCCTAAGAATAGACCCCTCCTTCTTCTCCTGTGGATGTCGTAAAAGCCAACTAAGGGATTACTTCAGGGGATAGGAAGCAGCATCCATCTGAGTACTTAACACCAATCTGCGATCACCAATCCACTTGTCAAACAAGAATGGTGATTATGGCAGATCCCCCCATTGTATTTAATAGGGGAGGCTTCGTTCAGCAGTGGACGTGAACAGGCTGATAAAGAAGAAGAAGAAGATTTGAATTACAGCTGATTACATTTTATTGATATTTTGTTAATTGCTACAGAATAATAATATTATACCTTAGAACTAAAAATAGCTACAAGTGAGTACATTATACCTACCGTTAACATGTACTGTAAGGCACATTACAATTTGAATGAGTTCCTTCGTTTTTTGTGAAATAATAGGACGTGATGTGACTCAAACATCAATCAACTGAGACATGCATAGTCACAATTGTTTCTCTAGCTGTGGTAGGTGGGAGGCACTAGGCACCCCCACGTTACCTACATATCATATACGATGAAAATGATGGTTACGCATTGCTGTCAAGTTATTTTCCAATAATATTGGGAGTGGATTTGTAAGCCTATGCATATTTGTCTGAGTACCTGCAGATGCAACAACAAGATTAGACCTTTTGATAATATCTATCGATAACGGACACAACCACCCACATTGCCGACATCACTAGTAAACACTGCGGTTTCACGGGGAAAAACCAAGCATAGACAAAAAACATTAACTTTGTTGACTAAAAATTACAAAACATAAAAATAAGTTCTTTTATAGATAGGTACCTAGTTGTTGTGGCTTACAAATGTAAATGAATAAATGATTACGATTATACAAAATATATATTTATATATTATTATAATATTTTATATATTTTAGAGTTTTACATTTATCGTTATAGCTATTCTTTATTTTCATTTTATATTATATAAAAATATACCTATAATTATAAAGGTATATATAATTCATATTTCATACGATTACCGTGGAATGCCGTGGAAGTCTAGCGTGGAACGCAAAGAATATGGACGGAGAGTACTACGTATTTCCTCTAACTCCTCTGAGGCAGTCTTGTTCTATTCTTTTATTCTATGCCCTTGAGCTTAGAGAATTTATGTATTCTCTAAGCCCTTGAGCAACAAACAACGCAACTACTTGGAGCAAGGAACATCTGACTAGTCTGTCTGTGGAGGTGGACTGACACTGACAGATGATAAAGACTATTTTTATTTGTTTCAGAATAATTCATTATTCTGTACTGTGGTTCCAATTTTCCGATTCCGACTTTTCCGAGCCTCCGCGCCGGCGGATTGATATATGCTCAGTACAGTAAGGATTTGTTCGAATCCGAAATCAAAATGCCGCACTTTCGTATTGAAACGAACGTGCCTAGAAGCAAAATCCCAGCCGACTTTGTTACGAAGGCCGTTCCGGTATTAGCAAAGGCCCTCGGGAAACCAGAGCAGGTAACTTTAAGAACATTTATATCTACTTTACTTAAAATAAGACAATGATTGGCACAATGCTCTGCGCTCAGAGACCCCAAAACCCCTTTTGATCGAGTTACCATAAACGCGAGATGCTAATGAGGGCATTGCCTAAAAAGCTGTTTACCCTAAACGAAAGATGCCGATGAAGCAGTACCTATGCCTAAAATGTGAAATTGACAAAGAAGCAGTTCAGCATCCCAAGGTGATAGTGATGATAATAGGCTGCGGGATTCAGCTGAGTAATCTATACCTACACTGCAATCGCTGATCCACCTTGCCAAACATGGTGATTGTATGGCAAACATCCTGTTTGTTTAGAGAAGGACCATGTCTAGCATTGAACTTATAAATACTGGCGATGACATTTATAGAAAGTGTACTTTTTATTTATTATCAATTTATTGTTCCAGTACTGTGTGGTGTCTGTGATACCGGACGTGCTCATGAGTTTTGGGGGCACCACTGAACCATGTGCCATTGCCAATCTCATGTCCATCGGTGCATTGGGAGTGGAGCAGAACAAGAAGCATTCAAAAGTACTGTTCGAGCTTGTTGAGAATGAACTTGGTGTGAAGAATGATAGGTAATATTTTAAGATCATTGAATGCTAGCTTTACGAAACCTATATTTATTTATACCCTACTGAGGATGCTTCGTTGAGAGGCGAAACACGTGTCGAATTCTTTCAGAGTTTTCGTTGGAGAGGAGCGGAATTGTTACTATATATTTGTTCGTCTATTTTATATTGTAGAATGGATTTCCGCAAAGTCACGCTTGAATCAATTAATTATACCCTACCGATTTTTTTTTTAATATCTTTTACTCAACATTTCACATGTATTAGATCTGAGGCGCGATTACGTAATTCTGTTGCTATTGGTTTCAATCGATTTCAATTTTGTGTCTATTTGAAATTACGTTCTTGCGACTACCCAATTTACACATTTTGCTTACAAATTGATTGCAGCAAGTCTGCGTAAATTAGGTAATCTCATAAAGGTTATTTCAAATAGAAACAACATTGAAATCGATTGAAATTAATAGCAACAGAATTACGTAATCACCTTCCTGAGCGGCGATTACGTAATTCTGTTGCTATTGATTTCAAGCGATTTCAATGCTTTTTATGTTTAAAATTACGTTTATGCCATTACCTAATTGACGCTGACTTGCTGCAATTTACCTTAAAACAATTTAAACCAATAGCAACAGAATTACGTAATCACACCACAGGGCTCATATTCAAGGATAAATCTCAAGCAACTAGGTAGGTAGTTAACTTGACTAAATGGTTAAGTAATCCAAAACAAGCAGACATACATTCACAAAATTTTGTGAATTTATGTACAAACAATGTATGTACAAAATTATAATTTTAACCGTTAAATCAGTCATTTTCTATCATAATTGTATTGTTGAGTACATTTTCCACATCCCATGCTTGTGGTGTATGTCTACCTCGATAAATGTTTTCATAACATTCTTGTTTATAAAACCATTAGCAGGTGGTTTGGGATCTATCAAACCTTTTTGATTCTTATGTCTAGTAGGATAAGATCAAAAGTTGCTGTTGTTATAATTCAACCTTCTATCATGATTGAGGGCAGTTTTATTTTTATCACAAAAGAATGAATAGTTTCTAGAAACCACTTAGTTAGACAATACAATAGTTCTTATCAAGTGTTATTTATCATCTAGAAACCATTAGACCAATATTTCTTATCAAATGTATACTAAACAGTTCTACATAATGAACACAGTTTGGTACATCATAATATTTTCTGTGTAATGGCTTTTGTTGAAATTTAAATACGCTTCGAAATTCTTGGGTTGATTGAAGAATTTCGACCTGACTTGAGCGGACTGGTGGCGTAGTTGGTTAGCGCATGCCCCACACTAAGGGAGGGTTGATTCCCGATTTTATTCAAATAAAATGTACTGTTGTATGGCCGATATTAACTAGGCTAGTAGTGTGCATGAAAGGAACCACTGAGATCTTTCACCACACTGGTTCTTTCGGTCGCTAGGCCCTTTTCAAGGCCACCATACATAGTTGTGCCATGGTGGCACCCCTGAGTGTGGCCATGGTGGTTTATGAATAGATTGCTCCTTCCGTGGATGTAGAAAAGGCCTTACAATGGTATTACAATAGGGGATGGGTAGCAGCATCCATCTGAGTATTTATCACTAAATGTGATCCCAATCCGCCTACCCAGCGTGGTTATTATGGCAAATCCCCCCCGTTGTATGCAATGGGGGAGGTGTCGTCCAGCAATGGACGTAAACAGACTGGTGATAATGATGATACACATGGGGGCGGGGGAACCAAGAAATAGCAGGTGACACTAAGTACTAGGCAGTTATAGTGTGAACTCTTGAAACATCTTTTGTCCAGCCAAACCGCTGACTTCAGAGTGGCTTAGTTACATTATCGGCAATAGTAGACGCAGTAGTTAAGTATGTGAGCTAATTATCATTTATTTTCATTGCAGAATGTATATCACATTTCAAGATGAGCCTACAGGGAACCTAGGATTCAAGGGCACGACTTTCCACGCTATTTTTGGGTAAACAAAAGTCGCTATTGGATTATGCACTAAGTACACACAGTTAGGAACTTACCTAAGATTTTTTATTTTGTCATAAATTGTATCTTGTTATTATATGAATCTGTAGATATATAAACTAAATAAGTAAGGATTACAAAGTAATACATGAATATCAAACAATAATTTTGATCTTATTCTGCTTCTACCCTATGACCTTCTGGATAGGATAACCGACCGAGTAGCAGCAAGAATCTCGCTTACACTCGGTCGGTCTATACGCGTCCGATAATACTTATCCAATACCTATAAATTATGTTCTCGAAACCCTTAATATCATGGCGATTGGATCAACAACGGTTCGAAAATTATCGTCAAACAAAGCCCCACTAGACAGACTACTAACAGATAAATCAAATCAAAAGAATTTTATTCATTGAAATCACAAGAATAAATAATAAGCCGTATAAATTAAAGTTACTCCTGTTCCAACGTTACCAAGCCTCTACGTAAGTCACGTTGAATACTCACGACTCGCAAAGCGATTGTTGCAATGCAAAACTCGTAATAGGTCCTCAGATTCTAGTTTTAGGCTTGGTCGCGTTGGAACAGGAGTAATTTTAATTATAAATAATAAATAAATGCTGGACCTTTCACACAACATTATTTAGCCCCAAGCTGAGCTTGTGTTATGGGTACTAGATAACTGATATACTCAATACAATAACATTACATAGATAGATTTTTTTTTATTATACATAGAAAAATACCCAGAACACCCTGAACAAATATCTGCAGATTGTACAAATATTTGTTCCGAGTCGGGAATCGAACCCGCAACCTCCTGCGTCGCAGGCGAACCTTCGCTCGCCGCGCCACAGAGGTCGTCTTAAGAGTTTAGAGGAAGTCGTATATTGTACGAATTGTACGACATGATAATGTACAGCATGTCACGACCATGTACAGCATGTCACGGCATGTGCGACCCTTTACGACTTTGACTGCGGCCCGATTCAATTTTAAGAACATAGTAGGTATATTTTTTTTCTGTCATTTTAATAAGAATTAAGTAATGATTAAATAAACGATTAGCGTCCTGCGAAAGTCACTCGGTGACTATAACGTCTGACAAGTAAAAATAATATGACCATCAATTGATCAAAAGAATTGTTAATTAATAATCATTGTTACTTGTCAAACGTTAGTCACCGAGTGACTTTCAGTTAGGGAATGGGATGCGTTAGCATCCTACTAGTTTGTGGGAATGGGGGACAGTAGGTACTTCTAGGTTAACCTATGCAATAAGTTTGTTTTCTTTGTGGTTGGGTTTTGCGGCCCACGCATTTGGCCCACCAATGGCTTTGAGTTTGACATGCATGATGTACAGCATGATAAATGCACAGCATGACAATCTATGACCAATATCTTAGAGAATTTATGTAAAATTCTCTAAGACCAATATACTTATTCAAAAAAATCACTTCCGAATATCAGGCTGTGCAAAACATGTCTAATAGGTCTCATCTGTTAGGTCCAGATGAAATTGTCTTTTTTTTGGAACGGAAGAAACCATTAGTTTTGTATGAAATAGTACTATATTTATAAATCTGTGAAAATTGTATAGGTATTTATGTTCCTTGCTCCAAGGAAAATTGTCTGTGCTCCAAGGCTTAGAACCATGGAAGAACATTCATTCTTCCGTGCATAGAACATTGACATTTGACACAAGATTGACACTGACACAAGTTTAAGAATGAATAACGCACACAGGGCGGTTGTTCTGATAAATAAGGCGTGCCCGATTTTTGGGTCGAACTGGGTCGGCTATTTGCCCGACCAAGCCCTAGTTGTAAACAATCTTGTAAGCAATAAATGAATTACTATGAAATAATGATATTTTACACAACAATGGCACTAATGTCCTTATGTTTACTCTAAAGCTCACTAACGAAACATACATTTAGAACAAAATAATGAAGCAAAACTACAATTTCAATGAAAACTGTTGAACCACTTGCGTAAAGTCAGCCCAGGCCGATACTGGCTTTGCCTTGTACCACAATGCACAATATTACACTCTGGCATTGTGAAATCCAACTTGTGTAGTAAAAAATATAGGTATTAGCTTATAAAATAGTGAAAATTTACGAAAACACAAAAAGTAAACAAAACTTTGAATGAAGGCAATTATAGGTCACAGAGTATTAAATGAATGGTTGAATGGCAAGCTAATGGTGGGCAATTTTCATACAAATTCAATGTTACTGCCGCTCCATTTTGTTCCTTGCTCCAAGATAACGCATTGAGTTGAAAATTGAGATATGAGTCTGTTCCATCCAAGTCGGTGTGTTTCACTCTCCTTAGTCTGTGGTGTGTTTTATTGAGAGTACCTGGCTTTATTTATTTCTATTCCATCTCTTCGTTTGCTTTGTAATAATCGTGTGAAGTAAACGCTAAATTCTGTGATACTCAGATTCTACTCATTTGTCAGTTTCAATTACGATCAGCAGCAATAAAGCATCATCATGGATGAGCGCAGTGTGGAGGAGACTCCTGCCTCCCAAAGGCTTACCAACGATGACTTCAGGAAGCTCCTGATGACCCCGAAAGCCACGCCGTCGGGGGGCGCCCACCCGGCAGGCTCAGTGCGAGAGGCTATGGCTAACTCTGGGTAAGAAACCGCACTGGAAATGTTATAATTCACAACCTGCATAACATCAGCCTAGGGGTGAATAACTATACCATAAACCTAACAAGGCTTGATTGGAGTGTAGGTAAGGGGGCACTGAGGAAAAAAGACTGACAAATACTTGCAGGAAACAAGACAGAAAATTCTCCTTAAAAATTGGTCCCGTCATCTACACCCTCAAAGGTTTATTTGTCAGTCTGTTTTCCTCAGTGCCCTCTTATCGACACTCAGACCCAAGGCTTTTAAAGGCCGAGTGCACTAAGTATGTTACTTCTGCTCGTTAAATCCTTATTGTCATCACCATGTATAAATCAGGCACAGATGTTGAGAATTTCATTGTCTGTCATTTTGATGTAGATTTGGAAGTCCTGTAAATCTAATTAAGATTCACATAAAACTTTCAGGTCCATGCTGCCACCAACAGAAAACAAAAGTGAGCTCCGTAGAAAGAAGAAGTCATACTATGCAGCTCTAAAAAAGCAGGAAGATACCAAACTAGCAGAGTTAGCAGAGAAATACAGGGATAGAGCTCGGGAGAGGAGAGATGGAACAAATGAATTGGGACCTACAGACCCTACCAGTAATACAAGTAGTGCTTACAGGTTCGTCCCATTAATTAACCAACTTTATATCATAGATAGCAAACCATATATTGTGCTGTGGTATGTCCGGCCTCAGAATAGATTCCCTTCTCCTTCCGTAGATGTAGTAAAAGCCTTAACTAAGGGATTACACCACGAGTTGGGCAGCAGCATCAAACTGTAATCAGCAATCCGCTTGCCATGCATGGTGATTATGGCAAATCCATGCATATTTTTATTTTGAAGTTACTACTTGATCTAAAGTTGTATTGTTTTATTTTCATTTTGCTTTAGGCACAGCCTTAAGAGGGCACTATACTACAATTTAGGCTCCCTCTTTAACGCACGCGATAACCCGCGCGCCATCTCACTCGCACTAGCAAGTGTCGTGCACAAAAATGAAGTTTTTTGTTTATTATGGCGAAAATAAAGTGTTTATCAAAAAACTGATTTTAGCATAAGAATAAATAGTTATTATCTACTTGTTGTCTGATTTCTTTCAAAACGTGTGCGAAACAAGTATTTTTCATTAAATAAAACTGTCGAGATTTTTTTTACTTATCGTGTTTTCAACTTTACACAATAAATGCAAAAATATAAAATTTTCATATTCCAAAATATTGAACTCGTAGAACCCGTAGATACTGAGTTCTATATCGATTTTGTTGGGCAAATTCACATATTACGCCTTCTTAAAGTACAAAGTAAAATATACCAAATAGCCTGCACAGCTGATTTGGAAAAAAAATATCTAGGTGCTTCCAAATAGTCACCTAGGGTTGCCTAGGGCATTATACAGGCTGTGGTGTGTCACTCTGTCCGAATTAAAGTGGTAAATTTAGAAAAAAAGAGCAATTTAAAATTGAAAAAATGCCTAATTACCACTGTTAATACTGTTGCCGGTCTACCGTCGAATGCGGTCGCGGGCGGTGCTCATATTGAAGAGGCGTCTGAACTCAGTCTCGAAACATCAGCAAAAGTGACAAAAAACAGTGGTAATTAGCTGTTTTTACAATTTAAACTGATTACTAACCACGAAAGTTTAAATTCTAAAAAGAACAATATTCATTTCTAATCTTATATTTACAGAGCAGTAGCACCAGATGTGAAATCTGGAATGGATGCTAAAGAACGAAGACGTCAAATGATCCAGGTAAGCAAGTTGGGTCCCACAGTGCCTACATAACAGCATCTGGCCATAACAAAGTATCACGTAGCGGGGATATTCTTTCACTATTAGTTACTTGGCCCTTTTTTTGGTGGGACCACCATACCTCAACTTGGTCTCTGACCTAACGCAGAAACCACCAAGAAAAAACCAATGACAAGAAGTTGTAGTAGTATTGGATAAAACATCTTTATTCACAGAAAGAATAATAAAACCAATACAAGTGTAGTTTAAAAAATAAAAAATACAAATAACATAGCATAACAAACCTCCTAATAGTCACATACATAGCCCTAATCCTGCACTAGGATTTCCTGTGTCGTGGGTATCAGGAACTACGAGTACCATGGTACCATAACACCCAGACCCGGAACAAATATTTGCAGATCATACAAACATTTGTCTCGCAGCGGGAATCGAACCCGCAACCTCTCGCATCTCAGCGGGCTACTAGCCCGCCGCGCCACAGAGGTCGTCAACATGTCATGTCATGGTGTCAAATGAAACAGTTAAGCTATCTTAAGACCATTGCCATCTAAAAATTACTCAAGTGATCAAAATCACTACCAAATGGAAGCGTCCTCAAATCGTTAGCTGCATTGCCTTATTATTTTTTTATTTTTATTTTTTATTTTTGTTTGAAAAAAAAGCAAAGCCTTTCTGCATGGCAATACTTTTGGGTTGAGCCAGATAAGAGCCAGCTCTCAGGTATAACAGGATATAATAAATAAATCATAATTCATTTATTCAGATTCTCTGGGATGCAAAACGTTTAAATTTAGGTGAAGGTACATTTTTATTTAAATTCTATAATTTGGTCAAAATTTGATAAATATAAATATAATATAATTTTGATAATAACAGACCAAAGAAATTTAATTATAATAACATTATATCGGCGGCCGAGTGGCGATCTCAAACCGGATGACGCAGTAGTAGACAAGACTAAAGACATTTTAAATGTGTCAGGAAGCCGGTGGATGGACACAACTGAAGACCGTTTGTCGTGGCATTCTAGGGGGCAGGCCTACGTCCAGTAGTGGACTTCTAGAGGCTGATGATGATGATGATGATATCGGATGGATGTTTGGAGTGGAAAGACGGTTCTAGCGGACAATAATTGCCCTAGGATAAATCTTTATCCACGTTTTGTGATAATTTAATCTCAATTTCAGACATACAAACTGTTAAAGTATTTTTTAAATTTTCGCGATCAGGACATGTATTTGTTGATATCGTCACAGGTATTTATCGTATCGTTTAGTGACACACGAATAATACACGCGATAAATACCCGTGACAATATCGACAAATATAAGAACCGTTGTACTGTTAGTGAAATAATTATGTCTAAAATGTTTATTACAGGAATCAAAATATCTTGGTGGTGATATGGAGCATACTCATTTGGTGAAGGGTCTTGATTATGCCCTGTTGCAAAAGGTAACAAGCTAAGGTTGAAGATTTACATGTAAAAGTGTACTTAGACATTGATTGAACACCTATTTCTGCCACCAAGCAGTAGTGCTTGCATTGTTGTGTTCTGGAGGTATAAAAAAGCCACTTTACATGAATCATATTACGACGATTCATATTATGATTAATAAAAAGTGACCTTTTATGGCCTCCTGGTTTGAAAAGTATGGTTGCCGGTGAAATTACAGGCACATGAGACTTTTTGTCTCAGGACAATGGGTGCAGTGCATTGCTTAGTAAATAATAAATAATAAATGCTGGACATTCCACACAACATTATCTGGCCCCAAGCTAAGCATAGCTTGTGTTATGGGTACTAGATACCTGATATACTTAATACAATACGTTACATAGATAGTTTTTTTTTGTAGGCCGCGTTTGTAGAGGCATTCGTAATGAACTTAGGTTACTGCTTAAAATCAGGAAAGCATTCTCGTAATTATTTGATATTTCATTCACAATATAATCTCATCTCAGTCATCTTTCGATAAACCATCAACCTTTCTGTCGCGCAGGAAGGCGTTCCTTAGGGCGAGAAAGATAACATGCATGTGAAGATTAAGTGATAGTAACTACGTCTACGCACGCAGTGACAGACATGACAGTTGACAGTATGACAGTTGACTTTGATGAATTAAATGTTCAAAAACGTTGATGGAATATTATTATTTTTTGAATATTATTATTTGAACCCAGCCTCCATTTATAATGTTACTAGTGGGATAAGTCAGGGCCTGTTGTACCATCCATGGTACTACTCAATGGTACATCTGGTCCGGAGGCCTATGCCGTGGTGTGTCTGGCCTAAGAATAGACCCCTCGTCTCCTCCCGTGGATATCATAAGCAATCACCAATCCGCCGGCCAACCGTGATGATTATGGCAAATCCCGCCATTACATTCTATTGCCTCGTCCAATAGTAGATGTCTAATGCGCAGGCCAGACAGAAGAGACGTAAGACGAGGACGGGGCGCAGACAAATGTCTCTTCCGCGTCCTTTTCATACAAAATGTTTAGAAGCGTCGCAACGCAAAACAAACAGAAAAGACGGGGCGCAGGCGTAACGCTTTTACCTCTGCTCTGCTCGCGACGCGTCCTCGTCTTACGTCTCTTCTGTCTGGCCTGCGCCTAACGGCTGATGAGGATGATAACATAACATAACACCAAACAGTCACATACATAGTCACGATCCCACACTAAGATTCCCTGCGTCGTGGGTATCAGGAACTACGAATACCATGGTACCAAAACACCGAGACCCGGAACAAATGTTTTGCAGATCATACAAACATTTGTCCCGCAGCGGGAATCGAACCCGCAAGCTCTCGCATCTCAGTCGGCTACTTGCCCGCCGCGCCACAGAGGTCATCAATGATATGTTTACACGAAAAAAAAACATATTAAACATTTTATGCTATAATTGTATAGTGGCTTACGCATAGGCCCTGTCGATGTTTATCATCCACGAGATGGCAATTTAAGCATTGTGTACAATATTTTATGCCTGAATGCTTAAATTGCCATCTCTTGCCACTTGATGATAAACATCAGCTGTTCTTCCCTTTACTTTAAGTAATTGTATAACTTTTGTCAGATTTTTCTAAACCTATTAATTATTATAGGTTCGTTCAGAAATCCAGACCAAAGAGCAGGAGCAAGAAGAGGAGATGGAGAGACTGGTCACAGCTCCCGTTGAAGAAGTTAAAGAAAAGAAGGAAATTGTGGTAAATTCAGCTTTATTATTTAATTAACACAACATTTCGTTGAGATACTCGTTCTTCTGTACGAGCGATGGAAAGCGAGAAGCGCTAAGTTATGTGATACCATACCATGCGAATATAGTGTACGAACAAGATAAATAGACGTTACTACTTTACTTTGTGGACAACGGGGCTGGTTACTCTCCTAGAACCACTGTGTTATTTTAGTCCTATATTTAGTACTATGCGAGTGTAATTGTTTGTTGTCCTAAATAAATAAAATAAAGTTACTTAGTCCGTACTAGAACTGTCCCTGTCGCTGCCACACAAATGTTAAAACACGCGTGCTAGAGAGTGACAGAGACAATGACAAACATTAGTACGTGCTATGACTACGTCTACGTCATACGTGATATGACGTCTATTTATCTCGGCCTACGGCTCTATAGTAGTGCTGGTAACTTTGTATTCTTCCTTTTTGAATTATTGCTTCTGTAAAGATAAAGATAATTTATTTGTCTTGAATATGGTAATTTTACATTGGTGGTCATAATTCATAAGTCCAACATACTCAGTCATACATTATGATATACAAATAATTTAGTTCCCATAAGTAGGTACTAGGTAGATACATCCATAACCATGTCATTAAAATAATAATTAGTAACAATTTTAAGAAATTTTTGGGATGCACGCACACTGTATTCAAGAAAATCAAGTGTGGCTTTAGTATTGGCTTCGGGTAACTTAAGTCCAAATTACAAAATGTCATGGAACTGAATATATGTCCAATTGTTATTTTGACCTATGGTTAAAATCACCTTTTGCAAAAGATTAAGTGTAAAAACATTCTAAACGTTTGATGTAGGTACATAAACATATGGTTTTGTTAGTAGTAGAACTTCTTGTGAAAGAGTTCGTCCGGGAAAGTACTACCACCGTACCTATTTCTGCCGCCAAGCAGTAGTGTTCGCATTGCTGTGTTTCGGTTTGAAGGGTACGGGTGCCGGTGAAATTACAGGCACATGAGACTTTTCATCTTTATGTCTCAGGGTCGGCAGCGCGCGTGTGATGCCTCTGGTGTTACAGGCGTTCATAGGCTACGGTAACTGCTTTCCATCTGGTGGGCCGTAAGCTTGTCTGCTTGATAGCCACTCGAGCGCCAATATTGCGACTATAAAGGGGCCTCATCAAACATTGTATATCAATTTAATATAAAAAACATAAGATTCATAATATTATTACAATTTCAAAATGTAATTTTGTAAAATGTGAGAGAAAATAATAAAAAAATAAATATACTATTTAGTCAATTCATAGTTGAATAGGTAGGTAAAGCGTCGTTTTATCGCTCTCCCTCACGGCAACGAATAAATGGTTCTTTATTCGTTACCTACACAAAAGGTACCTCAGGTTACATTTTGTGTGTCACAGTATTTTTGTAACAAGGTTCAAATTAATTTGTGTTTACAGCAAGAAACTGAAGAAATGCAGTTCAAGACACCAGTGGGAAAAAATATTTACAACTTGGTTATAGAACAAAAGTAAGTACGCATAAAGAAGTCACGTTGTAAGAGTTACATAATAGTTCATTGTAATTAATAGCTCTATAGTGTTTAAGGGTCTACCACCAGTTCCAACGATATCGAGTCGCTAGCGATTCCGTTCCAAATGTCAAACTATTGCTTACTGAATGGCGAGCGGGCGTACCTATATTCAGATCCTAATGAGCCCAAACATTGCCTCTTCACTATTATTGTTCACCGAAGAGTGCCATTTTCCACCTTCCATCTCCATCATGAGATCAGCTCGCTATAGACATAATATTGTATTCTAATCAAAACTATGATACATTTATTATTTACAACCAATAATCACTGATAAAAACTGTTATAAATATTACTTGATAAGGTTTAGGTATTTAAGGTTTCATTCGCAAAATGTCACGTCAACCCTTTTGCAAAAAGTCCCTTTGGTAATACTTCTCTTCCGCATAAAGTCCCCTTTCGTAAAAAGTCCTTTTCGCAAGAAGTTCCTTTCGCAAGAAGTCCCTTTCGTTAAAAATCCCTTTCGTAAAAAGTTCGTTTCGCATAAAGTCCCTTTCGCTAAAAAGTCCCTTTCGTAAAAAGTCTCTTCCGCTAAAAGTCCATTTTGCTAAATGTAATGGTACCTATGTTAAATTTCAACTCGATCGAATGACGGGGTCTGACAACGTAGAAAATTCAAACAAACACACTTCACTTTCAGGAACAAGAAAGTGTCTCGCAACGAGCTGTTCTTGCCGGGCCGCATGGCGTACGTCGTGGAGCTAGACGAGGAGGGCACCATCGACAGCGACATCCCCACGACGCTGACGCGCAGCAAAGCGGACGTGCCCGAGGCGGACGAGAGCAGCTCGGCCGCCTCCGCCAACGACGTGGTGCTGGACAAGCTGGCGCACATATTCTCGTACCTGCGTCACGGAAGGCACCGCAAGCTCAAGAAAGCCAAGGTAATTACGACAATACTAACAAGAAACATAACACCCACCAGTCACATACATAGTCCTGATCGCACACTAGAAATCCCTGTGTCGTGGTTATCGGGGAACTACGAGTACCATGGTGCCATAACACCCAGACACGGCACAAATATTTGCAGATCATACAAACATTTGTCCCGCAGCGGGAATCGAACCCGCAACCTCTTGCATCTCAGCCGTCTACTCGCCCTCCGTGCCAAAGAGGTCGTCGAGATACTCTTCTAACATACTTGGGAGGGTTAATGTAGATCTGAGTTAATTATGTTAAACCTGGTTGGTGCAATTGGGCCTCAGGAGGTAAAAGGGATAAGGGTTAGGACAGTGGGGGAGTTGTGGGGGTTAGTTACCTATTTGGCATGATACAATGCTTTTGAACACAGTTAAGGTAGTACACAGCTGTAAAACTAACAGCCATATTGTATTTACAATTATTGTAAATACCTAGAGCTCAAGACTGATCCACGATTTTAGGCCGCGCACCGAGTAAAACTGGGTATTACGTTACGAACCTCGATCCACTTGTCGCGAGCCATTTGACGTCACTCCCGACGGGTTTACTAGCTGGCTTTGAACCCACATTGATACCCACGACACAGGGAATCCTAGTGTGGGATCAAGACTATGTATGTGACTGTTGTGTTATCATTGTTGCAATAATGATTGTGAATAACTTGTTGCATCAAGAAGTCACTTTTTGATCGGTGCAACAATCTACTATACTTAGCACTGTTATAAGTTGCATGCGTAAATATAAGTACACATGTATTTGTCCTGTTACAAGTGTTCCTTACCGACCACAGAAAAAAGGGGACTCTTCTAACACAGGTTATTGCAACTTAACAGAAGAGATCCCAAACCCTTTAATTGTATAACTTGTAAAAACAATAAAAACCTTTTTACTTTTACTTTTTACTGTCGACCTCTGTGACGACCTCTGTGGCGCGGTGGGCGAAGGTTCGCCTGCGACGCAGGAGGTTGCGGGTTCGATTCCCGCCTTGGAACAAATTTGTACAACCTTGTATTTGTTCAGGGTGTTCTGGGTATTTTCTATGTATAATAAAAAATATCTATCTATGTAATGTTATTGTATAAAGTTTATCAGTTATCTAGTACCCATAACACAAGCTCTGCTTAGCTTGGGGCTAGATAATGTTGTGTGAAATGTCTAGCATTTATTATTATTATTACTGTCCCTGTCATGCAAATATGCATTAAAGCACGCGTGCTAGAGATGGACGTATAATACTGAGCGTACCTACGTGATAAGTAACGTCGAATTATCTCAGCCTTTATTTAACACGCTTTCTATGGACAGGACAAAGCAACAGAGAAAGGGCGCAATGAAGACTCGATATACGGGGAGATCGGAGAGTACAACGCGGGAGAGAAGCGAGCAGACAGACGAGACGAGCGCCCGCGCACCGGCTACTTCGATAAACCACTCGAAGTTGAAAAGGAAGAAGGTATAGCTCTCAGAACTAGCAAGTTGATGTGGCAATGGATATGCCTTGTAGCTCGCAGAACTAGCAGCCGCTGGGGATAGGTTCTCGAGTGGCGAACACGAACCGGATTAGTTGGCCCTCTAGTCGATGGACCGATGATTGACCGGTCACGGTATTCGCTTTATTTTTTGCCTCCGTAAATACGATCACGTTAGTAGTTTCCGTGCCAAACTCAAGTGGTTACCTATTCGTGAACGCAGAAACCTTAGAATTCTTTGTCTCCTTTGTACGGTTCTGAAAGATCCTTTTGCTCCCGAATATTTATCTAGTCGTTTTGAGTGGCATCTAAGATCATCACATAATCTCCTTCTAGCGACACCTGCTCATAGCACATCTTTTTGTGATAGCTCTTTTTCGGTCGAGGCTGTGAAGTTATGGAATATGCTTCCGTTTGATATTAAGAAAGTTGACTCCAAAGTGTTTTAAAAGGTTGACTCGTGAGCATTACCTTAAAATACTGTATCCGTAATTTTTTTTTTCTTTTTCGTTCTTCCAGATTTTATTATTTAAATTATATCGTTTAGTCTATGTATTTTATTTATTTATTTTTGTGCATTTTTAGATTTCATTATGTGTTAGCACACCTTAAATTGTTACCACCTTCTTAATTGGCAGGTAGAAAATGACTTTGGCATTATGCCCTCCATTTGTACATTTACTTTTAGTTTTGTGTGCAATAAAGTATATACAAACAAACAAACAAACTCAAGACCGTTCATCGTGGCATTCTTTGTGGAAGGCCTATGTCCGGAAGTGCACTTCTAAGTCTCCTTTAATTCTTGTAATCTGTCTGTCTGGGCATTGAGCAAGTGTTCCGTGTCTCCTTCGCGCTTGAAATGAATGGTATAAGCCCAGTGGCATATCCATGATTCTGCTTCACTAGTAAGTACTAGATAAGATCTTAAAGGGCTCTCCTCTTTATCCTTTTGAAGGTTGTGGACGTCTTCATGAGACTGTTTGCAAGCTGGTTAGGGTACTTCTAACATAAATAACTATTATTAAAATAATTTATATCTTTAACGGCCGTTAGATGTCCACTGTTGGACGAGGTCTCCCGCATAGTATGCAATACTCATACTCATTTATTTAACGTAGGAGCTTTACAGCACACTTGGTTATGTCAAATTTACACAGTAGGAACAATAAATAATAAACTAAACAAATACAGAAATATAACCTACTCAGAGCCATCCAAAAACAGACAAGCATAGGGATAAGTACACAAGATAACACAAAAAACAAAAAACTAAAAATACAAGTTATTAATTAAAGCTGCTGTAAATGGGCGTTGTCAACAAATTACAATCTAAAAATTCTTGTCAGACATTAAATTACTTAAGTATATCAAAATTAAAAGATTCAAAGAGAAATGTCAGAAACATAAGCTGCTGTAAAGGGGCATTGTCAATGAGGGGTTTTCACGGCCGTTTCAAATCATGCTTTCAGCATTGAAAATAGATGACACTGCTCTGTAACGTAACTGTCAAGTGTCAAAATAAAGTGAAATGTCAACATCGACAACGTAGAAATAATTTTCGTTTCGTGGTATTTATTTTACGAAATCACTAGCGCACACTCAAGAAGCAATCACAAACATAATAACATGACTAATAGCCACAGACTACTTGGAATAATAGTTTTGTACGCGTGTACCACAGACAATCTTGATTGATACAGTTGAGTCAGCGCCATCTATCAAACCAATTTGAACTACTTTTTTTCTTTTTAATCGAAGATGAAAAGTCCTCATTACATATTAAAAAAAAAAACAAACAAAGATTGACATGTCATTGATAGCTGCTGTATAGGCATTGTCAGATTTTCATTAGAAAACTTGGTACTAGACTCTAGTCATTATTCTAATGGGAGGATTTCCATAATCACCACGCTTAGCAGGTGGATTGGCGATCGCAGTATTGGTGTTGAGTACTCAGGTGGACGCTGCTGGCATCCCCTGGTGCATCTCTAATAAATGGTAATCTCTTAGTTAACTTTTATAACATCCACGGGAGGAGACAGAGGGGCTATTCTTAGGCCGGCAAAATAATAAATAAAAAATAATTAATGTAACATGTAAATGTAAAATGTAACTGTAACTACATTTTATTGTATCATAACTTTTACTTTAAATAAAATATCATGATGACTAATAGAGTCGCTAAAGGCTTGCAAGCTGTCATGTATAGAAATCAAAGCAAAACATGAGCATGTGTTAAATGTATTTTTTGGACTTGCCTCTGACAACACTCTAGTAGGATCTCCTAATCTGAGATCTGAGAATATCCTCCATAGAAGTTATAGTCATGAACTATATATTATTTCCTTATTTGTTTTAGGCCCAGGACCACTTCCACGCAGGGCGAACGCAGAAGAGAAAGACAAACGATCAGCTGCACTGCTCTCACGGCTAGCGGCCGAACCCGAAGGCTACGCCGAGTGTTACCCCGGCCTTCGAGAAATGGACGACGCCATCGACGACTCGGATGACGAAGTGGACTATACCAAGATGGACGCGGGCAACAAGAAAGGCCCTATTGGTAAGGATTCTATACATTAGATCGAATTTTACTGTAGTATAGCTCTATATAGGCTATATGAACGTTAAGTGTGTCACACACGTAGCAGATACGGTAATATATCTGTATCTGAGCGCGTATCTGTCCATAGCGATCTCTATACTAAACTCAAGGAGCAACACACACGTAGCAGATTACTTATATTTTACCGTCAAGCATCTGTAGGCACCGACATATATCAAAAGATGAACAGATGATATCTGTGTATACAAATTGAAATACAATACAGTTTTAAGGTTTCCGCGTGAATGTATCATTTTCGTATATTATCGTATCCTGTACCTTCAGATGCGATAAATTTTTATACGCATATAAAATATTACCGCATCTGCTACGTGTGTGATGCACTTTACGGTCTCGGAACGACGTCATTGATGACTCAGATGACGAAGTGGACTATATAAAGATGAACGCTGGCAACGATTGGCCTATTGGCAACAAGATAATAAAATCGAAATAACACAAGCGTACGAATTCGCGGGTTACTGCTAGTTAAACAATAAAACAGTTATGAAAGCATACATAACTAGATTCGAAATTGTTTAGAAGTCACCGTGCTCCGTAGCAAATGTTTACTTAAGAAAAGCTGACTCTTATTTACCCACTTTTGTATATTTAACCAAGTGTACAAAGAGAAAATGAAAGTTATGAATGATTGTGTAAGTAAGAAAATCTTATATAGGTTATTTTTAACGGCTTTTCGACGGAAAGAGCCGGTAAATGTATTTGGTCTAAGAGGCACAGAGACAGTGTATGTGTGTCTCTGTTACCATGTATCACCAAAACGGCTTAACCGATTGTAATGCGATCCGAGGATAGACAATACTTTTTACACATCTTGAGAAATATCTCTAGTCGTAAATTATATGTTCGTCTCGCTCGACAACCGACGTAGACTTGTCGCGAGGTAATAGCATATAAGAATTTCTCTTTCCCATAATTCTTGCGATCGCCATACTTATCATGCTTATCGGTACATCACTGCTGGACGATGCTTCCCCTTAGAGCATTTAACGGATGGAGATGGCAAAGGTGGGCAAACCCCTCTGCCAATGTGGTATGATCAGTGGTGGACAAACTTTCTATATTGGGGGCCAGAAAGTTTTAAGAAATTTCAGAGGGCCAGAATTGTAGGAAAAACGCATTTTGTGTTGAGTTTTTAACCGACTTCAAAAAAAGGAGGAGGTTATCAATACGGTTGTATTTTTTTTGTTACCTCATAACTTCGTCTTTTATACCGATTTGGAAAATTCTTTGTCCCATTTGTATCAAAATCCAGTTTTGACGGTGAAATCCATGAGGAAACTCTTCAAATACTGTGTGCATACATATAGCGATTTTGGTATTTATTTTGAAAAGTTATCGAATGCAGGTTCGAGCTGTGACGAAGTAAATTCTGTACTCAACGATTTGATGGACGTCTCTAGGTTAAATTCTTCTCTGTTTAATTTTGAGCTTGCAAGGAGAGGAGGTTCTTCAGGAACTGTAAGATTCTACCTCTCGCCTGTATGTATGTAAGGGAAATTTGTCTTTTTGTAAAAACACATCCAACCTATTTTAAAAAACGTAGCGAAGTGATTGCTAGGCAAAAAAGGATTCGATTTGAGAATTTGCTTTACAAACCCCAATCCCATAAGGATATATATAAGAGAAATGTTTATAATATGTGCATCACCATTTATAATAAATTACCAGGAGACATAAAAGAGTTGAATGGAGATATTTTTAGGAAAAAGTTGTAAAGTAGATGGTTACTGGAGAAATGTTTTTATAATGTAAAGGAATATTTGGAAGTTTAAATTGTAAAGTAAATAATTTTAATAGTACCTAAGTATAATAATATGACTCACAAACAATTTTGCACGCCTGCGTGCAGGCTGAATACAGTGACTAAATTAGTTATAAGACCTGACATTTTAAAATAAGTATTCTTGCAAATAAATGATTGATTTGATTTGAGTTTCGCTGAAGACGTAATCATCACACTACAGACGGATTGGTGATCCGTAGTATTCGGGTAAATGCGGCTGCTCATTCCGTGGTGTAATCTCTTTTACGACATCCAAGGGAGGAGATGGAGGAGTCTATACTTAGACCGGACACGCCACGCCAGTATGCTTTGCTATAGTTGAGAAAGCAAAAATGTTTTTGACACCCTCATGTAATTTTTCGAGTGCTCATGCTAAGCCTGTTGTTCCTCAGGTCGCTGGGACTTCGACACGCAGGAGGAGTATTCGGCCTACATGGGCAGCAAGGAGGCGCTGCCGAAGGCCGCCTTCCAGTACGGCGTCAAGACGCAGGACGGACGCAAAACCAGGAAGACAAAGGACAAGAGCGAAAAGGCAGAGTTGGACAGAGAATGGCAACAGGTATATGGACGTTATATATTTTTGCCCGACTTGACCGTAGTGTGTCCGGAGTAAGAGTAGACTCCTCCTTCTCCCGTGGATGTAGTAAAAGCCTGAAGGAAACCTGAAAAGGAACAGGAGTAATTTAATTTTTCATCCCATCTATTCGAAAAGGACGACTTGGTTCGCCTTTAAGTGCACCCAAAGGTGGTGTTTTCTGTATGAAGCTTCTATAAGTGCGCCGCAATTATCTTTGCCGCGCACTTTTTAAATTTAGAACATATCGAACTCAAATAAGTGCGCCGCAATTATCTTTTACGCGCACTTTTTGAATTTGGAACATCTTGAAAAGAATCAAACACAAATAAGTGCGCCGCAATTCCGCCCATTGTATGTAATGAGTTAGGCTTCGTCCAGCAGTGGACGTAAACAGGTTGGTGATGATGATGATATACTTTAGTGAGGTATAGTACAGTTACGTCTCGCTTCAGTGTAGAAGGGTTATGAGTTTAGCGTCTATGTATGTTTGCATGGATGCACCTGCAGAACTCTAAAATCACTGAACCGATTTTGAAAAATGAGGTGTCAATCGATTCGACTTTACCTTGAGGTTGGTATTTGGACTAAAATATGTTATGTAAAAAATAATGGCGGCCATAACTTAAATTGAATGAATAAATGAATTATGACCATTCATTAGTTCATTCATTCATTCATAATTAAAAAGGGCACGACAAAATAAATTACCATGAACAATGTCGTGCGTTATATAACATAACACCCAACAGTCACATACGTAGTCTTGATCTCACACTAAGATTCCCTGTGTCGTGGGTAACAGGAACTACGAGTACCATGGTACCATAACACCCAAACCAGGAACAAATATTTGTAGATCATATAAACATTTGTCCCGCAGCGGGAATCGAACCCGCAACCTCTTGCATCTCAGCCGGCTACTCGCCCGCCGCGCCACAGAGGTCGTCATCGACCTATCTTTTGATAGATATATAGATAGATATATAGATAGATTAACACTTTATTGTACACCAGGAATACATAACAGGATTTATTAAAATTAGCAGTACAATGGGCGGCCTTGGCTTGGAGATAGGTCTTGTAAAATCAGAATGTGGTTTCTGTAGTGATTTTTCACTCTTGATATATATCCAGATGAATTCAGTTATCTCTTTGGCCGGTTCTCGCACTGTAAGCGATCAACAAACGCTGCGCATAATCTCTTTCGTCCCTTCCATATCTATCCTTCGACGTTTCCCATCGTCTCTAACGTATTTTTAACCGACTTCCCAAAAAAGGAGGAGGTTCTCAATTCGGTTGTATATTTTTAACTTTTTTTTATGTTTGTTACCGCAAAACTCCGTCTTATGTTTAAGAACCGATTTGGAAAAAAAAAAATTTATTTGAATAGATATACTTTCAGATTGGTCCCATTTTTTTCAGAATCCAGTTCTGATTATGGAATCCATGAGGAATTGAGGGAACTTCTCAAATATTGTAGGCATACATATGGCGATTTTGATATTTTCAGCAACAAACCAAGCATTTGCATTCAAAAAGTATCATAATCCTTTCACTACTATGGTTCTTTCATCATTTTTTTTTCATCCAAATATTTAGTCGAATACAATGGCGGAAGTCGGTTTTTTAAATGAAAAGTTATAATGTGTGTCTTTTATTTACAGATTCAAAACATCATTCAGAAGAGGAAAGCGCCCGCGAATTCAGAAGAGCCTGGATACAAGTCTGCGAAATTCTAACAAATGGTTATATATATATATATTTTGTTAACCATCATCATCATTATCAGCGGCCTTTAGACGTCCACTAGTGGACGAGGCCTTCCCCATAAAATAAAATGGCGTGAATAGTCATAATTACCACGCTTGGCAGACGGTTTGGTGATCGCAGTATTCATGTTGAGTACAAGATGTTGATTAGAAGTGGATGCTGCTGCTAGCCCCTGGTGCCCCTTTGGGCGCTGCCACACGGGCGGGTTGCGGCTGCGTTGCGTCGGCGCTGCGATGACGGAGGGGTGACGCTCCGTAGTTTAACATACAAATCTGAACGACATGACACTAGCTAGGGCATTGCCGACGACGCAACGTATTGTATGTTGAACTACGGAGCGTCACCGCTTCTTCGTCGCAGCGCAGCCGCAACGCCCGTGTGGCAGCGCTCTTTCTCGGGTTTTACGACATCCACTGGAGGTGATGCAGGGGTCTATTCTTAGGCCGGATTTACCACGGACTTGTTTTGTTAATACCTAAAAGATAAATACCTATAGATAATATAATTTACAAAATCAACTCTCCAAACATCTTTGCTATGTACGTGTGCTATGTAGCTAGTGAATTTGCTTATTTGCACCACTGGCAATAATCTTGAATTATCTAATACTAATAATTAAAATGCAAAAGTTTGGATGTTTAACATTTTATAATATCCCAAAAATTACCAACAAGGTGGAGATCAAACCTGCGACCGTCTCCGACGGTGCTTTAACCGCTGCGCCACTGGTCGAGTCCACGTAAGGTTGAATTTTTGTAATCTGGTATCATCGGCTCAAAGTACCGTTACTACATCTACAGGGAAAGCGTTAGTTATAACTATAATAATCAAAGTTAGTTTAGTTGATTGCCGAGAGATGTCTCTTTGTTTGTTTGTTTATGACGCAATGAAGCCGTAACGGCTTAACCGATTTCGATGAAATTTAGAACACAGATGTATTATGATCGGGCAGATTACAATTACAGTAGCAAATGGCAATGGGGAACTCAACAATGCGATCATTTTGGCAGCCTTAAGCCCGATTTACACTTCAATAAGTACAGTAGCGAGTTAAGAACTCAGACAGTTAAATAATAAGTAGTAAGTAGCGTCCAAACGGGCGGAGTGAGAAGTCATAAGTTGCCGAGAAGAAGACTAGTCGCGTTTCGCGGCCGCACTTTACAAATATATGGACTGTACTAAACTCGCCCGTCTACATGCCTCTACATGCCGGCCAGTTAAGTTGGCGGGGCGCGGGAGACGCGAGAGAGGGGGGCTACTTCGCACTGGACTCGCCAAAAAATAGGATCGCGATCTATTCAACTCAACTTAATCAACAACTTACCACTTAACTCGCTTTTGCCGTTCAAACAACATTAACAACTTAACTCGCCGATGACGCAAGTTAACTCGCTACTGTACTTATTGAAGTGTAAATCGGGCTTTAGCGCTGTCCAAATCTTTTTAAACTTGAAAGGAGGTAATTATAGAATTGAAGTTATCGTGGCTTAGTATCATTTTAGAAAAATGAGGTTTTTTTTTGTTTCTCGTCGCACGACCTTTGAGCGTGGTCGCGGTCGGTGCTCATGAGGAAGGACCTCAAAATGGTCAACGAAACGTCAGCAGGAGAATAGTAAAGTACGTGGTGTATAGTCGTAATTTTTCTAAAAGGAGGTAATTAGGTCAAGAAGTTTCTTAGGGTAATCGCAATGCAATACCACGTGGTTCAAGGTATTGCATTGCGTCCTAGTTGGTATTGCATTGGGCAGAGGTACCCGCTTTAAATATGGTAGCCATTTGCAATTGCAATATCGTCTCTATTGAACCACGATAATTATTTTTAAGCTACGCTAGGTAGTATACAATTTAGATAGGTACATTTAAGAATGTAAGTGACCCATTATGAAGTGTGATTCGATTTGTGTTAAATAAGTGCTTGTAAATAGATAAATAAATAATAAAGTAAATGCTATGGTTGTTTGTGTTTTAATGACGGCACCACACAATTAACAGAGCAAATTAATTAAATAAAATTTCTTTAACTATCTTTATATATTTGATACTCAGTATTGAGATAAATTCTAACATTCGTGGTTGGGAATCATTTTTAAAAATTGAAAAAACGGCTGCCACTCATGAAAGACTTGAATGAATTAATTGTTTTTTTTTAAAAACAGTAGTAGTTGACCGTTTCTTCAATTTTAAAATAAATATGCATAGGTATTATATTTATCTCAATACTATGTTTGTTACTTCACGCTCAAACGGCTGAACGGATTTGAGTGAAATTTGGAATGGGGATAGGTTAAATCCTGGATTAACACATAGGTTAATTTTCATCATCATCAATATAAATTTTCATCATTGTTCACGCGGGTGAAACCGCGGGGCTTTTGCCCGGTTGCGGGACTAGTGATAAATAAATGCCTCAAATTTACATGAGCATATAATAAAATTTAAAATTAGTAAGTAGGTAATGAAGTAACTAAAGAATGTGGTTTAATGAAACAACAAGGCATTGTTCATAATAACAGAGGTCAGCGCTACACGTTTTTACTTAGATCATAGAATAAATAATAGTACATTACTACTAACGTGTTCAAATTGAATGATGCTCTTATGAAATAAACTTAAAAACGAACAAAGTATGGAATGCCAAGTTTAATGAGCTTTGTAACCAGCTTAAGATGGGCTTGAAGGCGGTAAAAAAAACTGGAGATCAGTGATTCAAACGCCATGCTAGACCCTCCAAGATCTTCGATTCAAACGAACAGTTTATTCCTTAGTACAGACAAAGCATAGCTATAGGTGCCCTTCGTCTGAGAGACAGTCTCCATAATGTTGTCCTAGGAATGACCTGACTCCTAAGTAGTTCGTCACATTGAAAAGAAAATGATCTCCCTAAGCGACCTTCAGATTTCACTGCAACACAAAAGTGTGACATTCCGTCACGTCTGACGCTGCGGGCCCGGCCAAGAGAAATGCGATACGTAGTATACATCCCTACTGTGGAAATGCGGCCGAATTCGCGACGATTCGTTTGACACAATGCCGGTTCATCGGCACTACCTATCCTACCCTACCAGTTTGTCTTCACAGGTGCGTATGCGCAGGTAAGCGGCCCCTCCCGCAAGACGCCATCTTGAATTCCGCTCACTCAGACCCGCGGCTTGCGGCGAACGCACGTACTGACGATCGCGCGAACGGAAATCAGTGTTTTACAAACGTTCAGTGTCATGTTGTGATAGTGCAGTGACAATGGAGTCGACGCCGATATGTCGGTGCCGTGTTCTTTATCTCGGTTCAGCGGTGCCGCAGCAGAGCAAGGACGGCTTGCAAGGCATCCAGGAGCCCCTTCGCGAGTTGTATCCGGAGAAGGGAGCCACCAGCGGCGGGATCGATTCGTGGCTGTCCGTCTGGTCAAACGGGATTCTTCTTGAAAACGTTGATGAGAGTGGGTCCAGAGTTGCGAGATTCTTTCCGATTTCGAGCTTGCATTACTGTGCGGCGGTACGGAGAGTTACCGTGGAAGGTGCACCTAGGTTTTTGCCACTGGACTCGCCCTTCGCCCGCGCGCCTGCTCCGCGACGACCGCCCTTATTCGCCGCGGTCCTCCGCAGAACACAAGGCATAAAGGTCCTCGAGTGTCATGCCTTCATATGCCGCAGAGAAGCAGCTGCCAACGCTCTAGTCCGATGCTGCTTCCACGCTTACGCTGACAGTTCATACGCTAAACGTTTGGAAGCGGAACGATCGCCGTCTCAACTACCCCCAGAACCGGACGAGGAATTAGAAGCGTACGACGGTGATGAGAATCATAAGGTTTGGGTTGGGGAGATCGAGCATGACGATGCGAGCGACGATATCCCACACACGGCCCGTGCTCCACGGCCAAGACAAATCCAGCGGCCATCATCAGTGCCGCCGCCACCGCCTCCTCCAGAGGAGACCAAAAAGAAAGGAACCACGAAAAAGAGTAAAAAGAAATCGTCCGCATCTGCAGATGAGCTATACGCCGGACCAGCGCCGATGATGAATGGAAGGTCGCTAGGGCGCGCGCCGCCAGCATGGGCAGCCGCGCATCCAGGAATGGTCTTAGTTGCCCATCCCTCTGCTACGCTTCCACATCGCCACGCGACTCTAGGCCATAGAGGACGAGTGCCCCAAGCTTTACAACCGGGTCCGTTCCCACCGGGCCCCCTTCCTGGGAGAGGTAGAATTCAATACGCGACCGTTGACCCTCGGCGTTCTAAGCCGCCTCCGCCGCCTGCCTTAAAAGCGGCTCAAAGCATGAATGGGCTAGACGCTGATGACGGTGGCGGTATATACAGGAAAAAGGGTCATATGAACGAACGCGCTTTCTCGTACAGCATTCGTCAGGAACACAGGAGTCGATCGCACGGATCTCTCGCCAACTTGAAATTCGCTGCTCCACCTGAGGTAAGCCCAATTTTCCATACAATGTTATTTGATTACCTGGGCCCATAACCAAAGTTTGTTGCCTTTTACAGTTTAGTTCTAAATCCATTGCAACAGTGTTTACTACGTCTGCGGTTGCTTTCTCCACGTAATAATCATTTGGTAGGTACAGACTTTCAGCTATAAAGACGTGACTGTATCTTTGCTTGATTACCTTTATCTTGTTTGGAGACGTTAATTATTGATCGCTAGCATTCTGAAATGATCGATGGAGTATCGTGCATACAAGAAATTCACAGGTCCGAGTTGGTACTTATATAATTCATATTCTGGCAATGTTGTTTTCATATCAGACTGGCTAGGCGTTCAAATATCAAGTGCAAAGCTTCTACGTCAAAAACCGTAGGTACCGTGATTTTCTGAAACTTCTCTTCCTGATACAGAATAAGACGCGAGAATTCCACTCCAAATGACTAATCTCGATGCCTCAGGAGGTTTCGCGGAAGAGTTTAAATACTAATCCCCTTATTGATAATCATTTATTAAACCTGTTTTAGTTAAAATAACTTTTGTTTTGTTCTCTCTGATGTAAAATGACATACAAAATAAAAATTGATTATGAAGAGAGTTAGAGTTTATAGCATCAATTATTAACTTTAGATTTTGACTTACAAAATACTTTGTGTTGTGTCCTCAATAAATTCCGCTGCCTTCTCAATTTCAGGTATAAATACTTCACAGTTAAGCGTGGGTAGATTGCTATTATATTAGAGTAGTATTCGTATGAATATGGAGATGGTTGGTTTACGGGGGAGCCTCAAGCGATGATTAATTGTACAAACTTTGTCGTTCCTTATTTACTTCCCTTATACGTTAAACAGGTATTTTATGGTCGTTATTTACTCATAGTCTTGTTAGAGCCGCTGCGTGAATTTGTCAATATCTATCTACTTACGAAGTTTCGTGTTATTTCACCTTCGAGTTAAAAGTCGTCTTAATTCGTCATGTTTGAAGCTATATTCATGGGCAAAATTTGTCTTGAGACATTACAGGTCCAAAAAAGATGCTCTGATTTCAGTGTGGATTTTGCGATAGGGTCTAAGCAAGGTTTTCTGATGGAAATCTGTCTGTTCACTTCCAAGATATTTGTTTTATCGGCTTTATTTTTATTTATAAAATCTCCTATTTTTCTTCTTCGCAGAAACTGTTAGCATGATAACGACAATTCCTGGTGTAAGAGCCATGCCTTCAGTTATCTAAAATAACATATCTCATTCTGTTCTTTAGAACAATAGCCAGACAAAGAGATGAATCGACAAAACAAGCATAAAACAACTTGTAAGGAAAACCACTAGATAGGTACATTAGGTACTACCTAAGTAAGGTTTCCGTATGCTTCTTTGTAAAGAAAACAAAAGGTTTTATATTCTGAATCCTCATCCTACATACAGAGATAAAATCTCAATTTTCTATAGCATTTAAAAGGGTAGGGGGAAAAAATAGGTGCAGAAGGTATGCATTAATTGGCATTCGTTTTTGTAAATTATCAGGTAGAGAACAGTAAAAAGTTAACAAAACAATGATATCTTGGCAAACATCCTTCTACCTGCCTGAAGTAGCAGTATGCATAGTATTCTTCTAAAGCGGTACCTAATACTTGGTGATAAGCTCTGTTTACAAAACAAATCGTGTTAGCTTTTATTTTGCTCGTAAAATTTAGTGCTTGTTGAACAATCCTACTAATATTATAAACGCGAAAGTTTGTGAGTATGGATGTTTCTTACTCTTTCACGTAAAAACTACTAAATGGATTTTAATGAAACTTTACAATAATATAGCTTATACATCAGAATAACACATAGGCTACTTTTCATCATCATCATCATCAATTTTCATCATTATTCACGCGGGTGAAACCGCGGGGCGCAACTAGTTTAACAATATATTTGAATGAAACCAATGTTAGGTTTTGATGTTTAGCCTTTAGACGTCCACTAATGGACGAGGCCTCCTTCATAAAATACAATGGAGAAATTGCCATAATCACCACACTTGGCACTTGGATTGGTGATATTCATGTTGAATACTCAGATTACGACATCCACGGGAGGAGATGGGGGGGTTTATTAATCTTAGTTCCGGTGGATGGAGGCGGTTCAAGACCGTTCGTCATGGCATTCTTGGGGAAAGGCCTATGTCCAGCAGTGGACTTCTTTAGGCTGATGATGATGAATAGTCTTTGTTACTGGATATCTCAGTTAATTCGACTATTGCAAGTTAGTTTAAGCTTGTTAATAAAGGTAGGAATGTCCAACCACTCAACACCCACAGAACAAGTTAAACGGTCCTCTATTGAGGCCGAACAAAACACAAGCCTCTAAAATCAGCTATAAATATGCAGTTATTCGAGATAGGTATTATGATGTGGTTACGTAGATTAAAGAAAAGTTGACAACGCGGTCGGACCTGTTAGAAAATACTGATGCAACCGTGCTCTCCGGTTAGAGCACAGTAAATAACGTTTTCTTACCGGCTATCGGTTATGTGGGGTTTTTAACTTGTAGGTTTTCCGCATTCTCATGTACCACATAACATACTAACACCCAACAGTCATATAAGTAGCCCTAATCCCACACTAGGATTCCCTATATCGTGGGTATCAGGAACAACGAGTACCATGGTACCATAACATCCAGAACCGGAACAGTTATTTGCAGAGCATACAAACATTTGTCCCGCAACGCGAATCGAACCCGCAACCTCTCGCATCTCAGGCGGTTACTCGCCTGCCGCGCCACAGAGGTTGTCAGCCATTGTATCTACCACTTGAGCCTGGCTGTTTTGTCTCTTTACATCAGCAATACCAGTCAAGGAACGCGGCGTGGTGTGTACGTGGTGCGGTTTCTTAGAACCTAAAAAATTACATTGCCTTCTGGCAAATCTTGAGTCTGGGGCCCAATTCTACTAAACGAATTGTGTTTGAATTGTTAATGAATTATCTCAAAATTATCACTTTTAACACTTTTGGTAGTCTACTAACTTCAATGGTTTTTCAATTGGATTATAATTACGACCATTCAGAAACAATCGTTAAATCTTTTACTTTTCGTATTCTCCTAACCAATCGTTTATCAATTGTCTTGTGTCGGGCGAAAAATTGGTATTCTACTATTTTGTTGACAGCTGTTTCAATTGTAATTGTCTCTTTTTTAGACAATTGTGAAGTACTTTTGCAACCATTGCTTTTTTGCAATTATTTCTGTGTTGTTTGCCGGCAAAACTCGTTGAAAAAGACACTATCAACAATCGACATGAGTTATATCGTACGCTGGCACATTGCTGATATTAACAATCGTTTAAATGCTCGCCAACGTCGAGTTTCTGAGTGTAAAAGCCGCCGTCGTGCTCGTGCGTTGCCGAGGAGCACTTTGGACCCATTTCAAGATCTTGCCGAAACGGAATTTACACTCTGACTCTACTGCCTTTCTGTACTGACACCTGTGTCCTCTACTGACACCCGAAGAAGCTCATGCATGCAGAAAAGAACGTGTTAATGACAATGCATGTCTACGTACCGTAGGTAAGGACGGTAATAGATTACCAAGGAAGAATTAATAAGGAATTTTATCTAAATGCATAGGTATATACCTAATTCATTCGCTAACTTGTGAAACATAACCTCAACAACCTCAGTGGCGCGGCGGGCGAGTAACGAGCTGAGATGCTAGTGGTTGCTGGTTCAATTCCCGCTGCGGGACAAATGTTTGTATGTACTGCTAATAATTATTTCGAGTCTGGATGTTATAATACTATGGTACTCATAGTTCCTGATACCCACGACACAGGGCATGGGATCAGGACTACGTATGTGACTGTTGGGTGTTATGTTATACATACCTACATTGCAAATTATGATTCTCACACTGGAATGAAATACAATTAAGTATTTAATAGTAAAAGCGTTTGTCTGGCAGCTGAATATGCATGTGACGGCGCGTCGTCATCGTTCGGTTGTAAACACCACGTGCAACGCGCCGAACAAGCAACCAACCCTACTTTCCTTTGTTCTCGCTCGGGTATAAAAGCGAGCGCGCGGCCGCAGTTGGCAGTTTTGATTTGGCTTTGGCGCGGTGCACTTGTTGTCGTAGCGTTCTTGAAGTAATAAAATAAATTATGAAGTTCGACTCCTCTTTTATTGATGACGTCAGGACCTTAATCCGTCATCAGAAGTGGGATACGATCTTCACTCCCACTCAAACTCGGTCAATTCAGTGAAATATCATCCTGATTTTTTTGTTAAAAAAAATGTCTGCAAAACACGTGTCGAGATAACCTCTTTGTTCTGTGTAACGTTCGCGCGCTGCGATTGTGTTTTCTGTTTTATCCACGTGAAATGTGTCAACTGCCTCGATCCTGATCTCGCGATTAGTGCTGTGAAGTGCCGTGGAATGCCATGCCGCCGTGGAGGCCGCGGAGATGGCGCTCACGTGGCAAGCATTCGTGAGGTCGATATTTGCGTAGCTTGTTGCGAGGTCAAACTACGCGAAAGGAAAAACGGTATCGTAGTTGTAGTTGTAACTGTAGTTGCAGTGACCGTGATGCTAGCGGAGTTGATCGCAGTCACATGTGTCGCCGCACACGCGACCACCACAGTAATTGCATACCACCGTGTCTTGCTTACAGGATTTACATTGAAACGAAAAATCTATGAACCGGTTACCACCGAAACTGACCCGAAGAGATTTCACACGTTAACAGCTTTTCGTGGAAATTGACACTTCTGTGGTATCAGAATGCTTCTTCATCGTGGTATTGAATATAGGGACAAACAGCTTGTTCTTTCTAAAAACTTTTCCTGTTTTAGTAAAAAAAGGATCAAGCTAAGCCCGCTATGATCTGCGACGTGTGCAACGATCCCGGACACGTAGCCACTGTTTGCCCCAAGCGCGAGAAAAGGAAAGAAGACGCCACTGCCGAATCCTAGCAACAAGCAAGTGAACCTGTGCTCCCGGTCTGCTCGAGATATATTACAGATAAGTGGTCTTCAGTTACCTTTTATATTTTATTCTGGTCCAGAATGTAGTCTGGCTAGAAAGAGTCATATTGAATTACTTAAAGGCGAAAAACTTTATGAAAAAGTGGTTTTAAAGGGTCATCATCATCATTATCAGCCTGTACCAAGTCCACTGCTGGACATGGGCCTCCCCTTTGAAATGCCATGACGAACGGTCCTGATCCGTCTCTATTCACCGACTTCCTGCGAGTTTATGGTATCTTTGGTCCACCGAGTGGAGGGCCTTCCTCTACCGCTTCGTCCGGTTTGTGGTTGCCACTCGAGAACTTTTATTACCCAACGGTTATCAGTTCTTCGAGCTATATGATCTGCCCATTGCCACTTCAACTTGCTAATTCTGAGGGCTATGTCGGTGACTTTGGTTCTTCTACGGATTTCCTCATTTCCGATTCTATCACGTAGTTGAACTCTTACCAAAGCTCTTTCTATAGCCCGCTGCGCGACTTAAGCTTGTCAATGCGACCAATAGTTGGCGACCACGTCTCGGTGCCGTAAGTCATCACTGGCAACACGCACTGATTCAATACTTTCGTCTTGAGGCTCTGCGGTATCTGTGACGATAAGATGTGGCATAGTTTCCCAAACGCTACCCATCCGAGTTGGATTCGTCGGTTAACCTCTTTGTCGAAGTTGGACCCTCCTAGTTGAATCGTCTGACCCAAATAGACATAGTGGTCAACAACTTCGACATTATCACTCCCAACGTGTACCGGCATAGGTGCGACATGGGCATTTGACATAATTTTTGTCTTGCCCATGTTCATTTTAAGACCCACCTGTTGGGAAACGGTATTGAGGTCTCTGAGCATTGTGCTAAGGTCTTCCAGCGATACTGCCGTGATGACTATATCATAGGCATATTGAATGTGAGTGATTTCTTCGCCATTAATATTGATGCCATACCCATTCCAGTTCAGAAGCTTGAAAACATTTTCCAATGCAGAGGTGAACAGTTTTGGAGTAATAACATCTCCCTGCCTCACCCTTTTCTGCAATTGGATAGGATCCGTGCACTGGTATTTAAGACTGATAAACATAGTGGTCCTGCTGTACAAACACTTCAACATTTCAATATACCAGTAGTCGATTTGGCATCGCTGTAAAGACTGTAACTGTCCGCTGTTATCAGCGCTGTATCGCTGTAACACTGCCCAGGTCTCGACTGAATCAAAGGCTTTCTCGTAGTCCACAAACGCTAGACATAGCGGCTGATTACACTCTTCAGTCTTTTGTATAATATGCCGGAGCGTGTGGGTGTGGTCTACGGTACTAAAGCCTTTTCGAAACCCAGCTTGTTCGGGGGGCTGGAAGTCGTCGAAGCCACGTGCGAGACGACTGGTAACTACTCTCGAAAACAGCTTAAAGGGTTTCAAAGGGTGTTGGACCGAAAAACATTATCTGCTCATTACAAGTAAAATGCCCGACCAGTGTACAAGGTTTTTCGTTCGATGTAACTTATCACATATTGCCCGATGAAAAAGTTATTTTATTAGGTCGTGATATTTTAGAGGCAGGCATTTTATTTTATTATTATTATTCATTTATTTCAATCAACATGGATCATATTGTGTTAGTTAGTTTCTTATCCTAGATTAGTTAAAGGTCAAAAATCAAATAGAATTTACACAATCTTAAAACACTTGCTTTACTTATTATACTAAGAATTGAATTGAATTTGAATGAAGTATGTCATAATTAGGTTATTAAATGTCAAAAATTGTAATGTCATTGCACTTAGAATAAATAATTTAGTTCCTTATTAAAATGAATCATACAACTGTGGCTGAGGTACTCACAGTCAAATCTGTCTGAAAAAGCCTTCAGTATGCTGTTGGAGCTGGCCCGGACCCTGCGCACCAGGGACGTGCATCGCTTACGCATGGTGGCGTCGAAGCAGTCCACACGCGCCACGGCAAACATCCCCGATGCGCTACAGAACCGGGGCAGCCCCACTAGCACCCTGAATGCGAAAGGCGCTGTACTGCCTTTGCGTATAACCAACCCACAAGCTGCTCGTGTAGAAGCTAGAACAATAGGCTCGGAATAGGCAGATTTTAACATCCGTTGAACAACGAGCAAACCTGCGGGCAATCATATTCGCTCTGACAGACAACGCCCTCCGCTCCCTCTCTATGTCAGCATCGTCTTTCAGATGGCGCAGTCCAGAATGGTTGTCTAAATTTTGTCGGTCATCCACCAACTGTCAGTGTCACTGACTTCACTCGCTCATGCTGTTCGTTGGTGAAGTAAACCAGACCAAGATGAGCAGGGATTATGGTATGGATGGTCTATAGTAGACTTGAAAAACGAGCTTCGGAATCACAACACAAAACTTAAAAAAAAAAGAGAAAACAAAGAGAATTTGTTGAACATGTCGAGTCACTGTCATCTACCGGAAATTTAAGAACTATTTTTTCTTTTTAATAGCCTCTGAAAACCTAGCAAATTGAGGAAAATTATAGTGATGATGATGGCGTGACGGCGCGCGTGTAATAATGATAGTAATGTTTTTTTCATAAAACTAGCCACGGAAACAATAATAGTAATGGAGACACCATTTCAGTAACTAGTTACCGTGTTTGTGAATAGTGTGTTGACGACCTGAGTGGCGCGGCGGATGAGTGGCCGACTGAGATGCAAGAGGTTGCGGGTTCAATTCCCGCTGCGGGACTAACGTTTGTATAATCTGCAAATGTTTGTTCCTGGGCTGGGTGTTATATGGTACCATGGTACTCGTAGTTCTTGATACCTACAACACGGGGAGTCAGTGTGGAATCAGAGCTACGTATGTGACTGTTGTTGTTGTTACGTGACACTATGTCAGCTGATTCTCGTACCTTAATAGCCAACAGCTATAATGCTCAACGTACGTCAATAGACTCGCTCAACCCAGAATCAAATAACATTATCACAATAATAATATTTTTTGTTAGTAGTGGAACTTCTTGTGAAGGAGTTCGTCCGGGGAGGTACTGCCACTATTTCTGCCACCAGGCAGTAGTGTTCGCGTTGACGTGTTTCGGTTTGAAGGGTACGGGTGCCGGTGGAGTTGCAGGCGCATGAGACTTTTCATCCTTATGTTTCAGGGTTGGCAGCACGCGTGTGGTGCTTCTGGTGTTGCACGCGTCCATGGGCTGCGGTGGCTGCCTTCCGTCATGTGGACCGTGTGCTTGCTTGTTTGTTTGTCAAGTAAAACAACAGCTCGGATACATCGAGAAAATAAAAATAAAAAAAATGTAAAAATGTGTAAAAATGTTATAGATCATTGAAGGATTGGAACAGGAGTAATTTTGGTTTATAAGACTATTCAAAATGATCTTTGTGATTTCAGACTTTGAATTGAACTTTGACTTTGACTTGAGAAGGGCATAGCCGGATCAATTATAAGAAAGCTACAGGGACAAAAAAAAATGTCCGGACTAGCAAATCCGGGCCAGTTCTAAGAACTGAAGGGATTCTGAAGGATCATTGATGATCGGACCAGGGAGCTAACAGGGACAGTATGTCCGGACTAGCTAATCCGGGCCAGTTCTAAGAACTGAAGGGATTCTGAAGGATCATTGATGATCGGACCAGGGAGCTAACAGGGACAGTATGTCCGGACTAGCTAATCCGGGCCAGTTCTAAGAACTGAAGGGATCCTGAAGGATCATTTATGATCGGACCAGGGAGCTATTGATGAAGGGTCAAGTAACTTGACCGGACCTGAGCAATGACTAACCTGAAGGGTAAAATTGAAAAACTGACCGGTCCAGATGTTTTAATAAGATAATATGTCAGGATGTACGAACAGATGTAATCCTGTGAACCCTGCAAGACTACGCGTACGAGGACGTACGCACGTCAGCATGGCCGTGACGGCGCGTCGTCATCGTTCGGTTGTAAACACCACGTGCAACGCGCCGAACAAGCAACCAACCCTACTTTCCTTTGTTCTCGCTCGGGTATAAAAGCGAGCGCGCGGCCGCAGTTGGCAGTTTTGATTTGGCTTTGGCGCGGTGCACTTGTTGTCGTAGCGTTCTTGAAGTAATAAAATAAATTATGAAGTTCGACTCCTCTTTTATTGATGACGTCAGGACCTTAATCCGTCACATGCATATGGATGCACTTCTCAACCGCGACAAAACAATGGCTCGTTAAGTATTATCATTGTAAATCATTTTCAATCACCGATAAAAAATGACCTATTTCAATGGTACCACCGTGAACGAACGCAATTATCTATGAGTTCGGCTGGTTATTAGCGAATTATTTTAAGAACTAGTAGTTATGTCTATGGTATTTATTCAAAGGAGCCAGCTAGACAGTGGTGGGGGTCGGGGAGTTTTAAAATGTCATTGAAAAGGCCAACCTCTTCAGCAGTACCAAGACTACACACTGATGACGGCGACAGTATTGTCTGCCTATTTTAAAGAATGTGTTCATTATATATATTTTTAACTTGACGTGGAAAATCGAACTAACTAAACTCCACAACGTATGATCATGAAGAAGGCTATAAGAATAATCCATGAATGAATGAAAAAAAACAGACGTCTCCTCTCGAACTACGCATAGTAGGTTTCCGAGGTTTACTCATATCAAGACTGTGATCATGGCGATGTCGCCACTGGTAGATTAGAACGTGCTATCGCTATTTATTTCTTGATTGGAGAGCTCTTGTACCTCTTGAAGTTTGTTTTTTTGCATATTTATTATTTGCATAACCAATACATAGTCTGAAAATTTCAATTGGCTAACTTTTACAGCTGCCGAGATATATTATACCCCTGTAACAATACAGAAGGCGGATGGACGGACGCACGGCGTGTAGGCCTCTCGTTTAGCACCCTTTGGTTACGGAGCCCTAAAAAAGTGATCGTAAAGTCACCTTCACAAGTACTGAGTTAGTCTTACTTAGTCTTAAAATCTTTAGACGAACCCATTTCTGTTTTTGCTGTAAAATTCGTAAGGTCTATTTTTCTTCACGTATCGTTAGCTCGTCTTTAAACAGTTGTTTACGTTCATACAATCGTTGTCCTTGGCCCATTCAAGTTATTGTATTGTGCTTTGAATGCACATAGTGTAACGTTCACATATGCGTGAAGTTTGTAAGGTTATGAACCTAATGGACGTTAGTTTAGAGTCCAAAAAGAATGAGAAGTTTAGAATGTTCTAATGAAATCGATATTTTTCACTATAACCTTACCTTACCTTCTTTTGATTCAGCCAAATGTCTATTGTTTAAAGAGTAATTCCTATTACAAGTGTCCGAGCATTATTTTTCTGTTGCAACAAAATACAAAACCATTAAAATGTTACACAATAATCTCTAAACTGTAATTTGACAGTCACTTGTTTCAAATTATGATTACAAAACAGTAATTTGATAAAAACTTCATTTTAGCAACGTTTCTAGAAGTTTACGCTTTAGACTTAAGATTAATTTATTAACTAAGTAATGTTAGATATAGATTGAAGTTATTCTTACGTTATTACATTCACTGGATTATGTTCAATACTCTCAAGTCCTCTTCGTCCTTCATCCTGAATCCCAGTTGAGAATTTGGAAGCTCATATCTACAAGTACCTACCTAGTCTGACGCATAAACCAGTTTACTATAGGCCGAATTCCTTACAGATTCTTTAAGGATTGAAGGTCATCAAGTCGTATCATCTCCACAAAATAAATATCCTCAGTATTGCAATAAAAGTGAACTCGTAAAGTGATTCGTCTTTTCATTTACGACAATCCCAGTCTATTATTAAATTATTTCGCTGAGTTAACTTTAACGAAGCATTGACCGTTGTAAGACGACCGCTTCGCGTGGGACACCTCGGCTCACCATCTTATCTTCACTATTCTATTAACTCTTATAATCTAGAAAAGAAAGACCACTTTCCATTGTTCTAGTTGATTTTTAAAGTTGTACAAACTACAATGGTAGACGGTCGCACGCGTGTTGAATCATTCTTAACTGAACTAGTGCAGTGTAACTGTGGCTCTGTATAGTTGTAGAAAAAGTATTAGGTATAATTATCATTCTGTAACACACAACCAACTTTATATGCATTTAATTGGTATACACAATCTTTTGCGACGGATAAAAATGCCATATCTATCTTGACGCCGTGTCACTTTGCCACCGTTGCTTAGCCAAGATCTTTTAACTAAAATAGGCAACTATGGTACCTAACAGGCTTCTGATTGATAGAAAAAATAATTTAACAATATTTCAGATAGCTAAGTGTACCAAAATCAAATCAGAATGGTCGAACTTACTTAACTAACAATTATAAAAGATTGTTATTACTGTTCAGTAACCTAATCTTTACTAGCTCCTATAAGTACGCATGTATCTAAATTATCACAATGCAATAGGTATCTACAACTACATGTAATTTAACACTTTTAGTCATTCGTCACTCTTGGATGATACTTACGTAAAGGAGAAAACATCTCGCGTGGAACATGTAAATTCAATACACATTCACTTGCTGTCAAAGCAGGCCTTTCTAGACAAATGGCAATCAAAAACGAAATCTACGAATTATTTTTAGCTGTTACCAAGATAAAAACGCAATAGCTTAGAAACATTTTTATGTAAAAACTAGTAGAACGCGACATTGTCCACGTGGAGTTTTTTTCCGTACCAACTCCAATACCTTCAGCACTTAAAGGGAAAATCGAAAATTCCTTTATTAGTGCATCCCTAGACCATAACAGCAGGCCTAGCCAAACGGCATTCGCTTCGAAGCGATTCTATTTCTACAGTCGTAATACAATACAAAAGACCACGTGACATATCGATAGCTTACGTCAATCTCATACATTTTGGACTTTTCTACTAGCGTCATCGCTATTAGAATGTTAATTTGTCTACGGCCTCTGGAATGTGCCCTCCGAATTCCAGTTCCAGTGCCATAATCACGACGCTTGGCGGGCGAATTGGTGATCGGTCCTCAGGCGGACGCTGCTGCCCATTTCCTGGTGTAATCCCTTAGTAAGGCTTTTACTACGTCCACGGGAGGAGGGGTCTATTCTTAGGCCGCCGGACACACCACAATATGTGTTAATATAAGACATCGACAAATGCTGACAAAGATTGTACATTCCCATACATTTGCTTAGTAACAAAAACCTTTGTCTAAAAACAAAAACAGAAATGTAAAACACCTATGGACCTATGGACTAAATAGGTTTTTTTTAATTTTATTTTATTACCAATTTTATTTTAACACTTTTACCGGCTCCTTCCGTCACGGGTCAAAAGTGCTACATTTAGTTAGTGCTACGGTTGTAGATGTCCCTTTACCAAAATTGTTCTAACAAAAGACTTAAACGCGCTCCCCCTTCCTTATATTTTGTTGTAATTTTGGGAATTAGATACAATGTTGATGTTGAAATAACTCATGGTGGTGAAAGAATCTGCTTCCCGATTCGGGACCGCTCGATTCGGATAACCTATCGATGTCATCATCACCCCCTTTTGGCTAAGTAAACCCTTTCCGTGGCACCCTGTATTTAACTTAAAGCCTAATATAAAGGAACTAGCCTTTTTTAAATTGAACATTTTTTAAATTGATCATTTTTTAAATTGTACATTATTTATTATTAGACATTTTAATTATTAGACTTTTTTATTATTGAACATTATTATAATTGGACATATTTATTATTGAACATTTTACTATTGGACATTTTTAGTACTGGATATTTTAATAATTAGACATTTTAAGTATATCAGTTATCTAGTACCCATAACACAAGCTCTGCTTAGCTTGGGGCTAGATAATGTTGTGTGAAATGTCCAGAATTTATTTATTTATTTATTTTATTTTATAATTGGACATTGGTTTTGGACATTTTTATTTTTTGACATTAGTCGTACAAATCATAATTATTGGTTGGGTGTTTACTCGATGTGAAGGCCGTATAATGGTATAATGTTAAGACTCGTTTATTCATATACTTACGTAGCGTTAGCGTGTATTGATCGTGATCATTTTGATATTGAACACAACATTGCATTTTTTGCTGCGGTTACGCAAGACGAGTGATGAGCTCATGTATAATTATCCGGTAAATTCTTCCTCAGTTAGTGAATAATGTAGGTATTATTACAATAGTTAGTTTGTTTTGAAATCAATCTTCACACAGATACGTTTATTTGTTTTACACTTAATTACAAGTAGCCACTTACTTTTAATTCGCAAACTTTCTAAAGTATAATGCTAGCTCGTGGACTCCCTGTAAATATACTTAGTTGTGTTTGGCAATGGTAAGTATGGACAGATTTGGTTTGGATTGAAATAGATCATCCTCACATAATATAAATACATAATTCAAAACAATGTCAGTTTCATGTTTTTTTTTCATCGTCTTCAACAGTCTTTGGGCGTCCACCTCTGGATGAGACCTCTCTGATAAAATACAAGGGTTGGAATTGCCATAATCACCACGCTTGGCAGACGGATTGGTGATTGCAGTACTGGTGTTAAGGTTTCAGGCGGATGTTGTTGCCCATCCCCTGGTGTAATTCCTTGTCAGCTTTAACGACATCCACGGGACGAGACGGAGGGGTCTATTACTAGGCCGGCACGGACACACCACGGTTATTTTTTATTTTTATAAATTTGTATTTCATGTAGGTACAATATATATTATACATGCTTTTTATTTATGATATCGATAATGAACACATTGTTTTTTCTTTCTTTTATTATTTTTAAGAACACAAGTAATTACACTCAAATACAAATACAGTAAAAATATTAATAATATAGTTTTTACTTTTATACACACCGTTGATGATGATGATGTCGGTAAATTTCGTTTTATTTTATTGTTGTTAGTAATTTACACACTCATATAGCCCTTATGGGTTTGTTCCAGGTAGTATCCTCTTTAGGTATGAAAAATCGCTTTTTTCCTTGTTTCATCCTATCCTACTAATTTGTAAGTATGGATGGATGGATGGATGTTTGTTACTCTTTCACGTAAAAACTACTGAATGTGAACTAGTAAACCATAATTTAAAACAACAGTTTCAGAATAAATAACACTCCCAGTAATAATGAAAGTCCTTTCACAATTACTTTATTAAATTACAGAATTTAATAAACTTATGGTTGTATCGTATCCAACACAAATTCCACGATTCTTGGTGGGACTTTCTCTCGCAAAGGTCAGAGGTAGAATTGAATGCTTGGGCTGGCCCTTCCTTTTAAGAATTATAAACGCTGCGTAGGAGTTATGACTTCAGAGTCTGCTCAGAAAGAGAGCCGCCGTGGCCAAATTGTGAACTACATAATTCAACCATAATTAGGAGCTGGTTTCATTCTGTCGGCATTTTGAATCATAAACTAAAGAAATAGTTACAGTTGTAATAGGATCGAAACGGAACAGACTTGCTATTGTATTGCCCGCTAAACCAAAAAGGTACTTAATTAAGCACATAGCTGCGCCTTCAAATCCCACGATGGGTCTCTTTCGGAACAGACTCTACCTGTTTTTGTGGCATATTTGAGTTTTTTATCGCTCCCTGCCCGTGGTCCACCTACAAAGTTCACCTGTACCAGGGGCAGTTTTTTCTTCCCGTGGTCCACCTCAAGATAACTGGGTGTATCAAGGGACAGATGGCTTTTTATGAGCTGTCAGTCAGTAGTTGTCATCTCGGCAATTTTCCGATATTTATATATACCAGATCCTACAATTAGTGTAAAAAGTATGATACTTTCGATGATTTTCAAAAATCGCTTAGAGTTTATTATTAATGGTTGTCACATACCTAAATATATCTTTACTAGTACCTAGGTATAAGATCTTGCCAAGTCCACAAGTCTACGTTTTTACGTGCTAAGCTATCTTGTTTACGGTAGTCGGCTAAGGTATCTTGCTCGTAGATTGTGCCAAGCGATATCATACAGTTATGAATTGACATGTCATTATCAACCGGTCGCTCTATAAAACAAAAGTGCGTATCGTATATTTTTCGTTCTTCAATTAACTAACGGACTAGGTACATAGCAACGGTATTGGTAGCGGACTCTGGTAAGTAGCAAATTGATTTTTTAAGTTCGACAAAAAACACTTATGGTTTCTATGTCCATATTATTTAGGTTGCAGGAAGTAAATTATTATCATCATCATCAGCCTTTAGGCGTTCACTGCTGGACGAGGCCTCCCTGTAAAATATAATGGGGGAACTGCCTTGATTACCACGCTTGGCAGGCGGATTGTTGAGTACCTAGTGAGGCCTCAACGCACCACGGGTCTATATAATTATTTATTTTTCTTTATTTTATATAACTTTTCATTTAAAAAACCGACTTCCGCCATTGTATTCGACTAAATATTTGGATGAAAAAAAAATGATGAAAGAACCATACTGGTGAAAGGATTATGATGCTTTTTGAATGCAAATGCTTGGTTTGTTGCTGAATATATCAAAATCGCCATATGTATGCCTACAATATTTGAGGAGTTCCCTCAATTCCTCATGGATTCCATCATCAGAACTGGATTCTGAAAACAATGGGACCAATCTGGAAGTATATCTATTCAAATAAAAAAATAATTTTCCAAATCGGTTCATAAACGCCGGAGATATGCGGTAACAAACATTAAAAAAAAAAAAAAATACATCCTGATTGAGAACCTCCTCCTTTTTTGGGAAGTCGGTTAAAAAAATACAACCGAATTGAGAACCTCCTCCTTTTTTGGGAAGTCGGTTAAAAAGGAGTTTTGTCACATAGTGACCATGTCACTCCTGTACAGGATCACCATTGATTATGTGTACAAAGTTTCATGGAGGAAGAAATATAGCCAAATTAGAAACAAATTTCGTTCACGTGAAAAAGGGCGTAACCACCCTTTTGTTACCTACGTGACCTCTTAAGTACCTACCTCTTTATCAGCCGTTAGTCGTCCACAATTGGACGAGGCCTCCCTCATAGATGCAATGGGGGATTTCCCATAATTACCACGCTTGTCAGGTGGATTGCTGATCGCCAGTATTTGTGTTGTGTACTCTTGTGAATACTGCTGCCCATCCCCTGGGTGGGTTCCCAACGAGTAACATCAAAACGAGTAACAATGTTACTTGTTAGGATTTTTTTCTTATCAAGTAACAGTGCCACAAATTGCCTGGTGTAATCACTTAGTCAACTTTTACGACATCCATGGGAGGAGGCCGGATATACCACGGCATATAACCTACTACCTACTATAAACTTTTCCATCGATGCCATTAGAGTTGTGCTAACAAATTTTGGAAAGCGTGTCTTCACAACTGTCTGTAGGTACATTTAATATTTACATTTACATAATGTTTGCCAGCACTAGAATTTTACGTTTTACGATATGTACCAAATGTCTTTTACACGATTCTGCTTTTGGTAGCTTCGCTTAATGGCCATTAATCTGGCACATGTAAAGACCATCTGCTATGTCTATCTTTCATGCGCCAGTCTAGGCCGTTAGGTGTAGGTACGTACTTTATGGTCCGTGATAAATAACAGAAAGTTATGGTTCTAGATTATCGTTGTAAAATGATAAATTGAGGCGGTTAAATCATTATGTTACGTTCGAAAACATTAATTTCGAAAGGAACACGTTACATGATATACCCATCCTAAAAGAAAGAATGTCATGTCTAAAATCAACCGTGGTAAGTCTGGCCTAGGAAAGACTCCTTCGTCTCTTCCCGTGGATGTCGTACAAGCCAACTGAGAGCTGATTCTGAGTTTTGACAAGCAAATGACACGGACGTCTGAGGCCCAATTCTCTAATTTAAAAAACGATTAAATTACAATATAATCTCGTGTCAGTTGCATCTGTCACTACTAGTATATAGTAACTATTGCTTAATCTTCGCATGCATACGCGAAGATTAAGTAATAGTTACTTTATGACAGTGCGACTCACACGAGATTATATTGTAATTTAACCGTTTTTAAAATTAGAGAATTGGGCCTCTGGTGTAGTGTGGATTTTTGCTTAGAATAAGGACTTGCTTTAGTCCATATCCTAAGGATTTTTGTATGGCGACACCGATGAGCGCCCCTAGCGTACACTCTATGAACCTGATTTTCTATACAATAATTCGTGTAACACTACACCATACGTCCGTGTCAATTGTCAAAACTCAGAATCAGCTCTCTGAGAGGATGCACCACCATCCCAATAACAGTATCAAATGGCAATGGGGAACACAACAACGGGGATCATTTTGGCAGCCTTATCGCTATCTAAATCTTATGAAACTTGAATAAGGGAAACTTCTTGACCTAAATATTCCTCCTTTCAAGTTTCAAAGGATTCGGACAAGGCTGAGGCTAAAATGCTATTTCCTCCGTAACCATTCAATGTACAAACTTGTTTGATATATTTTGGATATAGGATATATGATAGGATTTGTTCATGGTTCGCGATAACACCAGGGCATGGGCAGCAGCATCCACCTGAGTACTCAACACCAGCGATCACCAATCCACCTGACAAACGTGGTGATTATGGCAAATCCCCCCATTGTATTATATGGGGGAGGTGTCGTCTAACAGTGGTCATAGAATGGCTGATGATTTTTTTTGTTTTTTTTAAAGGAGTTTTGTGTCACACAGTGACCATGTCACTCCCCGCCAGGAAATATACCTACTATAGCAACTATATTTTATACTACCCTTAAATAAAGTTTAACGATGTTGATGATGATCACAATTTTTCTTTTAAAACGTGACAAGCCTCAGTTTTTGTTTACATGCCGATAAAATTGAGGTTGTGTAGTCTCATGTAACACATTAACCTGATGGAAAAGTGTTACACAAAGTTACACACATTTTTCTGCGTCATAATTTCTGCAAATACTTATCACTTAGGTATGCCAGATGTAATCCTATTAGCATAACCTCAAATTTATGTATGGCAATGGGGTTTTCCTTTATTTTAAGTATTTTAACCGGCTTTAACAAAAGGAGGTCACCAAAGGTAATACCTATTAAGATTTAAGATTATTTTTAACTAGCAATTGCTGGCGGCTCCGCCCACGTGGAACTACTAGAGTGCGCGCCAGATAAGTCTGCGCGCAGCTTAGGTTCATGATTGAATAGATACAAATCAATCTTCCACCTCTCTTCTCTTGAATCTTAGACCACTCATGGAAACTAGATAAATATAAAAAGAACAGCTTGTACTTATGCCCAGTACTTCTAATCTGAACAGCCAGAGTCAATACGCCTCCAGGCGCGCGCAGACTTATCTGGCGCGCACTCTATTAAAAGTTATTATAAATTATAGCCTGGTGCGATTTTTGAATGTCACTGTCAACTAAATGTCATCAAAAAGGCCGCAAATCACCGTTTTTAGGAGATGTACTGGAGGAGGCTCTTTTATTGATATTATAGGTAAATATAAGAATTTTAGTCATCAATGAGGTTCAGATGTATAGGAATTTGGAAATCGTGGAATAAACGGCAATTTTACTGACGTTTAATCATTCGATGACTTTCAAAAAAATCAAAAATCGCACCCCTGTATGTTATTCTGATATATTAGAAGCTATAATACTGTAACGTCATCAAAATCCGTTCAGTAGTTTTTGCGTGAAAGAGTAACAAACGTCCATCCATCCATCCTTACAAACTTTTATATCCTACTAATATTATAAACGCGAAAGTTTGTAAGTTTGGATGGATGGATGGATGGATGTTTGTTACTCCCTCACGTAAAAATATAGCTTATACATCAGAATAACACATAGGCTACAATTTATAAAGATATTGTGTGAATTGTCCATAATATTATGACGATAAGTTTCAAGTAAGTAGGAAAAAATCTACCATCTGCGAGCTATTCTGGTGTGCGCTGCCAAAACCGCTAGAGTTACACAAATGTAATGTATGATTGAAATGTTTATCTTAAATAGTCCTACAAAAAAGTTAAATATTAGTTATTTTCTACGCCACGCTAATATAAGCTACTCGAAATACTAATCCTGCGCAGACGGAAGTCGCGGGCACCAGCTAGTTTATAATATAATTAGGACTAGCAATTCCCCGCGGCTCCGCCAGAGGAACCTAAGTACTTACATGGATTTTCTAGACACTAAAACCTTAATCGGCCTAAAGTCTACACAATACTAAAAATTACAAATAAAAATGTAAGTACATAATTATTATTACTACCTATGTCTAGTTCTAGTCTGATAAAAATACTTTCACACATGTTACCTATTTTAATGCTCTTGTTCTCTTTACCATAGTTGTGCTCATGCGCATACTATGCAAATTATTATGATGCAAAACGAATGATTGCAAATTTCCAAATGCAACTACATTAAAAGTAAAGAAACTAGCCGTTTTAGCGAGTTTTTAAACGATTACCAACTGCATGCAGTGCGTAACTACGATTTTCGCAATCTCAAGGAATTCGCGTCTCAAACGGTCCCGATACGTACTTACTGTTATTTATTCTGTGTTGTTACCACAGACAAATAAGTAGATACTAACACCGGTACGTGTGAAAGTAACAGCGAATCGCTGAGCAAAGATCTTAGTAAGTTTATAGAATGGTCTTACTTTGATTCAGAACGCATTACATTACATTTAGCCGCTGTTTTAATAACTTTTCATTTAAAAAACCGACTTTCGCCATTGTATTCGACTAAATATTTGGATGAAAAAAAATGATGAAAGAATCATAGTGGTGAGAGGATTATGATACTTTTTGAATGCAAATGCTTGGTTTGTTACTGAAAATATCAAAATCGCCATATGTATGCCTACAATATTTGAGGAGTTCCCTCAATTCCTCATGGATTCCATCATCACAACTGGATTCTGAAAAAAATGAGACCAATCTGGAAGTATATCTATTCAAATAAAAAAAGAATTTTCCAAATCGGTTCATAAACACCAGAGATATGAGGTAACAAACATTTAAAAAAAAAGCACAACCGAATTGAGAACCTCCTCCTTTTTTGGGAAGTCGGTTCAAAAAGCCTCGCAGCTGATTGAATTGAGAACTATAAAATAAATAAATAAATAATGTTGGACATGGATTATTTGTTTGTAAGTTCTTAATGTTTTATTAAATAATGATAACTGTAAAGAATTGAATTTAATAAAATGTCGTCAGTTTTAAGTCTAATTTCAAAGCCTTGGATATTGCTTTTTAAGCTAAGTAGGTTAGGTGCTGTTACTTGCTTGTAGAGGATGGCCCTACGCTCGATAAATTAAAGACGTTATAAACGTCGCAGGAAGTCGGTGCATGGAGGTGGCTGAAGACCGTTCGTCGTGACATTCTAGGGGGGAGGCCCAATGTCCAGTAGTGGACTTCTACAGGCGGATGATGATGACACACATAACATAACATAACAGCCAACAGTCAGATGTAGTCCTGATCCCACACTAGGATTCCCTGTGTCGTGGGTATGAGGAACTACGAGTACCAGTGTACCATAACATCCAGACCCGGAACAAATATTTGCAAATCAGACAAAAATTTGTCCCGCAGCGGGAGTCGAACCTGCAACCTCTCTCATCTCAGCCGGCTACTCACCCGCCGCGTCACAGAGGTCAGAGGATGAGGTACTGTTATCCCTCTTAAACTTACGTGGTGTCTCTATATAACACTTAAACTTTAATGAGGTGTGTCTAGGTAGGTACCTATACTATTCTTAATTATTATAAGTAGCTATCTGAACTATGAAAATAAGCTTTATAATCCAAACTAATAAATACAAATATCGCCTACTTAATAGATTTTTCATTATAACATGGGAAAGACATGTAACACATAAGTACCTTGCGCAACCCCGCATGCGCGCCAACTTGTCCGCGACATGCGCCAGCGCACAGCTGAGATAAAACCTATCATTATGTACTTGAAAATTTACTCTATGTTTATCAAGTTACGGTGCATTTTCAATATAAGTAATGAGAATACGGGTATTATAATCAAATTGTTAGTTGCATTTTCTAACGTATCAAATTGGTGCTTCCAATAGCAGTTATTGCACTTTTAAATCTAAAAGAATTGCTGCAGGATAGAATGAATAATATAATAATATGTATTACTTAATATGTGTTTTGTTAGTATCGTAGAACTTCTTGTGAAAGAGTTCGTCCGGGGAAGTACTACCTCCGTACCTATTTCTGCCGCCAAGCAGTAGTGCTTGCATTACAGTGTTTCGGTTTGAAGGGTACGGGTGCCGGTGTAATTACAGGTACATGAGACTTTTGCCTTTTTGTACTGATCTCAGGGTCGGCAGCGCGATATATATTGAAGTCCATTGCTGGGCATAAGCCTCCTCCATAGAATGCCACGACAAACGGTCTCGGCAGCCTCCATCCACAGACTTCATGCGACCTTTGAGTGGGAACCTTCGTACACTATGTCATCTGTTATCGCCACTCGAGAATCTTATGTGATTTAACTTTGAAACGTTTTTAATAAACTGTCACCAGATTTACTAATGAAGTTAAATACCTACCTTAAGTTCTAACGGTAGCTATTACAATATCCTCCAATTTATTACAATGGCCGCTCCGTGATGGCGTCCATACTAATCAAGTTCTTACTTCGCTGCCTCTAATCCAAGGTGTGATTTTTCTATATTTCAACACTAATCATGCTTATTACTAGTTAATGAACCAATAATCGGTAATTATACTAGAAACTAACTCCGAAAAGGATTACCTTCCTGTTGCATTGTCTCATCCGTTCCATTTAGAGGTTGTCTACATAAATAACCAAGGAGTGCCGTGTTGTGTCCGGCCAAAGAATAGAACCCCTCCATCTCCTCTCGTAGATGTCGTAAAAGTCAACTAAGGGATTACACCAGGGGATGGGCAGCAGCATCCTCATCCAGCAGTGGATATCTACCGGTTGATTAAGACATAAAACAGCTCAACAATTAGATAAAAACTGATTTTGTTTTCGTAGGCAAACTTTTTGGATTGAGGAACTTTTTGAATTCTGCCCGTGATCTCTGATTCTTTTTCAATCTAGAATTTACTTAGTTTCAAAATCTCTTTCCCTATGTAGGTATGTAGATTTTATCAGATTTGTATGGAAAGGTGGATTCGAAGCATAGTGCTGTCATGTTAGAATTGTTTGAATTGACAGTGCTATGATTTGATCTCAGACTATAAATGTTAAAGTAGAAGCCAAGTTAGGTTCTAGAATACGTCTATTTTTTTCTAAAACGTGGAGCTATTGTTGTTTTTTACAACTAAAATCTTAGGAATTGAACATGGATAGATTGTTTTCCCTATCAGAGAAAAAGTTTGTGTTACCTACTCATAGGTAGCACCTCACTAATCATTTATGCATATGTCATCTATATACTTATGCAAATGTCACGCAAGTAGCACACCATTAGAATGCGGGCTTCGAACCCACTACGTTCCACAAAGTACCTATGCAATGTCTACACCCAGTGAATATGACCCGTATTACCATGTACTAAGATTCAACACTCAAAAAGGAGTTACAAAAGAAATCACTAACCTTCAGTGCAGTGTTGATTTGATTGTTGATTATTGATGCAATTAGATAGTAGATACGGTGGAATTACGAAGATTGAAGATAGGTAGGTACTTAGATACAGCCTTCGATTGGGTAAATTACGATATCTTTAGGAATCTTGGAAAAGTAGTTGTATATATATATATATATATATATATATATATTTCAATGATCGATCAAATCAAGAAATATCGGTACAAAATATCGGTTCCGTGATATCCGCAATGGCTATCAATCAATTCTATTATCTTTGAGATGTGTTCTAGACATATCTAAAAACCCGCAAATTGAATCAAAATAAGTTTATTTCCGACCAAATATAACAAAATTAATTGAAATGTATTTTTAGAAAAACAGTGCCATCTCTTGGCATGACTTGACTAGTGAGTCGTACGTTTGACCTTAAAGATAATCAACGATGGGGAATGTCAACTACGAACCGATATTTGTACCGAATAGTTTTTGAACTGCGTGCCTACCTTGGCCAGCGCTTCGGGCTTCCTTACAGTCTTTTCCCTTGTCAATTTGTGGATAGCTATTTCTTGAAAACAATCCACAAAATCATTAATCATTGCGAAATTTAAGAGCCCATTTGACATCCAGCTGCAAGCTTTCTAAATAGCAGTGTATGTATCTAATTTTATAAATGAGCAGGTGTGTTTAGCCGGTATTAAATTTAATATCTTGTCGACCGGTTATAGATCGCCGAGATACGTGGGAAAAAGTAAGAATTTATTGTTTCGGCCTAGGACACAAATCTTTTGATTAAAATTCAAATTAAAACAAACTCGGTCGAAAAGAATACGCAAATAAATAATAAACTCGAATACGACATTATAATCGAAATGGTTCATGAATTTAAAATTTTAGTTTATAGGACGATTCAAAATGATTTAAATGAATAAAATTCTTTTGATTTGTTTTGATTTAATACGAATAAGTTCTTTCTGGATTTCCAATGGCTGATGATGACGATGATTATGATGATGATGGTCCAGCTATACCATCATCATCACTATTATATATTATTATAGCTATAGCTATGGTCGTATGTTTTAGTAGGTACTGCGCGGCTGTCATCGGAGCGCGTTTTGTATGCGTTGATAAAACACGCGGGGCTTTTTGTAAATACAAAAAAATACTTTTACTATTGGCTCGATGCTGAAGCATGTGATAATTATGTAGCTTAACCCTTACTTGTCTTAAAACTGGTATTTTATGTATCGAAATCAAAACAAGGTGTCCGAAGGCCTCATTCTTACACCCAATTATTTTAGACACTACTCAAAGGCTGAATATAAAGAAACCATTCTACCACGGGTAATAAATTATAATGTATGTCAGTAATATTTTAACACGCAGGTGGGCCTGGCCGAATGTGATGAAAAAATTCGATTCATTTTTAACTAATTTTAAAAAAAGAAGGAGGTTCTCAATTCGGTTGTATTTTTAAATTCGTTTTCGGTCAAGGAAGATATGGTTAGGGCCTTATTCATAATCATTTTTAAACCTATTTTAGTTAAAATAGCTTTTGTTTCGTTCTCTCTGATGTAAAATGTCATACTTAAATGACAAGACAAAAGCTATTTTAACTAAAATAGGTTTAAAATACGATTATAAATAAGAGGGTAAGTACTTAGTACTTAATCCATGTTTTCGGTATCGAAATTAGTATCCAGCCAGTCAGGTCTACAGAATGTCAAACGGTCAATGATCTCACTTTTTGGCGGGAGAAACTTGACGTGCGACTTTTTTGTGTATTTTACTTTCTCGACCAACAATTTGTGAGCCCGTGGCACGGCTGTCGTTTCGTAAAATAAAATCAATAAATGTATTGTGAGATTCAGAGAAAATAAAATGTTGTAAGTTACAGAATTGTTACTTCACTAGTTGGTATAATATTTAGGTATTATTTTATCATATATCTATGGTTGGTAAGTATGTAGGTTTGTATGTAGTTAGTATTGTATGAATTAGTAGATGATTTTTACTTCTTTCGTATAATTTTGTAATGTTCACGTACCTACACCCCCGGCCATTCTTCAACCTTACAGATCTCTCTCCATCCAAAGGTTGTCTTGATGAAAGGTGAGGTTTATTCTGCTTCTAAGCTATAAGACCGCCCATTGTTCTTTTGAATTATCATGTTAAGCTTTGTTTATTATTTATTATCTTAAGTACAATAAAGTATTTTCTATTCTATTGTAATTCTTTTGTGGACCTACTAGTTTTGTTCGGGTGTTGTTAATACTTACCTACCATTTGTTTTTGACTTTGGTAAGATTTATTGAAATCATTTTTGCACTGTACTCAATTTAGTAATGTTGCAGGCAATTTAGTAGATCCTACTAAACGATTTTAAATTTAAGAAACTAATGGTTTCTTTTGAAGAACCAATTTCAAAAGAATGATTGAATCAAGTATTTAGTACAATGATCGTCACAATAATTCTTGAAATTCCTCAAACTATACGCCTTTTCTTGTGCCGTGGTGTGTCCGACCTTAAAATAGACCCCTCCGTCTCCTCCCGTGGATGTAGTAAAAGTAAATGTAAGTGATTACACCAGGGGATGGGCAAAAGCCTGAGTACCGATCACCAATCTGCCTGCCAAGGGAATCTGTATTCAATGTGGAAGGCCTCTTCGGGCAGTAGACGTAAACAGGCTGGTGATGATGATGATGGTGGTCTTTACAACGTCACATCACGCGTGAGAGTTTTGTCTCAGTGTTGTCTCAGTGGACCAGCTGTTAGCGTGAAAGCTATAACCTTGAACGGTCGTAGTGTCACAGAATAAGTACTAGCACTGTCGCACGATGTGAATGGATAGTCACTGTGACCTACAAAGGCTGCAACGTCACTGCATATCACTGTCAAATTGCCGACATTATTTAGGGTTCAGAAGTTAAATGGCTAAAACGAATACCATACAATTTTGTCATGTCTGACGTTCGTTGTCACACTCCCTCTAGCTCTAAACATATAAAATGTAGAGTAGGCTGATGATCGGAATGAGTGGAGGAAGTTGGAAGCCTTTGGCCAGCAGTGGGAAAGTAAAGGTTGGATAAAAAACCTCAGAAACGATATATTATCTAGGTACATTAAATTACATCCCCTCTAATATTTCTTATAAATTGTAATTAAAATAATGTGGGACCCTCACATAGCGTGGTCGACACGTCTAGTGCGGTTGAAACTAGCAGTTAAGTATTGGACAAAATATGCAAAACTATCTCAATGTCGCGTTTAATGTAATTTGTTCATCTGTTTCCTCGTAGCTCAGAAACTACTTGACGGATTTTGACAAATGAGGTCCCATATGAAGCATCTTGACTTTCCGCGCGTCATAAACTATTATAACAAAACACGGTAAATTCAATATGGCGGAAATGAAATGCAATTTTCCAACTTCGAATAAAATATAATTAATATGAATATAATTAGTTTGGTATCAAATAAAAGAGCTGGATGAGTACATTTCAAAAATATATCACACTTACGAAAAGTTACACAATAAAATAAAAGTTTAAAAACGAGACTACGTAAAAGCTGAAAACAAGTATAGAAGAAGGCCAAATCCACGGGTTATTCCCGTTCGTCCCCGAAGGGACCAGTGGGAAGGTTTTAGTAGCGTTAGTCTCCTAACTAAGATATTACGAGGGCTATTTTTTAATTAAACCACAATAAATACCTACAACGACATAGGCACCTACAATTTTTTAAATTTATTTATCTTTTTTCGAGTCCTTTGTAAATGGAGGCTTTTCTAAATAAAAATCGTCGAAGATTTGGCCGAGTAGGTACTTAGTTACTGATATTTAGACGTATTCACGTCTAAAGTCAAAATGTGACTTACGCTGTGAAGTAATGACTACCCTACTCTTCTTTCCACTGTATAACTCAAGGTTCGTGAGAGCTATAAAGATAATCCAGTACCATGTTCGTGAGAATCACGCTAAACTGCTATTTACCATCTTCAGTGGTGACTTATGCGTAAATTAAGTAGTACCTATACCTAGTTCGTGGCTCGTCTCTTTATAAGCAGAGCGTAGGAAAGGATGTTCTCTGAAACTTTACATAAACTGTACACACTTTTGATAAAATAAATAAGGAACATTGTTCTGTTATCTGAATAAAGACATGGAATTCATTTAGATACTTAATAAAATTGAATGGGTAATTTTCCTGCGTTGGTATTATATTATGTGTAAATACTTTGTATTTTGGGGTAAGAGATAATTTGTTTGTGTGTTTGTCTTTTAGACTATTTATCACCGAACGGCATTGCTGATATTTTCTTAAATAAGATTTTCACACCACCTGCTCGACAATGTCCAATTACAAATCATGCAACCTCAACGTAAAGTATAACATTGTCTCTCTAGGGATATAAAGTTGTATGAAACTCCCTAGGGATTAAAGTGATTTGAATTTGGAACGTCAAATTCATGTGGAGACACGTGGAAAACTCTAAGTAAAAAAATGCCCATATGGCATTGTAAAGAGGTTTGTTCGAAAATCGAACTGGCCACCATAAGCAGAACTCAAAAAAAAAGAAAAAGGTGCGTTTACAAAGAATGTGAAACAAAAGATTCATTTGTGATTTTCAGTAAATGCTATTGCAATATTCATGTTAATAAAAATTACAAACGATAGTGATTCTACTCCAAAGTTTCTCAAAACAAACGCTTTAGAGATTATTGATAATCTACTACCGCAAAAATAAAACAAGCCCTGGCTTTTTATTGTCTCGCAGAAAGTGTGAAAAGTAGAGTATGCTCCTCTGGAATAAAGCCTGTCTTTGTCTTGGGCAGCTTGAACCCCTCGCTTCACTCAGGACTCTATATAACTCCCTCGCTACACTCGGGAGTTAACTTTAGAGTACCTCGTTACGCTCAGGGTTCAATATGCCGCCCGCGACATAAGACACTCCTTTATTCCCTTAGTGCATAATCTACTATTGTCGTCTCACGACATAAGATATGGATAAAACTCCATGCGGCCGAGTCGTGGGCGTTCTACTAGTATTGTCATAGTGTTTATGTATAATCAGGCATTACATATACATACACTCATATGATGCTCGATTGGTATGTGCATTGCACACGTTTACGAGTCGTGTGCTTTACAATTCACGGCTACAGCTTTCGTCGTGCTGGAAATACTTTATTTATAGACTCTTCTACCTGCTCAATTAACTTTGTAGAATGATCAAAAGTCAAAAAGTATTTTGTTCATTGAAATCACAAGGATGCACCTGATTCTTCTAGGATTGCTCGCGTTAGAACAGGAGTAATGTTAGTTTATAAGAAGATTCAAAATGATGGTCTTATAAACTAAAATTACTCCTGTTCTAATACAATCAATCCTAGAAGAATCAGAAGAATTTAATGATCCTTCTTACAACTTGGTAGGAAGCGCATGTATCGTTTCGTGCCTCGAGGACAAGGAGAACCTAAAAATACAGGTAGTCAAAATCAGCAAAAGTTTACAAGACATCACATGCTACGCTTGATATACTTATAAATAACAACCTAATAAAACCATGTAGTTTGATAGGTATCTATAGATATTGAAAGCTTACATTTTAGAAGTCGAGGGGCAGATCGACATCTGGCCACGCGGCTTTATTAATTATTGTTATCTAATTGTTTTGGCTTTATTCATTATATTTTGTTATTGGCTTTATTAATTATAGTTATCTGTTTCGCTTTCTTAATTAGATTATTTTTATGTCTAGGATTTAAATCATCGAATAGGAAGTATATTCTGAAGTAGAATATTGATTATGTTGTTACCAGAGGGATGACGAAATCATACGATTGCCACTTTTAATTCTGTGTTCTTCTACAATTTGGTCATTTAGAGGTCTCGAAATCGATATAAATTCTTTAGTAGGTATCTATAGACCGTTTATGCCATTATTCTTGTATCAAAAGTGGCTATGTTAGCGATACAAACCCTTTTTTTCTGCAGTGTACCAATTCTTTGATACTATAAATGTTTCCAAAACATTACACCGCAATGCGGTAGACCAAAACGAAGATGGCGCGACGAGGTTGATTCATATTTCTGTCTGGCCTACTTTTCAGTGAACGGTAATAAATGATCGATTTAATTGTAAATTGGGAAGGCCCAGCTGTGGGACGATGCTGGCTAGTAATTAAAAACACTTAATGGATATTCTAGGGTGCTTGCGTTTGATCTGACTTATCATCATCAGCCGCTTTCCTCTGCTGGACAAGGCTGCCCCCATATAATGCATTGGGGGCTTTGCATGTATGGTAACGCAGGTAGATGCTGCTACCCATCCTTTGGTGGGCAATAATTAATAAATAATAAATAACGCGCTATTTATATCGCAGGAAGAAAGGGTCATTGGGCGTACAAAGTTCTTCTCACGTAAAAGGTAATTTCAATAAAGTAACCTTGAGATAGCTCGTATAAGGTCAATTATAGATCACTCAATGTACTGTTCAGTGAAAAATTCAATATAGTCGAGTTCACCAAAGTAATTTTTTATTAATTCTACACCCACCAACATCGTAGTGTAGAAATCGTATGGGCTTAGGGCAATACTGATTAGCTTACTTCAAACCCGTGTTAGTGGATTTCAAACAGGATGGAATAAACAAAGCTTATAGGCTCTGCGTTAAGAAGGCGTACTATAAGAATTTGCCCAACAAAATTAATCTATAACTCAGTATCTACGGGTTCTACGAGTTAAATATTTTGGAATATGAAAGTTTTATATTTTTGCATCTATTGTGTAAAGTTGAAAACACGATATGTAAAAAAAACCTCGATAGTTTTATTTAATGAAAAATCCTTGTTTCCCACACGTTTTGAAAGAAATCTCAAGAACCCTACGGTGTTTTAAGATAAATTTTACTACAACAAGTAGGTAATTACTATTTATTCTTATGCTTAAATCAGTTTTTTGATAAACGCTTTATTTTCGCCATAATAAACAAAGAACTTCATTTTTGTGCACGACACTCGCTAGCGCGAGCGAGATGGCGCGCGGGTTATCGCTTGCGTTAAAGAGGGAGCCTAAATTGTAGTATAGTGCCCTCTTAATAATATAATGTCTATCAACGCATTGCTTAAGCTTTGTCAGTCAGTGAGTTAGTCACGCAATAATTTTTTCCACATTCATAATCGATAAACATTTTTTTTATACGTACAGATACAGCGGTCCGTACACACTTTACTACGGTCAGAAGCGGCCGTAAAAGGCATGCAATCAATTCAAGGAAACTTTACAAGAAAAATTTCGCTTTTTACCGGTTTCATTCATTACATAACGTTTAACACGAATTAACTTGTACTTTGGACTTATTGATCAGGCGCGTGATCAGAAGGCGTCTCGTAATTATTTTAAAACCACGCTGAACGTTGACCGAATCGAGACTGAATTGCGAATTGACTAAAAACAGATGTAGATAATGGAGATTAACATAACATAACTCCCAACAGTCATACATAGGTAAATCATACGTATATGTTCTGGTTTGAAGGGTATGAGTGCCGGTGAAATTACAGGCACATGAGACTTTTCATCATTATGTCTCAGGATGACGGGCGCGTGCAATGTTACAAGGGACGCATCCTAGGTGGAGGTGACCTAAGAGGTATTGCTGGTATTTATAGGCTGGAGTTATCTAGTTTACCTGAGTATATCTGGATTCAGGCTGGCCACAAGCCAGTTCAGTCACATGTATATGATAATCTATCTTATTTAGATTGCTACGTGTGAAAACAATAGGAGAAATCATCAGGATTCTTGTACATTTATCAGTTTTATGATAGTTGCGCTCCGCGGTTTCACCCGCGTGAATAATGATGAAAATTGATGGTGATGATGATGATGAAAAGTAGCCTATGTGTTAATCCAGGACGTAAAGTATCTCCATTCCAAATGTCACTCAAATCCATTCAGTAGTTTTTACGTGAAAGAGTAACAAACATCCATCCATACTCACAATCTTTCGCGTTTATAATATTAGTAGGATAGGATTTAGTACTTTGGCTACAATTAACGATTTAGTACTGAGCCACCTCGACCGGCATTTTTTTTCCGGAGTTCGCCGCCCGTGCTTTTAAGAAAAAAAAACATATATCCTCTCATTCCGTCGTCTCGGGTAAATAGCACCATATAGAGTCCTCATTGAGCAAGGCTGCGATATCGCATACAAAAGACTGACGTGCAAATAGACACAGTGTGCATAGCTGTCAGTAGAAAGCAAAACGTCTACAAAATAGTACCTACACCTATTCTGGTTCGAATTAGCATTGAGGTATGTGTTTGTAGAAACGGAATGTCGGTGTGATAATTAAAAGCTGGTAACATTTGAAATTGAAAAACTCAATTGAATTTTTTTAAATGATAATTATCGACTCGTTAAATTACCTTAAATTACTACAAACATCCATCCTGATTTGGATGTATGTTATTACAACAGGCAACCGTTAGGCTGAACCGATTTTAGTGAAATTTGGTAAAGTGATCAAATGGTTTGGTCAAATGGTTTTATTTCGGACAACAATGAGATCTATTTTGTTAGTGAAACTTATAACAAATATTTAGTCCCAGTAATATGTATTGTAAATGTAAAAATTTGTGAGGGGGATGGATGGATAGATGTGTGTTACTCCAGAGACAAGTATATTATTTACTTGTCTCTGCTTTTACGCAAAAAGAAACTTTACAGTATTATAGCTTATTCATCAAAATAACATATAGGCTATAATTTATAATAGAGAATGCACGTGAGCGGAGCCGCGAGCAAATGTCTGAATAGATATAATGAAAAATAGAACATGCCAAAAAAACTATACGAAGTTATATAGTGGCAACATAAATGTACCTAACCATAATTTGCAAAGTATTGCATACTTTGCAAATTATTGTTACTTTGTTGTAGAATACGTGCGACCATTAAATCACGATTTTAATACTTTTTAAGGTGCAATAAAATACAAATTACGAATGTTCTTGAATGTTAAAAACTGTATTTGGGCATTCGCTGTTAATTCCAGTAGTACATTCATTATTTTTGACAATTTGTTATCTAGATAATGCTCTACAATTTCAGAAAACAATGCGAGTTACAATTTCTTACACATAAATTTATTGTTTTTTGTGATTCAAACAACTTAAAGGTATTAACTGGAGTCCAGTAAATAGCCTGTTTACGTTTAATACTGGACGAGGCCTCATATACTGAATTATAAATAATAATAATGAAGAATATAAATAAATAAATGTTAGACATTTCACACAATATTATCTAGCCCCAAGCTAAGCGGAGCTTGTGTTATGGGTACTAGATAACTGATATACTTAATACAATAACATTACATAGATAGATATTTTTTATTATAAATAGAAAAATACCCAGAACAGAATGAAGAGAACATGAAGAGATTTGCCATAATTACCACGTTTGACAGGCGGATTGGTTCGCATCCCCTGCTGTAATCCCTTAGTAAGGCTTTTACTACATCATCATCCGAATCTTTAAATGAAAATCCTAAATCTTCAAATTCCTAAAAGGAATAAAAAGGAAACGGAAAATATTCGTAATTAAAGAAAGAAAGAAAGAAAGAAAAACAGTTTATTTATGATCTAACAAAAAACACACAAACTCTAAAATATCAAACATATTAAATAACAATGACAAAATGTGTGTGCCAGTTGCAAACCACAAAAGGGAAAAAAAAAAAAAAAAAAATTTGGTGTATAAAATTGTGTAAATTAACTACAAAGTTTATTGGTCTAGTGGTTACTATATTAGCCTTCTTGTACGCAACCCTCTCCACGCGAGTCCAACTCGCACTTGACCGGTTTTTGAAACAAAAAACCAGAAAAAAAATGTAGTTCAGTTAAAAAGTCCGTCAGGTTTTTTTTATACTAATAGGCAAGCAAACAAGCTTAATACCCAACTGGTAGAAAGTAGTTACCGTAGCCAATGGACGCCTGCAATGTCAGAGGCACCAAAAGCCAGCTGCCGACCCTACTGCGCCCTGCCGCATATCGGCCTGCGAGGTGTACGTGGAGCCTTAACATCAGATGGGAGCCAGTTCTATAATTAACTATAATAAAAATAACTGAGGCCTAAGTACGAATATCTATCGTTACCGAGACGCTAGCGAGATGATCGTAAACTTCAAATAACTCACAAAGATTTCAAGTTACCCCGGTGTCACTGGCCAATATTTGACATTTGTGGTCATCTCTCTAGCGTCTCGGTAACGTTAGTTCGTCCAACCCCACTGGGGGGTTAGTATGGGTTTTGATAGTTTTAGAAACTATATGAAGTTTCGTTTTCTTCCATAAATTTACTTGCAGCGCCCATAGCGAAAACGAGAAGAAAACTAAGGACACTGTCAGTAAATGTAAGGAAAGAAATGAAACTTCATCTAGTTTAGAAAACTATCAAAACCCATACTAGACGTACTGATCCCAGTAATTTTGTTGGTACGATTAGATATTCAATCATGTCATATCTTTGATTAGCAAAGCGTCATTTCACCTTGACTAGACCGCTTTGGAATTCATACCGTGTTCCAACCAGTTTTAGTCTATGAATAACTAAGCAACTAATTTGAATGTAAGGGTTGACTGGTGATAAGTTGAATATTGACAGCCTCAATACAACTTGAAGGTGAACCAACTACAGAAAATACTTCTGCGAGATAGAATACTTGGCACAAATTTGGTAGAGTTTGGCTCTACATTTTTAACCTTTTATTGGTTTGAAAAACTACCAACCAAGAGCACCGGTAAAGCTCTCAAAATAAGCAAGTTGAAGTGGCAATGGGCATGGCATATAGGCCACAGAACCGACAACCGTTGGGGAATAAAGATTCTCGAGTGGCGACCAAGAACTGGACGACGCTGTTGGAAGGCCGATAAACCGACAACATTTTAAAGATAGTCGGTGGGTGGAGACAGCTCGAAACCGTTCGTCGTGGCATTTTATGAATATATCAAGCGTCTACAAGCTGACAATGTTGATAATGACTGGTTTTAAAAGCAAGTTATTTTTGCTTTCGCACTCATCCTTCGAAAATACTTGGACATAAATAGATGTGGTACTACCAATTTTACACGTTAAACTCGTTTAGTAGCTGGAGAAATGTCATCCTCAGTTATTTTTTATGTACTTGCCTACATGTAGAATGTAAATGTAAATATACAAGTAGATATATATGTTTAGGTAAGTACATTTGAGCAGGAAATAAGGCGCCTGTCTATACTTCAATGTAGACCCTGGAGTAGGAATGAGCTGACTACGGAGAGAGGTCAAGAGCCTACAGAGTTGCCCGTTTTAACTTTGTCATCAGTGGCAGTTGATATTCGTTTCATATTTTATACTAAGTTGCCGGATGTTACTCCGGGCTCAGACCGTTAGTTTAGACACAACAATGGGCCCTAGACAGCCTAAAGCCTAGATTTCGTAGTCGATTACGTGAAGGCTGACTCACTACTCTTAAGATAGCCTGGCTATCTTGAAACTCCGGTTTCGATTAGTCATTTCAAGATGTTGTATTTTTTAATTTATTATAAAGAAAACCGGATTGTTTCGACTTTCGAGTTGGAAATGGCTAGGTCCAAATTGGTTGACTGTGTTGAAAGTCAATGATTTTCGGCAATCAGTATTTTAGTTATTTTTTAAATCTATTTGCGGCACGTTATGTGGGGAAATTGCTGTCATTCCACCGGTAGCCTTTGTATCTTGGAAAGAATTTCCTGTCTCAATCCTATCCGCAGGGAATATCCAGGGGAACTTGGCCGTTATCCAACAACGCAGTGACGAAAGCTGATAGGTAAATACAAAATTAAACAACATAACCACTTATAGAAACGGGTTATCATTTTACAAATATCCTTCCCGCTCAACTTTGAGGGTTAATAAAACCCAAATACCCTAAGACCCCGAAATAGATTACCAAATAGTTTCTATGCACTAAATCAATGCCGTACGGGTACGAGGGGTACCGGACGGTGACATCAACGTGGCTTTTTTGACCCTCATATTACTTCGAATTGAACTTGATCGCGAATGACCATGTTAGTCGGTTATTCACACATGATTTGTTACGTAGTTATTATATTAAAATGTTATGATAATCAAATCTTGCGGACAGGATATTTTAATATTCACAATTCTTTTAATTCTTATAATTCTTTATTGCACACAAAAAATACTTACAAACAAGTAAAAATGAAAGACACGTGCTAAGGTGAGCGTAAGCCTTAAAATAGGTTTCTTCCAACAAACCTTTGAGGGTAGAGAGAAGGTGATAAAGTTGTATCACAACAATTGGCAGTGAATGTAAAAAATCTGAAAAACTAAATACGAGACGATCTCAAAATACACTCGAGAGCAATAAATCCGGGTCACTTAAAGAATCCTAAAAATCTCGGAAACTAAAAATGCTAGGTTAATGCAATAAATTGTATTTAATAGACAATGTAATACTCCTTAAATGAAGGTATTAAAACTTCTTAGTTATTGTAAAGTTATATCATAAAAAAATCAAATTTGAAAAAGGGCCACTTTCGAAGATGGAACTACGAAATTACAGCATTTGGTTTTGCTTTTGTTTGTAATCTGTCATTTATCATTGTTTGATTTCTGTTTTTTTGTTGTTTTTTTTCTGCGTAAACGCAGTAATGGAAGCACGAGGAGGCAATACGAAGTATTAAAATTCAAGAAAATCGTAATAAAGTTCAAAAATTTCATGTTTCCTATTTTTGTTTTAAGGAGAGATCAGCAGTTTTTTTCTTTATGTAATTTTGTGTTAATAAAATGTATGGTGACTCATATTTTTTTTACCTTCATTTAAGGAGTATTACATTGTCTATTAAATACAATTTATTGCATTAATCTATCATTTTTAGTTTCCGAGATTTTTAACATTCTTTAGTGACCCGGATTCATTGCTCTCGAGTGTATATATAAAACTATAGACAAAATAATATAATTCATATTTATTAAGGCAGTACTCCAACCAAACAGGGCGTCAAGCTGTTTTTTCAAGCCTCTCTCCTCGTTAAATAAAGCAAGTAGAAAAAAAAATTAAAAGTCACCACATATATTTGACATTTTGTCATCAAGTTCCACGATTGGTTTTATGATTTAACGTCGTAAGTACTCGACAATAAACCCATGAAAAAATTGAAATATATCATGATTTTGTACATCTTCTCTTAAAGTTCACGTTACTGAATTTTTTGGTTTACACAATTGGATAGTTAATTTAATAGTAGAATTATTACACGATTTTTTTTTTAAATGGGTTCTCTTTATTTTTTATGAATTATATTTCATGAATCCGTGCGAATCTGGCTGTGCGCAAGGAGCGGACCAGTCAGCCGCCGGTTCTCGGACGGACAGCTAGATGGCAGTACTATTAGAACGGACTACATAGGTGTAACTTAAATAAATAATTTGCGATGTATTGTACAGGCGAAGTCCTCAAGGTCATTTGGTCAGGGTAGTGCCTTAATAATTATTTCTCCCTCTGGCCACGTGGTCCTACAGCCTTTGTCCTACCGATCGGACCACATGAACTTTTTTTTCCGGTTGGTTTGATAAACTAATCGGACTATAGAAACTGACGTTTTCATAGACCACGTAGTCCCACTAATCGGATCACGAGAACTTTTGATTTCCTGTTGGTTCGATTAACTAATCGGACTATAGAAACTGACGTTTTCTTAGACCATGTAGTACCGCTAATCGGATCACGCATTCTAGACATGAGTAATGCGACTAATGCATCTTTGGGCAGATCATCCGAACTACAAATTGTTTAGAAGGGTAGCACTCCAATAAATCAGTTGGTTGGGAGAAGGAATCCAAAGTTGAGCATTCTCAATGTTTTGAAAAAAGATTCGGACTTTTATATGATCAAAATGAAATACGTAATAATACTTCTTAGAAATACGAAAAGAAGTGATTCGACGTGATGAATTTATCTCAAATACTAACACTGCTCATTAATTTTGATATGGAAGTCAGATTCTTTTTGGAAAGATTAGCGTGGAAAGACTCGCTTTTTAAAATGTAACGTTGGACACATCTCTAGTATCTATATAATTAGAATGTAATTAGTTTTAATTTGAGTTTGAATTATTTTGTGGAGTTGTGACCCTTGATTAATGTCCAATAAATATTTTACCTGATCTATATCGTCGTATGTAACGTCTCATACTAATAAAAGAGGTACTTAGGTTCAAAGGTACATTAATGGGATTCCGTTAAATAAATATAATATTGTAAATAATATAGGGTACATTTAAATGCATATTAGAAAATGATTAACTTTTGAGAGGTGAGAAATTGAGCACCATTAAAAATGAGTTCATGTGGTCCGATCCGTAGGACGAAGCGGAATTACATTTCCTTGTAATCCGATTAATCGAACTAATAGGAAAAAAAGTTCATGTGGTCCGATCGGTAGGACGAAGCGGAATTACAAATCCTTATAATCCGATTAATCGAACTAACAGGAAAAAAAAGTTCATGTGGTCCGATCGGTAGGACAAAGGCAGTAGGACCACGTGGCCAGAGGGGTTATTTCTAATGCAAATTAAGATACCCTTATATCGTCGTACAATATTGTGCAATGTGTCAAACTCAAATAACTGACGTGTGGGAACAGCTTCTAATGCCATTCCCGAGTGTAAATCGATGTTGGATAACGAGTACTGTTATGACTTATGAGTTACTTAAGTATATCTTTTTCATTGCGATGGTGAGTTGGAAGTTGGGATAGCCTAACTCTATATTGTACAAACTTCAACCAAGCAAAGGAAGAGTAAAGTATGCATTGAAGTTTTATGAAGTCATATTGTATTCAGGGTTATCATATTCTCAGCATTCAATTAACAATATCGTAGTTAGAATTATTAAAATCGTACTAAATTCCAACGGTACATTTTAGATTTAAGCGAATCAACGTACTGTAGACATAGGTACTTGACAAAGAGGTCGTGCTTTTGCAATACAGTTTTCAATGGAATGTATACATTCTTGCCAAACTTGGTATGAGGTCACACGCATACCTTCGTACGTAGTATAAAAATTCCTTGGTTAGAACTCAGACTTCGGTCTCTGTTAGTAAATGTATAAGCAGTAGATACTAAGTAGAGGTTACCAGAATTATTACCAGGTTATTCTCAGAAGGCTCAAGCATCTAGAAAAACCCATAAGGAAACAATAATCGTATTTGTTACTGCATTTACCACAGTCACAGATATTACATCATAAGTTACGTGGTGAGAATCTTATAGTAAACGTAATCTACTGCAGTTTATGCATTTCATTTTACGATGGGGCTTTGAATGTGTTTTCTTGGTTGTAGGTATTCAGGATGGGGGAGCTCCATAGGTTAAGAGTAGAGATAAATTCACAAGCCTATTGGTTTAAACATATTAAGGGTTGTGTCAAAGTAGGGACACGGACGGTTATCCATCGTGCCCCCTTATAGGACAAAAAAGCAGGGAAACGAGAAACAAGGCTACCTTTTCCAGTAGTAAAATTAGCGCTCACAAAAAACTATGATTTGGAAATGGTTACCAAAACCCTGAAATGCTGGCGAATTCTTCAGGTGATGAATGCTATCAGACACAATAAACTCACTCTAATGTACTCCAATATAGATAGATAGAAAATACTTTATTGCATAAATATAACAACTCAACAAGTAAAAAAAATCTTAATATGATCAACAATAGGTGATCTTATCGCTATGTAGTGATCTCTACCAGACAACTTTTGAATATACTTACACGCATAAGTGTATAAGGCTTTTACATAGGCAGAGCTTCAATGGGCGTCTTTTTAATGTGGGTTGCACAGTCGAGTCGTAGGAATGTACGTGACTAGTGGTGAGCTCATCGCCACCATTTTCCACGACCAACTCTGCTAACGCTTTCTTGCTGTAATAACACATTCCTAAATAAGCCAGCAGCTAGGACACATCAACAAATGGAATCTAATCCGGGTGACGGTTGCTAAAGTCGGTTAAACCTTTGATAGCTGAAATAGTTTTTGTCTTATTTTGACGTGTGCCATTTTACATCAGAGAGAACAAAACAAAAGCTATTTTAACTAAAACAGGGCCCTTATTCGCTATAACCAAACGTAACATAACGCGGGCTCGTATACGATATCTGCGTGGAATCATCGGTGAACCGTATGGGTGACCTCTCACGTTATTGACTAGGAATCTCTTAGGTCATAGCGAATAACCACCCATGTTTAAAAAAATGTTATGAATAAGGGGGCTATTGTTTGGCCCCGTTTGGTATTACCCTTATTACGTCCATGAAGCTTCATACACACAACTTCATACAGTTTGTTAGCACTTTAAATAATGAAGCTTGAACTAGAGAAAGGTGTGAATGATAACGTCAGGCTTTCCGTTTTAAGTTAATGTAGACGTAACAATGAATTGTGAACACTATGGAGAAATAACTTAAGGTTATAATGTTAATTTCGTTGTACCTAGGCACATAGTGAAATAAATTAACAAAGCAGGAAGAGAGGCAGAAACATTCGTACCTATTTATTGCATTTCAACTATTACAATAGCTTTTATTTATGTACCTTGTGTAATGTATAATGTTCTCTTGGTTTTAAAAAGGCTCTAACAGTAGACCAGCGTAGGTTGTTTATGACCTGCATATGCTGAGTTGAGACCTTTTTGTAATAGCAATACTCCTTTTTTTGTTTTTCATTCATTCATTTACTAAGCCCTTATAATTTAATATTCCATTGTCCTATCGTACTAATATTATAAAATGCAAAAGTTTGAATGTCTGTTATTTAATCACGCCATAACGACTGAACCGATTTAAATGAAATTTGGTACATAGATAGATTATGACCTATGGTATCAGTATAACGAGCAAAACCGCGGGCGGACACTAGTGTTTAAAAAAGGAACATAATATGTCGTGCAAATTGATATTAAAGTGTTCCTTTCTCCGTTTTCCAGGTGGAGTCAGGTCGTGAAGAGTTAAAGAAAGAGCGGGAGATCATGCAGCTAGTGGCCGGACTTCAACTGGGACCAGATGAGGTGGAGCGGAGGGAAGTTCCACCTCATCTGCTGAGGCAAAGACATGCACCCAGGTAATGAACCTTTCGATGTACCTACAAAGTTAGTTCACGTTTGAAATCGTCTTACAGTGCGGAAACTATAGCAGTGATCATTATCAGTACTTGGGTGACTGAGTTTTGCTCGGAAAACTAGGAAAAACGCATTTTCCTAGACATGAAACCTAGCTAGATCGATTTTTTCAAATACCCAATATAGCAAAAATCTAAATCGTTCAAGCCATTTTCAAGATCTCAAAATAAATCAATAGAAGAAAGAACTTAAGGGGCCTGCGAAGGCCGCAAGCAAATTCAATTTGAAGCTAGTGTCAAAATCAGAGCTATCCCATTTCGGCACCGGGGCCGGCTGAAACGCACGAGATGTGCGTCTGATTCCCGCTGCGGGACAAATGTTAGCATGATCTGCAAATATTTCCGGGTCTGGGTTTTGTGGTATCATTGTACTCCTTGATACCCATGACACAGGGAATCCTAGTGTGGGATCAGGATTCAGGACTACGTATAGTGACTGTTGGGTGTTGTTTGTTTGTTCGTTTATCTATACGATTAATTGCTTATCTGGGTCAACAAAGTGAAATCTCTTTTGATCACCTCGAAATAAAGTCAAAGGTGATGTGATGGATGGTAGTTAGTATCTTTTCTTCAACTCAACATCATCATCATCAGCCCGTAGAAGTCCACTACTTGACACAAGCCTCCCCCATAGAATGTCACGACGATTGGTCTTGAGCGGTCTCCATCCACCAACTTCCAGCGACCTTTAAAATGTCGTCAGTCCATCCAGATGGGGGGCCACTGGGTTTTTTTTTAAATTATTTTGTATCAATTTTTCTTACGTTTCAGATAACCTCACGCCACACCTGAGACGGCATCACAGCTGAGCACCACGCGCGTGCGATCAACCGGAAACGACTCAATTTACCTCGATTCGGATTACATGCCTTGCAGGCTTCAACTGTACCCCCATACGAATAAGGACCAAAATGAGCTTAAAAGAAACCGTTACGGTCACAGAATCGATTGAAAAATAATATTTAGGTTTTAAGGTTGTAAACGTGAGTCAAGATGGAGAATATTTTATAACAACGATATTTAAGGCTGTAGCTAAGGTACCTTGTAAGTTTTTGATAAACTTTTTTAAATACATTTCAATCTTATCAAGGAATTACTGGTCTTAAAACTAAAAACAATTATTGTACTTAAATGTAGTGCGTAATTATTCTGAGTTATTACTAAATACCTTTACCTAAATACACTAATAGAATCTACATTGTGGAACTACCTATAGAAATCTTCATCAGCATTTTCTTTGATAACAAATTTTGAATATTTATAACCGCTCAAAACTCAAATAAATCATCTGGCGTTTTTTATTGAAGAAAATTTATTGCCACATATGATACACAATAACACATATATAATAGTATACATATGATAAGCTTAACGAACTATGACTCGTCAACGATTAAAAACATAACGCTAGATACTACAGGTAATATATACTAGCTTTACCCTGGCATTATGAAGGCAAAAGAGAAATCATTTATAAAGAAGCAAATAAAAAACAGGGTACAGTACCTTCACGACGAATGAATCAAGACAAATGATCAATCCCCTATTTGAAATCCTCAATTTGAATTCTGCTACAAAACCGATAACAAAATCGAGAAATAATTAAAATTGTTTCCGTTCAGTTTAGGGTGGGGAAAGTTATTAGTAGTATTTGTAAAACTATACGTAAATTATTTAAAAGTCAACTACAAAATTTTACACAACGAATGGTTTAAATTATTAGACCACGTAATCTTGATATTGTTATTTGAGATTAAAATAAGTATGTACTAGAAGACGATAGTACTATTTTCCGCAGCTGGAAATGAAATTGCTTTAGGTTATTTCTCATAGCAGGATAATGAATAATAAATGAATAATCAACACGGTATACTCTAGTTTATAATGTCTCGTCAAACCCTCTTATTATGTGGGCTAGTCCAAATAAAACCCAGTTTTAAATATCTCATCTTACTTTGAAATTCAATTAGAAGGAGACAAGGATATTTTAATGTTTAACCCTGGGGTTTCTTTAGACTTTTTAAACCATCTCACGAGACTATAATGTTTAATTTTGGTTCAAATTTAGTATCTAATAAATGAGTTTTTTTATTTTTATTATTGTAAATAGAAACTGCTACATAGAATAAGTTTTTTTTACGTCTACAAGATAACCCAAAGTAAAAAATTACAAGGTTTATCTATTGTATAAAATAATAAGCTTATTCAAAAAGAGAGGGCTTCCATTAGATCGTAATAACATTATACCAAGAATTGCAACTGCCCAGAAGACAGCAGTTTAGAGTTGCAATGGCTTTAATTAACAAAATTTCCAATTGCTGTGCCTACTCCGTTACGGCTGAAGGTTAACTTCAGGCCAGCCTAGTTATATGGCAGTAAAGTACATGTGTCAACTCAATTTTAAATGTTTTCTTAAGCCGTAAAGTGCATCACACACGTAGCAGATGCGGTAATATTTTATATGCGTATAAAAACTTATCGCATCTGAAGGTATCACACACGTAGCAGATACGATAATATACGAAAATCATACATTCACGCGGAAACCTTCAAACTGTAATGTATTTCAACTTGTATACACAGATATCATCTGTCCATCTTTTGATATATGTCGGCCTATAGATGTTTGACGGTAAAATATAAGTGATCTGCTACGTGTGTGTTGCTCCTTGAGTTTAGTATAGAGAGCGATATGGACAGATACGCGCTTAGATACAGATATCTTACCGCATCTGCTACGTGTGTGAAACACTTAATACCTTTAAGTCTAGATTATGTTACTATAGATTAAAAAATGTCCTAAAAAATCTGTACTTACCTACAACAAATTAAACAATATCAATGTATAATTAATATAATTATACATTGATATTGTTAATAATTTAATATGTAATTATTTCTTGCAATTTTAGCTCTAATGAAGCCACAGCGAATAATTTATCTTTATCACAGACTATGTAAGATTTTTGTCAATTCATACACAGTATAAACCTAATACGTACCTACCAATATTTCAATGATAAAATACGAGCGCATTAGGCAGAACTGTACAAAAATAGGTGTATCTGAATGTTTATAAAAATATGAATAGTTTTTATATTAGTAAGGTGAATAGAACTAAGCTTAGTAATTATCACAGTCGGTTGTATATTTTGGTAGATCATTATTTTAACGCATTTGTTGAATTAAACACGTAACAGCAAAGAGTTAGATAATGGTTAAGGAATATTTTACCTAAGTAGATTAGAAAAAAGTATACAATTGAACCCTCAAATATTTTTTATAGTTCAATATCAGATTCGAACTACATGAAGTCGGATTGTGAAGGTACGAAAAGTGTTCGAGTATTTGTATGAGTTTTGTAATAAGTATATATGCCAATTGGTGCATCAAAAATGGTAGCGATTCTGTACATCTTTCTTTTAATTTTAACTGAGCTAAAGTTATCACGTTCCCTTTTATTTCAGTCTATCAAAAAGGGCTCGCAATATCTTAAGCGCACTTAAAATTTAGATAATACTGCATAGAATCGCTACCAACATGTAACAATGTCTTTAAAGAAACATGTAAGATTTTTGGGGGTACAATATAGATTATAAAACTAATTATTTAAAATGTGTTAGTTTTTGTCTTATATTGAATGATTATAACAGATAAAATATAATAATAATTATTGTAAATAAAGTCAACATGTATTTTAAATATAAAAACATCAAAATATTATAGGCTATGAGTGCCATTGATTCAATGTTTGTTTTTAAACATAAAACATGGAATTCTTTATAAAATGTTGCTAAGTAGATATTATTTTGGCTGAATTTCAGTCAGTTTTATATTGCTTGTGAGTATTCAATGTATAAAATATGAACTTAGAATGTGTCTATAACGTAACACTAAATATCAATCTATTTCAACAATAAAATAAGTCTATAAATTGGCATTTTTATTTCTACTTAATTACCTGGGTTTGGTACAGTCAGTTCAAGACAAAAATTCCCTTTAAAAAGCAACCAGTAGTTTTAACTTTATCCTGTACCTACCATAAAACGGTGGCAGCTCTGTACGCTATTTTTGTGACTGAATAATCTTGTCTATCTATGTGAATGTCTAGAAGACCCTTTTTCGTACCTAGGCACTAATAGATTTTTTACTGATTAAATCTACCTATTTAATTGTGTAGTGGTGTGGCCGGCCTATGAATAGGTACCTCTTTCTCCTCCCATGGATGTAGCTAAAGCCTTAATAAGGGATTACAACAGGGGATGGGGCAGCAGCATCCATCTGAGTACTTATTACCAACTGCGATCACCAATCCGCCTGCTAAGCGTGGTGATTATGGCTAAGGAGGCTTTCTCTAGCAGTGGACGTAAACAGGCTGGTGATTATGATAATTTAGCTTTGGCGTAGGCCGTAGCGTAGCAAGAGTGACGTAGCAAGGTTGAGGTAACAAGGGGCGTAGCAAGGGTTACGTAGTAAGGGTGACGTAGTAAGGGTGACGTAACAAGGCTGAGAAGTCTAGAATGTTATACTCAGTTGCAGAATAGGAAAAAAAACAGTATTATATTATTATACCTCTGTGGCGCGGCGGGCGAAGGTTCGCCTGCGACTTAGGAGGTTGCGGGTTCGATTCCCGCCTCGGAACAAATATTTGTACGATCTGCAGATATTTTTGTTCAGGGTGTTCTGGATATTTTCTATGTATAATAAAAAATATCTGTCTATGTAATGTATAACACAACATTGCTTATACATTACATATACACATTATGTTGCCATAACACAAGCTCTGCTTAGCTTGGGGCTAGATAATGTTGTGCATTTATTTATTTATAAGCTCAATATTTACAGCGCCATCTAGTAATTTTTTTCATGAGGTTTTATGTTTAGCGAAAGGTAGACGGCGGTCATTCAACGTACAAACATGTTATCTTCAAGGTGCTACGATGATTCAACAATATCGTCTACTTGGTTCTCATGATAGTACCTCAAAAAATCCATAGATGTCAGGATTTGTATTTAGTCTAATTTAATAACTTGTGTAGTCAAATTGTAGACAAACATACATACTATTGTAACTAAATAATAATAAAAATAAATAATAAAACATTATTTAATTCAAGTAACGGTAAGAGTCCTCTTTTCCAGAAACACAAGAATTTGTTCAAAATATATTTTTTCATGTACATTACATACATATTTACCTAAGTAGGTACATTTTGTACATTATAATGTACTTACAACCAAGTTGTGGTAATCAATTTCATTATTTCGGAATTTTATGAAAAACATAATTACGTTGATTTAGTTTGTATGAAAAACCGAACTTAGTTACTACCTACTAGCTGCGCCCCGCGATTTAACCCGCGTGAATAATGATAAAAATGATGATGATGATGATGATGAAAATAAATCCGTTCAGCTGTTTGAGCGCGAAGAAGTAACAAACATAATCACAAACTTTCACATTTATTAACCGACTTCACAAAAAGGAGGAGGTTCAATTCGGTTGTTTTTTTTATTGTTTATTATCTCCGGCGTTTATGAACCGATTTGGAAAATTCTTTTTTTATTTGAATAGATATACTTCCTGATTAGTCCCATTTTTTCAGAATCCAGTTCTGATGATGGAATCCATGAGGAATTGAGGGAACTCCTCAAATATTGTAGGCATACATATGGTGATTTTGATATTTTCAGCAACAAACCAAGCATTTGCATTCAGAAAGTATCATAACCCTTTCACCACTATGGTTCTTTCATAATTTTTTTTTTCAACTAGATATTTAGTCGAATACTATGGCGGAAGTCGGTTTTTTAAATGAAAAGTTATATTAGGTAGTGTGAAATACAAACTAATAATGAAAAGGTATATTAGGATTTACCAAAACAATTCCTGAAAGGTGATGTAACGGGGATAAGTGACTATTGGGTGTTATGTGTGTTGGGTGTTAGGTAGGTATGTGTTCGTTTCAATGTTTGTCCTTTTTTGTTTTGTTTTTTTTAATTTCCGATTGACGACAATCTTCAAAGTAGGTAAATAAAGAAACGTGTTTAAAAAGGTTTATCAAAACCACCCCTAAAAGGAGGTGCAACCGGCGAGATGATGAAGTTTCTACGGAAAAGTTTTATTCCATGAAACGGATTACTCGGGAGGATTTGCCATAATCACCACGCTTGGCAGGCGGATTGGTGATCGCAGTTTAGTGTTAAGTACCCAGGTTGATGCTGCTACCCATCCCCTGGTGATCCCCTTAGTAAAGCTACATCCACGGGAGGAGGAGGGGTCTATTCTTAGGCCGGACACACCACGGCACCGGACACACAACGGCACGGACACACAACGGCACTGGACACACCATGGCACATTAACTACTACTTATTACTACTTATTATTCCTTTATACTTTCCTTCCTTCTCAATTCCCCTGAGACCTTGGCTTTGGCTCCCAATCCCAGTCACGTCCCAGTATTGTGTGTTACTCTATAAATCAAGGATTACCTCTACCCTTTTCTCAGCTACGCACTTGGATGCGGCTTCGCACCCTAAATCAACACAACGAGCGTTGGGCACGGACCACGGATTGCAGACAGTCAAGAGCAGCCGTTCCGGCTGTCTCACCACGGCTCACGCGTCGTCTGCTCAACCTTTCAAGACCGGACCTTCGTACCATCGTGGGGACACTCACAGGCCACTGTCTCCTGAACAAACACCTCTACAACATCGGAGCCACAGACAGCCCACTCTGCAGGGGGTGTCTGACCGAAGAAGAATCGGCTGCCCACGTAGTCCTGGAATGCGTGGGAGTAGCAGCTCAACGTGAACAAATCCTCAACAACCCGAGGTCACTCCGCGAAGCCTGCGAAGACCCCAGGAAACTTCTGTGCTTCTGGACGGAGTTAGGCTGGCTAACTATCTAGCTAGTTTACTCTCACGCATAATGGACCATCCATAGAGTTCGAATGCGGAAAAGGGAGTTCTTTAACATTAACATTAACATTAACATTGTCCGTAATACTGGTATAAAAAAAAGTATAAATAAATAATATTAGCGGATATTGGTTAGCGTACATTGCTCTTAATATTATTTTACTAGTTTATTTAGTTAAAAAAAAGAAGATGGAACCCACTAAGGTATAAGATATTGCTAATTTTTAACCGACTTCCCAAAAAAAGAGGAGGTTCTCAACTCGTTGTATTTTTTTTTTTTTTTTTTTAATGTTTGTTACCGCTTATCTCCGGCATTTATGAACCGAGGAATTGAGGGAACTCCTCAAATATTGTAGGCATACATATGGTTATTTTGATATTTTCAGCAACAAACCAAGCATTTGCATTCAAAAAGTATCATAATCCTTTCACCACTATGGTTCTTTCATAATTTTTTTTTCATCCAAATATTTAGTCGAATACTATGGCGGAAGTCGGTTTTTTAAATGAAAAGTTATTTTGCATGCAAGTTTCAGACTTCAAAAAACCGATTCTCAATGATTTCATCACAACCAGCGCCGCCGGCGGTGACTCATTGACTCACGAAGTGAAAACCAACGAATTTATAATGCAATAAGTGTATATTTATTAGAATCATCACTTGGTGTGCACTTTCATAGCTACAAAGTCACATGGGGCTGAGTAATGCGACTATCTTCAGACGGCTTTTCTTTACTGAATTTAATTTATTCTGTTGCAAATTATGTTCATAAATGTCTAGTTAACATATGATAATACCTTTTGTAACGTATAGTTTTCTAAACAGCTACGGTTGTCACATGATAGCTGAAATATAGCAGAGACGAGGTGGAAGTTTATTTTTAACCGACTTCACAAAGGAGGAGGTTCTCAATTCGGTTATATATATATATTTTTAATGTTTTTTACCTCATATCTCCGGCGTTTATGGACCGATTTGGAAAATTCTTTTTTTATTTGAATGGTTATACTTCCAGATTGGTCCCATTTTTTTCAGAATCCAGTTCTGATGGTGGATTCCATGAGGAATTGAGGGAATTCCTCAAATATTGTAGGCATACATATGGCGGTTTTGATATTTTCAGCAACAAACTAAGCATTTGCATTCAGAAAGTATCATAACCCTTTCACCACTATGGTTTTTTTCCATAATTTTTTTTCATCCATATATTTAGTCGAATACAATGGCCGAAGTCGGTTTTTTTTAATGAAAAATTATATTTTAGATGTTTGCTTGCAAAATACCGCCGTTATGTGACCCTGCATTTATGAAACCCTGCCTTAATTCTAGATAAATAAGACTTATTCAAGATTTGCGTATAAGTATAATCAAGTACCTAAGTATAAAAATTAAGTAAGTATAAGTAGGTACTTATGATCAGTTATCGCAATACTTTCAGGATTACGATTTGACGACCTCTGTGGCGCGGCGGGCGAAGGTTCGCCTGCGACGCAGGAGGTTGCGGGTTCGATTCCGGTCTCGGAACAAATATTTGTATGATCTGCAGATCATGGTGTTCTGGATATTTTCTATGTATGATAAAAAATATCTATCTATGAAAAGTATTTCTATTAAGTATATCAGTCATCTAGTACCCATAACACAAGCTCTGCTTAGCTTGGGGCTAGATGATGTTGTGTGAAATGTCCAGCATTAATTTATTTAATTTATTTCACTAATTTATTTTAAATCTCGTTAAAAAAAAACATTTTTTACTATAAAGGACTATCTACAAAAATTATTAATTTATTCATTATTAACTCTGTTCATTTAGCTCATTTACAGTTATGGTAGAGTAGTTTATTTATTTATTTACTAAGGGACAATAAACAGCTAGAATATATATATATATATAATATATAAAATAAAGCTTGACAATATTGTAGCCCACTGCATTATCCACAAATTAGCTAACAGTATTAAATAAAACAAAAACCCCACTAGAGGCTTTCAAGTGATATCAATATCTTAAATTTTAAACAGTAAATATATTGTATCACACAAAAGAAGCTATTTATAAATGCGTTAGTTTAGGTATAAGTTATTGTAAAGTTGTTTAAAAAACAGTTTTCAAACAAAGAATTGTTTTTGCAAACAATGATGAGTACCTCAGTGTTGACTATAGAATCACTTGAATGTAATAGAGTCATCACTCAAAATGTATTGAATGGCTACTGGAGCATATTTTATTGTCGCATTACTTGTAAATGCAATGATAAACATCGCTGATTATACAGTTTCAAATCTTCAGCTCCAGTGCATCTCGCGTGCGTTGAAATCTTTCACTGGTTAACAGTTGACCACCGTCCGGCGCGTCGCACGCACGCGACATTGCCATCTTCAAACGTACCGCACACTGGCACGTGAGACACAATTAAAAAAAAAGCAATTAGAAAAAAACGAAGCGCTGCCGCGCGAAATTTGAATTCCGAACGCGAATATGTGATGTGTTTTTGGTGCAAAAAATATTCTTGAGTTTCATTTGTATATTTGTAATTTTATATTGACTATTGGGTTACAAATAATTTTACTTGGATTTTTCATTACATCGTCAATTATGGTAAGTGTTTTTGAAATATTCGAAACTTTTTCATATCTTTACTGTCATCTCTACTTTATTTTCAGTTAATTCTAATAGTTTTAAAAATTGTAATGTAAGTAGGTATACTAAAATAATCAGTACGTACCAATGTTGCTGAAAGACGCTGAAACTTTCAGGTTCGTTTTAATAAATAATACTCAACTGTGGGAGCGATTTTGAGAGCGTTCCAATGTCAAAATTCTTTTCGAAAAATCACGTTTTATGTGCACTCAATATCGATTTATTAGTACGGGCCGCACAGTTTGGATTTGTACTTACCGTACTTGGGTAACTGTAGGTTATGAACGACCTGGTTGATATAGTACAGTCAACGAGAAAAGTCTATTAACACCCTGATTTGATTTGTCAATAAACTTAATTACCTATTATAATCAAATTAACGAGTATTGATCTCATTAATAATATTCTTAATAGGGACATGCGCTATAAATGAGATGACTTGAGTCAGATCGGCCATAACATTTAGGTTACAGGTAGAGTTTGACGCAACTCTACCTGTAACCTAAATTATTGATATCAAGCACAACCTTCACTTTGGAATCATGATTAAAACATGATCAGTATGATCTTATAAATGAAGTCGTTAATTTGTGCTTGCCGTTACAAATTGTTAGGTGCTTGCAGACTGGGACAAGCACGCGAGCGGCTCGTGAACGCAATCTATTTACACTTTGAACTTTACTATGAAATCGTTCTTATATGAATATCAATAAATATATCATGGTACCTCAGACCTGGAACACATAATTGAACGTCATACAAATGTTCCCGCAGCGGTAATCAAACCAGCACCTCAACATCTCAGCCGGTGACTCGCCGCGCCATAACTTTGTCTTACTCTTAAACGTTATTTACGTGGTATTTAGCTAATTATTGCGTAAGTAAAAAAATAGGGTATATGGCCCGGTTTTCTAAGGAGGTTGGATTTGTGGGGACGTGGGTTTTTTTAGGTATTACCAAGCACTAAAACAAATTAATGGATTTTAGCGAAGAGGTACCGAGAGACTCGTCTTGATCCAATCGTAATAATATAAAAAAAACAAATATAGCCGCAAGGAGCCGTAATATAGTCTCACATGTATACTTATAAAATGTAATGTGATGTGATACACACACAATCACAATCACACGTCAATGTGTGTGTGTGGGTGTGTGTGTGTGTGTGTAATGTGATATTATGTTAAACTTATAAATATTTACTGGGAAGATTGAAGTTACTGTTTTTCAATGCTCAGTTACACGCCAATATCCCTAGTCACTACGGTCGATTACCATGTTCTGCGAATTATCTCGAGTTCATCGTATGAAGATTAAGCAGTTTTTAAGAGGAAACTCGGGCAGTATGTACTGAATTAATTCGCTTAATTTTAGCTTTCACTTGTTACTACAATGTGTAATGAGTTTTGGGATTATATGGTTTGTTTTGTGAAGAAAAATTGTTTTTTAACTTTAGAGAGGTTATCATCATCATAATCAACCTGTAGAAGTCCATTGCTGGATATAGGCTTCCCCCATAGAATGCCACTAAGAACGGTCCTGAGCTGCATCCATCCACCGACTTCCTGCGATCTTTATAATATCCTTCCTATACTGCATAGTCTGGTCGGCACTTTGCCGAGAACGTTTGTCCTCAAATGGTTGTCAGTTCTGCAAGCTATATGGCCTGCCCATTGCCACTGTAAGTTGAATTCTGAGGACTATGTCGGTGATCTTGGTTCTTTTAAGGATTTCTTAATTTCGGAGTCTATCACGTAGCACTCCTAGCATAGTTCTCTCCATAGCACGCTGCGTGACTTTGAACAAGTGTTTGGGTTAATGCCATAGTTTTTTCTTAAAACTTCAGTCTTATTATCATTGGTATGGTAACAAACCACCACTGTCATCATTAGTCATCTAACTTATTTTTAAACACGATAGGAAGAAATCTCATGTAAAAAATATTCTAACAAAATCTTTATACGAAATAATACTACTAAAAAGTAGCAAACAAACAACGATAAGACTGCACCTTTACTTTGTATCAAATTTATTTGCTTTTGACAGTGTTTTATTAATGAACCTAAAAGTTAATCTATCTAATCTAATACTACTAAACGAGCAATATTTGTATATGTATATTTAGATCTCAAAAATGGCTGTAACGGTTTCGATGCAAGCACTATAGCTTGATCGATTTTTCGCCCCATAGGGGTTTTTACGGGCGAAAAATCGATCAAGCTAGGCCTCATCTCTAGGAAAATGCATTTTACCAAGCACAGGTCTGCCACCCAGGCCGCAAATAAAGCACAAAACGGTGTCAGATTTTTAAACAAGCAGAAAGTGTGGGCAGATCTAGTTGAATGCAGTTTCATTTCGTAAATTCTACGACATTTTATATAACAATTCAAATAATAGACACATGTGAACGTCTCAGCTATTACGCATTAACAGTGGACCTCGTTTTAACACTTTACTTATTCATTTCGTTTTATTACTGAGAAATGTTCGCAAACTATTGGCCAAACACAAGCTCATAGTCGTACTAGCGGGCTATGGAGAGAGCTATGCTTAGAGTTTCACTATGTGATAAAATTCGGAACGAGAAGATCCGTAGTAGAAGATCTAAGATTGAATTGTTGAAGCGTCACATTCAGCTGAAAAGTTAGACGATGCTTACGAGGGAACCCTAAGTAAGTATTTTGAAGTGTCATAAAGTTTATTGGTGCCGAAATTAATGGTAGAGTTTCTCTTGTTCAATAAATACCAATGACGTCATATTTTGTATTTTATTCTAACTAACTACAGAGGTCTTTGAGCTTGTCTGTCTGAGCTTGGGTAGTCACGCAGTAGGCTATAGAGAGAGCTATGCTAGGGATTTCATTACATGGTAAATAAGTAATAAATAAAAATAAAGAAAGCAATGACAAACGTTCGGAAATAAATGTTATCAAGTGGCGACCACAAACCACCGGACGACGCGGTAGAGGAAGGCCCTCCACTCGATGGATATTATAAACATCGCAGGAATTCAGTGGATGAAGGCAGCTCAAGACCATTCGTCGTGGCATTCTAGGGAGGAGGCCTGGATCCAACAGTGGACTTCTACAGGAAAATAGACTCCTCCGTTCCCTTGCGTGGATGTTGTAAAAACTATAAACCATCTGAGTACTCTACACCAATACTGCGATCACCAATCCACCTGCCAAGCGTAGCAAATCCTGGCATTGCATTCTCGAGGGTAGGCCTCGTCCAGCAAGGGACATCTACTCGCTAATGATGATGGCAAGTTCTCAACCAGCGTGCACCACCACTATACTTTAAACTCTTAATAACTCTAAGAAATACTCTAAGAATGTTTTAAACTCATGACGCCTATCTGTGAATTGCGCCCTAGTTCGTTAAAACTAGACACACTTTCATTACTGTTTAACAGCCATGCAATAATGAACTCTCTTAGCTAAATTAAAGTGATAACTTCCATTATTCACTTTTCATACGGACATTTATATAGTGAGCCGAGATAGCTTTAATACGAAATTCTTGATTGCAAAAGGAGGCCTAGCAAAGTTGTACGGATAGTGGCTTTTAGTTTCTTAGGATGGAATGTCAGCGCTTTTATTATTTTCTTTACAGGACAATTTTAAACAAAAGTTTAAACTTGGGCTTTAAATTGAACGTCTCTAGTATTATTAGAAGTGCTAAGTTCAGTTCTTGGAATCATCATCGTCCTCATCGGCCAGTAGAAGTCCAATAAGCCCCTCCACCCCCCTAGAATGCCACAACAAAAGGTCTTATGCCGTTTCAATCCAGCAACTTACTGCGATCTTTATAATGTATTTGGTTGTGCGATGTATTAATATTGGGCCTTCCTCTACTTCGTCGTCGTCTGGTTTATGGTGTGTATATGTCCGTAAAGATTTAAAGGTTTTCCAAAAACCAAAGAACTAATAGGAAAAAATTTAACTGAAAATAAGGATACTGCTGTCACCTAATAAACGTCAAGTTACAAGGAAAAAACTATTATAATAAATTTTACCTCCTTACTTGGTTTCTCTGCACCATTTTAATTACTATATTTGTGAAAACTGATCAACTTGAAAAGCACTTTCAATTGAGGCCTATCACATCTCGGGACTAACTATAGGCTGTATATACACAGTCTCCTTTCCATAGACTTTCTATCCAAAGGTGCATGCTCATTGACTTGACGTTACAGGATTAGATACTATTGAAAGCTTTAATCACTAGCACCATGAAAGTGTACGTTTATGTTAATAGAAAACGTTGCATTGAAAATTATGATACGTGGATTAATAAATGGCAGGCTAAGAATAGGTTAAAGTTTTGATTGAAAATGGTGAAGGTGAAACTTTATTTTACCAGTTCGATAAATAACATATCAAATCATCCGTTCGTTGTGTGTGTCCGGAATGAGTTTTTTTTTTTTTCTTTTTTTATGCTACTTGGCAAGCATACAAGCTTACGGCCCACCAGATGGAAAGCAGTTACCGTAACCTATGAACGCCTGTAACACCAGAGGCATCACACGCGCGCTGTCGACCCTGAGACATAAAGATGAAAAGTCTCAAGTGCCTGTAATTTCACCGGCACCCGTACCCTTCAAACCGAAACACAGCAATGCGAACACTACTGTTTGGCGGCAGAAATAGGTACGGTGGTAGTACTTCCCCGGACGAACTCTTTCACAAGAAGTTGTACTACTAACAAAAGAATATATCCCTCCATCTCCTCCCGTGGATGTCATAAAAGCCACTAAGGGATTATAACACGGGACGGGCAGCTGCATCCACCTGAGTACTCACACGAATACTGCTAACACCAATCTGTCTGCCAAGCATGGTGATTATGGCAAATCCCCTCATTGTATTTTATGGGGGAAGCTTAGTCTAACAGATGATGACTTACTTTTGTTTTACCGAATAGGCATTTTATATTGAACACGGATTGTTCATATTTTGCACCATTTTTGGGGTTCCGTACCCAAAGGGTAAAACGGACCCTATTACTAAGGCTCCGCTGTACGTCCGTCCGTCCGTCCGTCTGTCACCAGGCTGTATCTCATGAATTGTGATAGTTGGACAGTTGAAATTTGCACAGATGATGTATTTCTGTTGCCGCTATAACAACACATACTAAAAAACAGAATAAAATAAATATTTAAGGGGGCTCCCATACAGCAAACGTGATTTTTTTGCCGTTTTTATAGATAATGGTACGGAACCCTTCGTGCGCGAGTCCGACTCGCACTTGGCAGGTTATTTGTTTTTTCTTTTGATAACTGGTAAGAAATTAAATGGCTATGAATGTAGATGGGGGGCGGCAGATCTATATGAAGATGCCAATTAGCTTAAGGTTAAGCTCCCCTGATAAATATCCGTTTGATTTGGCTGACTATACCGACGCTTCTCACCTAGTGGTAAGACGGACTATTTATGTAAGCCAAGCCGAGTTTGTTGCCTGATTCTTCTAGGCTTGGTCGCGTTGGAACAGGAGTAATTTAATTTTATATAAGACGATTCAAAATGATCCTTGTGATTTCAATGAATAAAGTTCTTTTTGACTTTGACTTTGACGTCCAATATGTGTAACTCGTAATTTTAAACCCTAAATCGATTAAAACGAGAGCTCCAAATGTTTTATATTGTGACGTATTAGTTACGGCTAGTCGGATTAAGCTCTAAATACGTTTGCGAATCACTTCGTATGCATTGGAATTTCTCCATGAAACCAATAACATGTAATTTACAAGATATTGTCAACCGTATTCATTGCATTTCGCACTCGCTCGGCCGCGGAATAAGATAACGGTTACCGGGCTCTCTCGTTTGTATTCTTGCGTAGCGTAAATCATGATTAAATTCGGAAAAATAATCTTGATATCTTTAGGGTTCCTTAAATATCATCATATAGATAATAATCATCTATTTTTTTACTTCTTGGTCACTTACGCGTGAAGACAATTTTTTATTATACCATTTCTTTTGTTATGTTAGGTGGAACACTTACAAATGGTCATTTTTACACTGACATACCGATTTGAATGTTAGAGATTAGTTTTCTAATGATCTTTGTTTCATAACAAAGAATTCAGTTTTTGTATGAAACCACATTCAGTATACACAAGTATTCAAGTGTTCACAGATAATCCGACGAATGGTTTAAATTATTGTACGGAACCAACACAGTTAGGTAACTAAGCTTGTCTTGTCTCCAGAAAAAATGACTAAACAGAGGAATTTCCATAAAAAACAAAATTAAATTGTAAATCTCAACCTACTTCTTTCCGATAATACCGCGAAGTTATTACACCAAGTAAAAGCGACTGCGATCGCAGCTTTTGAACCCGTCTCAAGTCTCAACACACTTTCTGAGTGACTTGTCATTCTATCAAAAGCATTTCTTACACGTCTTCGTAGCATTCAATACAATCAATAGGTATTGATGATTCAAATATGTAATAGGTTTCAAATTGATTTTCGAAATTATGTTTTCACTTTTTATATTAACTAGTAGACAGACGTAAATGACTGAAAATTTCTTAAGAAAAACTCACAAAGACATGACTTATTTTTATATTATGTACAAATCTAGATCTAATATAAAAAACTTTCACAAACTAAGTTAATAAAGCCAAGCCAGCAACCTCTGCTTTCTTCGAGTTCGTCTTTCAGGGTTAATCTTTAAAATAGGTCAATAAGCATTGACTGATATATTACTAGAAAAATTGTCCAAACACACATTAACAATAAACTCTAATTCATCATCAGCAGCCTTTAAGGCGTCCTCTGGACGGAGCCTACTGCGATCACCATAGTATATTGTTATGCAAGGGCAGTAATCGATCAATTACACTATCATATTATCAATTGCGAGGACGCATGTTAAGGGTATAGTTGATCGCTTACACCCGAGAATAACACTTAAATTTTCATCACAAAAACGAAGATATTAAAAGTCTTGTAAAATGAATTAAATTTCAATACTGTTTGTTGCTAAAATAAATTTTGTGTCCCCTTGTTTAATTTTTTTTCACAACCGGACCACAATATTACAATTATTATTCCTGTAAAACTGTGACTGGAATGTGGTCAATTCCCATTTTAAATAGACTTAAGGATTTGTCGTGAAGACTGTATTTCATTGTAGTATATTACGAATGTAATAAGCCTCGCTCTATTTTCAAATTCAATTACAGCTCTAGGGGCGTAAATCGTATTTACGATGCAGTTTTCGAGTTAACTACGACATACGAGTGATGAAAAAACTAAAATTTCTAATTTCGATTTTTCTTAAAAGTGTTTGTATTTTAGTTTTAAGGTTTTATTATAACTATGGAGCTTTGTCTAGGTAAGATTTTCATTTTTCACTGTAGCCTGAAACAAATTAATACTAATAATAATTATTAACATATTTGATATATCAATGCATTGACATTGATAAACTAACCAACTTCTCAACAAAAGCCAGTAAATCTAGTAAAGCATAATATTCATTACCTACGCTCCATCGAACACAGAAGAAAAAATCTCAATGCTTACATTGCGGACTTCGTATAACGGTATGTCCATATGTGGTCACTGATCGTTACAGTACGACCCCAGTTATAGTTATAACATTAAATGTAGCTTCAATTTGTACGCTGTGACCTAGATTTTGCTTCTTTCTTAGTACCTACTCTGTTCAAATTGGAAAAATATGTCTTTGTCTGTCCGAACTGAAATATACAATTTTACTAGCAGAGGTATTTACTACTAAAACAACAATTTTTTAATAAAAATTTGTAAACTTTCTAAAGGCTGATAATTATTTATTTATTTATTTTATTCGAGAAGGATCATCAAATTAAGCAAAACCGTGTTTGTTATTGCCCTGATTATTCTATAGGCTTAGTCACGTTAGAACAGGAGTAATTTTAGTTTATAAGACGATTTAAAATTATCCTTGTGATTTCAATGAACAAAATATTTTTGATTTTATTTAAGTTTCGCAAGTGGTGCGAAATTCAAATTTTATTGTGTTTTATGCAAATTATAGCTTATCAACTCTTTTTGAGATAGTAAACACTGAGTTTTGCGGGAATTAGGAGACCTAACACATACATGTTTCAATTGGATAGTATCTCATAAATATCTTTAGTTTAGCTACGAATGTCAAAATTATTTGTATAGTGTTATTTTTGTTCATTGACGCTCGTAGCTAGACTAATGATATTTATGAGATATATATATTTATATATATATATATATATTTATCAATTAACTTACTGAAATCACCAATCCACCTGCCAAGCGAGTGATTATGGCAAATCCTCTTATTCTATGAGGGAGGCCTCATCCAACAGTGTCGTCTACCGGCTGATGAAAAAGATGGGAAAATTGTATCAAAATTATGTAAGACTAGTGGATTTCGTCCGCGTGGGGTTTTTTCCATGCAAACTTTAACACCCCACTGCAGCCCCTTATATAGGGAGTGAATTTTGAAAGTTCCTTTCTTAGTGCACCTCTAGACCATTAAAGGGATGTACCCTGCAAATTTCAGGTTTTTTGGACTTTAGGTTAGGTTGTGCGTTGATAGTCTGTCAGAGTTAGTTACGTAACTATATTATTAATTAATTATATAAATTGATAAGCTGTTAAAGTTTAACTAATAGTACTTAGTAGTACGTAATCGTAGAAACTACTGCTAATTAGCTTTAGCAGATGGACATAATATAATAAAAAAATACAATGACAACCCATTTGACCTTCCTTATTACAATCAATGATACAACACAATCAAACAACAGATGGGACACTCAAAAGTACTGTTAAATTACATATTCTCCGCTGACGAAGCCAAAATATATTGATAATCTGTATTATTACAATTTGTCGCCCAAAAAAGTGAAACCACTCACCACTGCCACTTATTACCTACCGTATGACCCGAATATGAAGGTATCATTTTCAATGTCATGCTCATCTGCAAACCTCAGTTGTTGTATTTTATGTCTTCGACCCTTTCAACAAGGTTTTATTTTCAATGCCATGTCATCAGATCGGTCAAGGATTGGCTTCGTTCAGCATCTGCAACGTTTCAAGTTCACAATGAGTTGCGGAAGTTTATTGTTATTTTGGTAGAAAGTAGAGGTTACAGGTCGTACGTGTTTAGTTGCAGCTTGCATACAAAAGAAATCGATGATCAGAGAGAACGCTCAAAGGTCTGGTTGACTTTAACTGCTTTTGTTCTTTGTAACAATACTCTCACTTTTAGTCAACACGAACATAATAATAAGAAGTACTCATAATAATAATGTTTTTTTTTACCCTAATTGTAAAAGAGCCTTACTGTTATTACGGCTCTTATGTTGGCTAATACGGCCCCGTAATGCCTCATAAATGTCCAGGTTAAGCCTGAGTTTGAAAATAAATGATGTGAATTAGTAAAAATACCGCAGGGCATGCTTGTGGCGTTCGGTGAGTGCATCACCGACATAGCTCATATACTTATTCAGAACTGACAACCGCTGGGGAATAAAGGTTCTCGAGTGACGACCACAAACTGGACGACGCGGTTAGAGGAAGAACTATAGATGAACTAAAGATTATTATAAACGTTGCAGGAAGTCGGTGGATTGAGGTGGCTTAAGACCGTTTTTCGTGGCATTCTAGGGGGGAGGCCTATATCCGGCAGTGGACTGATGATGATGATGATGACTCAGGTACATGTTGCTGCCCATGCCCTCTTAGTCAGCTTGTACAACATCTACAGTAGGAGATGTTATTTATATTTTTGTAATAAAGCTCTGAATGCTTATTTAGGAGTGTGTTATTACTGGAAGAAAGCGTTAGCCGAGTTAGTCCTGGAAAGCAATGGCGCCAATGAGCTCACCACTTGTCACGTCTATATTTCTGCAATTGTGCAACCCACGGTGAAAAGAGGCGCTTATGAGGCTCTACCTACCCCTTCGAGAAAAAAGCCGTGTGTTTAAGTATGCATTTATTACCACCTTCGTGTTACTGGTTCCAAAGGTTGCCTGGAAGAGATCGCTTTCAGCGATAAGGCCGCCCATTGTATTGCCTTTCTATCGTATTGTTACTTGTTTATTGTTTCTGTGGTGATCAATAAAGTGTTAATATATAATATCTATCTATCTGGTTTCTTCTTGGTTACTTGCTTGTTTAGAGGTCAGCTTGAGATATGGCGGCCACAACCAGTGTGATGAAAGGATTCAGTGCGCCTCGCAAAAGCTCATTTCATGCATATGTCACCATGTCTTCGAATTTTTGGTTACAGGACATGCTGGTATTACTTATGCAATATTACTTGCTCTCAAAGGGTGAAGGAAATCATCATGAAGAAACAGGCATATCCCAACGTTACTGAAATAAATTTAAGAAACCGACATATTCCGACAGCTATAATAAATTTAAGAAAGTTTTCGTTGATAAGCCGGTAGATGTGAAACCAAACATCCGTACGCCTAGCATAGGCTGACTCACGTTACCAAGACGCTAGCAAGACAACCGCAAATGGTAATATTGGCCAATGACATCGGGGTAGTTTCAATTCATTCTAATTTGATTGGTTAATATTTGTCATTTACTATCGTCTCGCTAGCGACTCGCTATTGTTACTAACGTTAATTAACCTGGCCGTACCGTACAAAAGACTTCAACGCGTCTCACGTCTACGACAAAATGTAAGCCGTAGATCAAAAAGCTCTTTACAAAATTAACATAGTACTATGTTTATTATACAAAATAAACATTATAGGTCTCATTACGGTTTAGATCAGGCCTACTTAGTCTAGGCTTAAATGTCTGTATGTAGACCATTGCTAAACTAGGGGGCTGCCTGGTTAGAGAAAAACCAGAGATAGTCCAAGGTTTTGTAATTTTTGACATATCTAGCTCGAGAGTTGATTTTGAAAAACAAACCATTTGCTTTTGTGTTAAAGTCGTATGTGCGTCAAAGGTCGATATTTAAGCCTGGACACCATATTTCGTAATGATACCCTATAATACAGAATGTGTGAATATCTTCGTCCATGACCAAAAAAGAACTGGTGTCAACCATCATCATCATCATCCTTCAGCAGCCGATTGTTGTCCACTGCTGGATATAGGCTTGCCCATAGAATGTTGTTCATCCACCAACTTTCTGGAACCGTTAAGCGCGTACTTACACTGACATTGTAAAATGGACTCAAGTCATGCACAATCTCTTATCTATATCCTGACAGCCTTACAAATTGCGTGTACTGTAATCTTGACAGTGTAAAATGGACCCACTTGCGTCCAGCCACTTTCTAGAGCATCGGGAAATTAGTACTTTCCGCTAGATCTCAACGTGTATTACGTTAATGTAAATGTAATGCTAGGAAATCAAGAACCTACCTGTGTTAATGGGTAGAGTTATTTCAAATGACGACAAATATGTAGGTGCATCAAAGCAGTAATATTAAAGGGAAGTAAACCGCCAGCCTACCTCATATAAAGCGAAAGGACATGTTCCAAAATGGCCTATATCGATGTACACCAGACAGAGAATCGCGAAAAAATCAGTGATTATCGTAAAAATACTCTTACTCTAATTTGAAGCATAATTTACTGCACAGAAATGTTTAAAATTGTTTTTTTTTACAATGGTAACATATTTTCCTTAGCAACCATGACAGAGAATGTCACGTTTATTGCTCTGTGGTTGCTTGCTTTATTCGTTCATTGGTAGTAGTGTGTCTACATAGAATGCGTTGCCTACGCTAGCTTTATTACGATCATCAGTACAAGTTCTTCAATTCAACATTTCGATTCTACGCGAAAACATTTTCCTTGCTCCAAGACCTTGGAGCCAAGACGCGAACGAAATGCAGTTCTAGTCAAAGTTGTCAACAGCTGTCGAAACATTTTACCACAGAGTAAATTGTATCCGCCCCGCCATATTGTTTTGTCTTGTGTTGCTCTCCGTAAGAAAGATATTTTAGGAACCTGCATTAAATGAAGCGAAATAATCAAAAAGTTATAACGGGAAAAGGTTTTACATATATTTAGCCACGTTTACACAAGTGTACACCGACAAGGGCTAGGCTCCATAGATCTTGGAACATCACCTTTCCTCCTAATTTAGATATCAATTAGTTAAAGTAAATTAAATTTTGTAGACACAATCTAGGTACTAATATCTAGACCTGTGGTTTGTCAGTTTTCCATTAAATTGTATAGAATCCATTCTAGTGTAGGTTATAAATATAGATTTCAATACAAATTAAGTTAGTGTGATTTGGAAAACATAATTTTATTTTATAAGAAACTGATAAATCACGGGTCCTTTGTATGCAGAAAGCTCAAGCGTCCTAGCAGTAACAACTCCTCTTAACAAATTCTTAAGAGGAGAGCTTGCTGCCAAGAAAATAAATTTGTTCAAACAGATTTGATGAATGAAAATGTACCTAACATAAATTCTATTTTTTTGAATGTGTGCCAGGTAATTAAACCAACACCAAAGCAGCTGAGAAGAGGAACTGTGTTATATAAAATATATTAAATCCATTTTCTTGAACCTTTCGTTGTCAACTGCAGTGCCTCCTAGAGATAAGTAACAGTAAAACCTATCTAAAACCTTCATTATTCATATAAAATGGTAGCAAAAACTGTAATACAGTCTGTTAAGGTGGAACGTTAGCAAAGTGGCGCGAAATTAAAATTGTATTGTGTCTTTTGCTCGTTACAGCTCATCAACACTTCTTGAGATAGCAAACACTGATTTTACGGGAATCGAGAGACTACTTATGTTTCTTCTTTGGGTGATTTTTTTCCTTTAACAGGCGGCGATAGTGTTGTAGTAGTTTGTGTTTAACACGACCCTGCTACAGAGTAGCTTACATACACGTCTTTGATTCAATTCAAAAACCGTATTTACACGTGAAATTTGCATGATTTCTGGTTTACTGTTTCAAAAATTTAGAACACCGCGTCCTTGATAAGCCTTACCCGATTATATAATATATACAAAATATATACGATGATAAAGATGTTCTCTGTTTCGTAAGCATCGACGTCGTCGTGGTAGTTGAAACACATTTAATAAGAATAACCGTTTAGCAGCACAGGCTGACTAACGTTAGAAACGTTAAAGAGTCGCTAGCGAGACGATAGTAAATGTCAAATGTTAACCAATCAAATTACAAAGATTTCAAGCTACCCCGATGTCATTGGAAAATATTAACATTTGCGGCCGTCTCGCTAGCATCTTGGTAATGTTGGACAGCCTGTACTTGCTGTTCAGTATCAATAGATAACGCACCATCAATCACGTAATTTTTTGACAATAGAGGGCTTAACTTCGCTAGAAAAGTTTGACGTCCGCTCTTTTCATTGGGCGCATTTAATCTGTATGACCACTTTCTGTTTTTAAAAAGTGTATAAAAAAATAGTTCTGAGAGACCATCTACATGGCACTTTGTAAACCGAAACCAATCGTAGCCGGAAATAGTCAATAGTCGTGTGTCACTCATATTTGTTTTATGATTTTACAGATTAATTAATTTAGACAATAAATTTGGATTTATTAGTTTACACAATTTTTGTTTAAAAGAAAGGTTACAATTATTGCAATATGTAGCCATTGGCATTGTATATTTTATTATTGTATGTATTTGTTAGGAAACATAGACAGTATTTTAAATCGAACTTAGAACTGAATGAAAATTATAATAGGCGGAAAAGAAATAAATTGATGTTACCCATGACTAACTTAAAAACAGTGGCTAAAAGTCCAAATTTTAGGCTTATTAAGATTTTCAATAAAATACCAGAAGAATTAAAATCAGAAATTAAGGACCAGTTATTCTATTTATTAATATTCTATTAGTTAAAATCCATGCTTTTGAGAAAATGTTATTACTCACTGGATGAATTTATTAGTGACAAATTATAGGATGTTTATTGTTTATATTATATGTTCTGATGTAAAAATTAGTTAGTTAATTCCTGGTTTTGACTAGCCTACTCATTAACCTATTTAATTTAATTGTTTTGTCGTATATCCAAGCTACTAATTGACATAGATATTATTGATTTGACTTGCCTATACCTTCTTTTAGTTTTTGACATATTATTGTATTGTATACATGCGAGATATTAAATTTGATAAACCTACCTATTTCTACTCTTATGTGATTATGACATTGTTTTAAATTGTTTTGACTTGTATTTTAATAACTAACATAAGTATTGTCCTATAATTTTATACTTGATCTTGACTCCAAATTGCAGCGCTCTGACGGGGTTCATGTACCTACCTGACTAACAGTAAATATAAGACCAATTACTAACAATATTGTATGTACATGTGAGCAATAAATAAATACAAATACAAATACAAATATATACCTTTCTGCCTTTTACGGTACACACTTTAGATAGGTAATTTTTTAATTGAGGGCTACGAGGGCTGATGATCCGTAAATCGAAAGTTGGCCATTCCGGAATTTTTAGTACACAATTAATTTCCATTCATCGGATATACTTAACACATTTCATCGAAGGTCATTTCTGAAAGTGAGGTAACCTTTAGGTGATTCGAACGGCATCTGCCTTGGATTCATTTAGATTTCAAGTCAAATTACAACAGGCTAATACGATGTGATTGGAAATAAACCATCTTTAATTGGACTGAGTCTTGTGTGTGTGCTCTAAGTTAAACTAACCTTAGCTGTGCTAGTTAGTGTGCTTAGTGTGTGCTTAGTCATCATCATCACTAGCCTGTTTACGTTCAATGCTAGACGAGGCCTCCTTCTTCCATTGAATAAAATGGGGAAAGCTATAATCTCCATGGAACACTTTGCAGGCGGATTGGTTATCGCAGTTTGGTGTTAAGTACTCAGGCGGATGCTCCTGCCCATTCTCTGATGTAGTTCCTTAATAAGGCTTTTACTACATCCACGGGAGGAGCAAGAGTGTATTCTTAGGCCAGACATATCACGGCGCATGTTTCTCCTAGCAGTTTACTTATTGGTTTCAGAACATGCGTTGACGATTCAACTAGATCTTCAATGATGGCTCATTCGGTATAAGAATGAGGTATTGATAATTATATTTTGATCTATTAAGCTCACCTTCTTCTCAGTACTTTATTTAATCCGGTTTCTTTTCGAACTATTGATGCCTCATTCATTTCTAATATAATAACAAAGCAATCCATCAATGTTAGTGTTCAACTATTATGACCTAATCAACTAGATTAGATAATTTATAGCCGTTAAATAAGGCTGTCCGAATCATTAATGAATTTGATAATTTGATTGATAGACACCATAACATTAAACACCTTTAAAGATTCTATTAATTATTCATAAACAAAAGTTTTAATACTTAGAATAAAACTCTCGTCTTATAAATTAGGGCACTGGGTCCTTATCAACCACAACTCTGAGCAGAAATACTGCATTATTCTTACTAAGATTATAAATGCAAAATTTTGTGAGTAACTTATGAACCTATGTTTGTTAATTCTTCACGCTGAAACAGCTGGTTCGATTTGGTGGAAGTTTGGAATGGATATAGCTTATACTTTACGTATATTCGTGCTATCGTCGGTTATTATATCAATATCCTTCTTCATACAATAATTGTTCATTATGTTGCATATCTTGCATACACCTATCATACTAGTAACATTGACCGCAACGACATAAATTAGGTCAATGTTACACATTTGCACGGTACTGCTCTCACTAAAAGGGAATAACAATTATTGCCTATAACAATTGACCTCCATTCTCTTGAATATTTAAATCGACTTCTGCACGAAATCTTGTTCATAACAAAGACATAAAAGAAAGCTCTGATTCATAAGTAAATGACAGGTGCTTCCAAATGTAGAGAGATGTAATACACTTTTCATCACTCATGTTCTGAAAGTAGCTCGTAGTAACCTTGAAAACAGTTACGTAAACGCAATTTATGGCCCTAGGACCGTAAGTAAAAATGGAACAAGCCTCATTACATTTATAATATCCTATAAGAATATAAAATCTACATGATGAAACATTATTCTATTTAGAAATACTAACAGGCCACAGTCCGGTAGTGAAAAAAAAAAGTCAAGGCGGGAAACCGGGAACACAAATGTTATTTTTAGCAACAAACCTTTATGAAAATTCCATTTATTTTATAGGACTTTTTTAATTACCACGCATTCGTGATGAAAATTAATGTGTTATTAGAAATATATTTGTTAAATTAAGGTGTAAGCCATTAATTATACCCCCGAACTGTTTAGCGTCCTCGCTTGCATTCGTTCGCTCATGCGCCAAAACATCTCGGGGTGTAATTGATCGCTTACGGCCCTTGTATAATAATGTACTATTATCAAGCAGAGTCTAAACTATAGGATGGAAGAATTTCTATGAGGCTGGCAATATGTATAAAAGTGCACTTATTGAAAATTATGGATACAACACTTCTTGAAACAAAGGCTATCAAGACAAGCCATTAAGTATTTCAAATAATAAAATGTGTGCATTCTTATAGCTATTGTAATTTGTGGCTATCGATGAAGACATCCATATAAAGAGAAATCAATCGATTCAAACAGTTTAATTCAAACGTAATACCTCACTTTCACCATAAATATTACAAATTTCGTATAAAACGGTGAAATATGATCAATATACAATTCCATAAAACACTTTTACTCACCATAAGTTACCGATGTCAGAAAATATAGCTACAACGTAAGTTTAACGATATTACAAAATCAACGGCTGAACATTTGCATATTAAGGCCGGTTTTTTATACGCATTTACTAATAGGTCACAGTCGAATATTACTTGTAGACGAGAGATTGACCTCGGTAGAAAGTAAACAACAAATTTTTATCAATATGGCTACAGAATATTCTTAAATACTGCAGGAAAAGTTGTAAGCAACTGATACAATTTAAGGCCTCTGGTCATAAATCTAACAAATTATAAAAATGATTTTTCTTTAAATAAGCTTTAATTCTAATAACAATGGATACTTTAACAATGGACTAAAAAAAATTACCGATTTTATTTAAATGTTGTGTTACATTCAAATTGGTAAAATGGAACACATGGAAACACATTGGTGTCTACAATGTTTTTTTTCAAACTCATGCATGAAGATTAAAGATTCAGTAGTATTCTAGATCGTGCTAATTCTAATGCTGGTCTCATAGGACTCTGGTCTGCGGGTGAAAGATGTCATCATGTCGTTTTATATGACATTTCAGCTCAAATTTAAAGATTCAGCTTCAGTTGTACCCTAGATCCTGTTCATCTTATGCTGGTTCCTGGAGCCTGAAGTCTAGGTTGATGTCGTTGAAAATGAACATTTTGAGCTCAAACCGAAGCTGTTAAATACCTGAGTTCTTTTCAACACAAGTTTTGCTGCACCAACTTCCACCTAACATAGCTAAGAACCACATCGCAAACACCATATTTCATAGAAAACCGTATTGAAATCAGAGCACCCGTTTCGGAACTATGAGGCCACAGACAAACACTAGAAAGAAAGAAAGAAAAAGCATTTATTTGTGCCAATGATGCAGATGATAAAAATGACACGGGAAAATACAAAAGACACAACCACACAAACATCAAAAATTAACAAATAAAATTAAAACTAAACAGAAGACAAGAATTACTTGTGTTATATTATAATAATGTGCCTCTCAGTACCACTATGACCTCAAACTTAACAAACACCCCTTTTTTAGTCGGGTGTTAATTACAATTAACTATGGATAATTTATTTCACCCACTTTATATATTTTATGTAACGTTCGAAGCTTTTCAAAACTCTGATCAAAAAATCAATTTCATCACAGTAGCTATCATCATTAATTGGTTTTATTATCATATGCCTATTAAATTATGAATTTTTTAGGCATAAAACTAATCAAATTGACAAAATTAAAAAAAAATTGTCAATTTTTGATTAATCTTCAATTCAATCTGTATGTTAAAAATAAACCATCGGTTTTAGTTTAATACTGTAGAAAAGATGGATTAGATTATTATCAAACCGGACTCTTAAGGTAGAGAAAGCATGGGGATTATGGTAACTAATGTCATCGTTAATATGTAAATTGTTACATAATTCAAGGTAACGTTGTCGTTGGAATGCCAAAACACCTTAAAGATAAGTAACTATTTGAATCCGGCAAAAATATTATTTTCAGAGAGAATAATATAACAAACACATGTATAAGTAAATTAAATTTAAAAATAAAAATTAAACAGTTGAACTATCTTTAGATGAGTTTAAAATGGTCTTTAGATAGCTCAAATTATCCAAATCACTACCAGACGGAAGCGCCCTGGATTGAAACTGGCTGCATTGCCACGCTGAATGGCAATATCAATGCGTTGAGCCAGAACGTTGATCTAAAGTAGTGAATATTTCAATGAGCCAGATTTATAAAATATATGCTTAAATATATAAAAACTCCCGACTCGCAAATCGATTGTTGTAATGCAAAAGTCGTAATAGGCCCTCAGCTCACGGTTCCGAACACTAATTTAATAAAAACTTATTTAGTCAGTAGCCCCCTTATTCATAATCATTTTTTAAACCTATTTTAGTTAAAATATCTTTTGTCTTGTTTTGACGTATAACATTTTACATCAGAGAGAACTAGACGAAAGCTATTTTAACTAAAATAGGTTAAAAATAAGAGTATGCCTTATTCATAAAAATGATTATGAATAAGGTCCATACTCTATTGCATGAAAGGGTGCCTTCCTTTGATGCCCACTCCGAACTCTTAAGCACACTGGTTCTTTTAGCATCGTTCAACCTCTACAAATCACGTCACTAGTTCTTTATTGGTTACTCTGGTCAGAGGCCAAGCTTGAGGATGGTCACTGGAAAAGTGCCTAGTGACTAATGGTGGAAGAACCGTGTACCTCTAGGAGACCAAGAAACAGAGACATGAGAGAGAAATACTTAAGACACGAAAAACAGTAGAATCCTAAATCCCAGACTAGGATTCTCTGTGTCGCGGGTATTAGGAACAACGGGTACCATGGTACCACAACACCCAGCCCGGAACAAATATTTGCAGATCATGCAAACGTTTGTCTCGCAGCGGGAATCGAACCCACACCTCTACCAGGCTACCGGCCCACTGCGCCACTAAACTCTGTTAAGAAAATATCAAAATGATCATAAGTTGTGTCGCCATCTACCGATCACTTGAGCAAGAACTCTATGAAATACATTCATTTGATTTGCAAATTATTTCACTGATGACATTTACACAATCGGTGTGACAATTTACTTTGACCTGTCGTTAGTAGTATAATTTGTTAAAAATAAGGTATTTATTTCAACACGAGTTTAAAAATACTTGTCCTGCCCCCTTATTCGCTATGACCAAACGTAACATAGCGCGGGCTCGTTACGATATCTGCGTGGAATAATCGCTGAATTGTATGGGTGACATCACACGTTATTGACAAGGAATTTTTTAGGTCATAGCGAATAACCAGTAACAACCCTGTAAACTGGAACGGCACGTTCGGACGATTCTCGATCAAATTTAGATACAAAAGGATCTAAAAAACAAAAAGGAATGTAAAGATTACCTAAGGAATTAATATTATTTCAGTTTATTTTGTGTTTATTTGAGATCATCATTACCTCTTTTATTATATTAACTTATATACCTAGCTATAATCTTATTGGATTGCCTGTAAAAATCATTATCGACATTATCAGCATCAAAAGTTTCATATTAATTACACAAATTAATTTTATAATCATATAATCACCAGCACTTGATGGGCTGAGCCTAGATAAAATCAAAAGCAGAGAGGCATATAAACCTAGATTTGTCCAGATTTACTGCGGTGAGTGAAATGGAGCTGCATTTCATACTAACGGGAACATTATAACGTTATAAGCTCAAAACTAAGGCTGAGATAAAGACGTTACTTAATTCGTACTAATGCTTAGAACTGTCGCTGTCACTGTCACACAAATGTTAAAACACGCGTGTTCGAGAGTAACGGAGACAATGCTAAGCATTAGCACGTGCTAAACAACGTCAATTTATCTCGGGCTAAGAGACGAATTATGAACACTGGCTACTACTGATATAGGTGTAAGTTGGTAAGTAATTAAGAATTAACCCCAACCAATTACGATCAACTAATAACCAAGCCCCAACCTAACTATGGACTAACATCTGTGGTAATGTCATTTCAAGCCATTTAAATTTACCCCCAACTAAAGGGGTGTGTTTTCCGTGGTATGTCCGGCTTAAGAATAGACCCTTCCATCTCCTCCCGTGGATGTCATAAAAGCTAACTGACTTACTGTTTTTTTTATAAAATTAACTTGTTCACAAAGGAGTGTCTTAAAATGTGGCCGGCCAGGCACAAAGTCAGTCAAAAGTGTTAAGTTTTGACTGTCTAGTAAGTTTTACCTCAGTATTAGTTTTATTGTGTAGGACGTGATATGTAGCCTAGCACACCCCACACCTAAAGCGCCAGACATTTATGATATAATCAATATATAATAAAAATTCATTAGAGCTAAACTATCAGTTTTATCAGTCTAGGTATTAGTTTTATTGGTTGATTATATCTGTTTCCTTCCTTTTAAGAATTCATAAATTCACAAAATGTGATAATTAGAGTCAAGTTATTACATCTAGCTTTCACTGCTAGTCAAATATTTTAATAATAACGTTTAAGAGTTTCCGTTAATTCACCTCAGAAAATATGATATCATGTCTTTAAAAGTTTTTTACATTTGTTTCTGCGAAGATTGCTAAAATTATGTTGACTAGTATAGGTACCTACTTCTACCCGATAACGTATATATACTTTCTTTTTATGTTAGCAATTGACGAAACTAGAAATTACCCGAATGTTAAGCATTCAGACTTCATATTGCAGGGTTTGGTGAGAGCCGAAAATTATAGGTAACTTCAAGGGAATTCAAAATAGGTACATCACTGTTCAATTCATACATAGATACTCATTGGAATTTATTCTCAGCGCACAATAACATAACCACAGAAATATTGAAAAAGTGTCAGTCACACAAAAAGCTTAGTACTAAGCGGGCTTGGCGCCTCCCAAGCGTGGTGATTATGGCAAATCCAACCATTGTATTCAATAGGGGACGCCTCAGCCAGGTGGACGTATGTTTATTAGAATTGAATTAAAACTTTCGCTCATAAAAATTGATACACAGGTAATGTTGACTTTCAAATCAAAATGACACTGTACCGTTGCGATCGTGATCGTACTGAATGTCACTAAACCAACACTAAACGGATTGTCTTGTCCGTGCGTTCACAATTTGATTGTACCTACTTACTATAATTTGACAATCCTATTCAATGCAAATTGACCTGCTCTACTGTTATGGCTCTTTGTAAACTGGAAAGGAACAGCTTTTGCTATCTAACTACGGAAAATTGAGTTATTTTTTCAAGCGAAATATTCTGATGCGGCTCCGGGACAGCCTGTCATCCAACATTTTTTTTCTTTTTTTTCTTTTCTTTTTTTTTTTCAACGCAACGTTACCGCAACCCGCAGCCAAGCCAGTCGATCCGCATTCACTGTGGAGTCTTTAAAAAGAAGTCTTTAGTCTGAGAAGACTACCTCCGTGACTTGGCGGGCGAGTAGCCGTTGAAACGCGAGAGGCGGGGTTTCGATTGGACAGGAAAAATGTTGGCTTGATCTGCAAATATTTGTTCCGAGTCCAGGTATTGTGTACCGTGGTACTCGTAGTTTCTATTTTCGGTGCTATTTATTTATTTAACAACACCGCAGTACCTAGAACACGTAAGTAATGGCATACCATAACCATAAGAAAACAAATGAAATTCTGGACAGGTTTATAAGCTTACAGCTTCTGTAAATAGTTGCATTTGCTAACAGAGCCTTGGATGTTCTCGATCCACTTCACAAAAGATTATTAAAACCGGTGCAATAAAGAAATACAGGCGCACCGTCAAACTGACCGCTTGACAGTGAAAGCTGGCTGTATGGGCACACGTCACAATCATCATACAGTTGAGAAAACCCGTAAAATATGTTAAGGAGACGTGTATACTGTATAACAAACAAGAAAGATACAAAATGTAGTTATCGTGGCTTGGTATCATTTGCGAAAAATAAATACACCACGTACTTTACTATTCTCCTGCTGACGTTTCGTTGACCATTTTGAGGTCCTTCCTCATGAGCACCGACCGCGACCACGCTCAAAGATCGTGAAAAACGTACGTAAAAGCTATTTTATTTGAATGTGTCGTGAAATATAACAATACAAAATTCCTAAAATTAGCCTTTAATCATTTGTAAGCGAACAATTTACGGATCTATTATTAACATCAAAGTTTACCGGATCATAATCACCGGATCATCAGTAACTCCTCACATTTTTTACCTAGTAATGTGCATCATATTATGTTTAATATGTACCGAGTAGCCGAAAATAAGAGTAGTTGAGATAACTTTGTAATTATATCGAGAAAATGTTGTTGTTTAATATTTAATTTTGTCTACAGAGTTACAATGCACCTTTATTTTTAACCGACTTCCCAAAAAAGGAGGAGGTTCTCAATTCGGTTGTATTTTGTTTTTTTTTTAATGTTTGTTACCTCATATCTCCGGCGTTTATGAACAGATTTGGAAAATTCTTTTTTTATTCGAATAAATATACTTCCAGATTGGTCCAGAATCCAGTTCTGATGATGGGATCCATGAGGAATTGAGGGAACTCCTCAAATATTGCAGGCATACATATGGCGATTTTAATATTTTCAGCAACAAACCAAGCATTTACATTCAGAAAGTATCATAACCCTTTCACCACTATGGTTCTTTCATCATTTTTTTTTCATCCAAAATTATTTAGTCGAATACAATGACGGAAGTCGGTTTTTTAAATGAAAAGTTATATAATCCATTATTTTTATTTGATCCATGTTTATTTTTATTTTGGGGGTTTGAGCTTGATTTACTTACCTAGTAAAATTCAAATTAAATATTGGTATTTTGTTTTTATGCGCAGCCTTAAGTCGATGTCAGAAACGACACATTGTATTCTTTGAGTTAAATACTTGTTTTGATAATATTTCATAGATTATGAACTATAAAAAATTTAATGCCGATGATAGGAAGCAGCATCGTTACTTATTTAAACAATGGGAAGCATAATTTATGAAGAAACTAAGTATGAGTTTATTGCCAACAAATCGTTAAATAAATTATGTTAGGTAGTACTGTTTTATTTCATATGGCCTGCCCCTCCCTCGCTTTATGTACGAGTTGACAGCTGAACGTTGAAACTCAACTTTATCTTCGTTGTTTTAAGACTTACACTGAATTTGTGGAAGTAGAGGGGCATCTCGTAAAATATATCTGCCATTGTAAAATTAATAATAATAAATGCTGGACATTTCACACAACATTATCTAGCCCCAAGCTAAGCAGAGATTGTGTTATGGGTACTAGATAACTGTACTTAATACATAGATATATATTTTTTATTATACATAGAAAATACCCAGAACACCCTGAACAAATATCTGCAGATTGTACAAATATTTGTTCCGAGGCGGGAATCGAACCCGCAACCTCCTGCTTTGCAGGCGAGCCTTCGCCCGCCGCGCCACAGAGGTCGAGAAGAATTATGTGCCAAAGAAGCGAACAAAAGGATCTTATACAATAACAATACCCTATACATAATAATTATACGACCTCTGTGGCATGGCAAGCGAGTAGCCGGCTGAGATGCAAGAGGTTGTGAGTTCGATTCCCGCTGCGGGACAAATATTTGTATAATCTGCAAATATTAGTTCCGGGTCTAAAAGCTGATTCTGAGTTTTGACAAGCAATTGACACGGACGTCTGGTACACAGTGTAGTGTGGATTTTTGTATGCCGACACCGATGATCACCCCTAGCGTACACTCCGTGAACCTCATTTTCCATACAAAAATCCGTGTTACACTACACCATACGTCCGTGTCAATTGCTTGTCAAAACTCAGAATCAGCTCTCTGGGTGTTACGGTACCATGGTACTCGTAGTTCCTGATACCCACGACACAGGGAATCCTATGTGTGGGATCAAGACTACGTATGTGACTGTTGTTATGTTATGTTATGTTATACCTGCAATGAGAGTTAAACTACTTAAAAAACAAATTCGCAAGGCAATTACCGTTTGAAACAGAACCTTGTCCAAATCAACGTACGTGCGACTCACGCAATGTTCATCTACAATCTTAGTTTTAGAAACGGAGAAATTTCACTTTTTTTCTCGGCGAGGTAACAGTGTCATAGATCACCACGAATTTTAAAGTATTATGCGTGTATTTTAAAAAGTATTTATGGTGCCAATGCTATGTTCTCTAGAAATAAAACTTTGTCCTTTAACTTTATTCCTTTTTTTTGTGCCCTATTTTCCACTCGTGATAAGTTATACAAGTACATATATAGAGCAGGTTTAAAAGTCTAAAAACTAACGTATGTTATGTTGCAATTGAATTAGGTTGTTACAGCTCTTCCAAAACGGGAAACTACTTTACCAGTTTACGTGCAGCCAAATAACTAATCGAATAAGTGCTACTTACTGAGTTTATAATTCAATCACTATTTCGATACATAACCGTTCGTCGCCTCCATACACGCAACGTACATTCTTAGGCGAAGAAATTTTCACACGTCAGTACCGAGCTGCGAAGATTTGAACGATTTCTGGTGAAATTGTGTGTGATACCTATAGCCTAGCGATGTGTTTTGGTATGATTGCGTCGAGATATTTTTCAAATAATGCATGCTTCACATATTTCTGTTGCTAGAATTTTATAAAATAGGAGCTGTTGACAAATAGCTAGTATTTATTAGGAGACAAGCCTGTCGTAAATTATTTCTTAGAAGTTAGATCATCGCGGACGTTTGTTTAGTGATGTTTTATAGAAACCCTGAGTTTAGGTGAGGCTTTTTTATTTCGAGATATTTCACTAGTTTAGAGTTAGATAAATCAACAACATCAAAACGATACAAAAGAGGTTCTGTACAAAAGGTAGGTGGCATAATTTTTTCCAATATATAGTTTTTTTATTGACTTTTATTAGCAACATTCTCTATCGATTTGAATTGATTATTTTATCACTTATAAATAATTTCTACTTGCTCATAAATATATATCCGAATCGTTCAAACCTGGAAAGAATATATTTTGCAATGCATATTACCATTGAAAAATATAGAGAGAACATTGAAAAATACCAAATGCTTCACATTCCTATTAATCATTATAAATAAAAATGTTTAGTAGTAGCTGACAATATTCAACGGGTCAAAGTTTATTAATCTTGACAAATAACATATCAACGATATACCTACCACTTCCTTGCGTGTTTGATTTATATTTTATATTCGCTTTATACAGTAGGTATGCATTTAATGAATTTACATCAAAATGTTGCCGATGTGTGTGGTGACTGTGATGTATCAACTCGACATGGTAATTATTTTTCTGTAGTTTTTTTTTTAATTTTTTTTATTTTGAATACTAGCATTTACTCGCCGCTCCTCCCGCGTGTAACCTCTATTGACTCCGCCCGCGTGGAACCTCTATTATAAATTATTACTCTGATGTATAAGGTTATAATACTGTAAAGTTTCATCAAAATCCGTTCAGTAGCTTTTACGTGAAACAGTAGAATATAATATAAGTAAGAAGGATTATTTGTTTTGTTGTATTCTGTAGCCACACTCCATTCATTTTGGCATGTTTATAAAATGCTAATCCCGTAAAGTTGTGCAGTCGCATTATAAAACTATGACCAGACAAAAGTAAAAGTGATTATTAAGTATTGTATTAAAAAATCTCTACCCACCAGTTTATTTAAATCACCTTTTGCATTGAAAAATGCATTTGTGCCAAAAATACTTTTCTTTTAGTTCCGTTAGCTGGTCCTATCAAATTTTAATTTATACAAATAAGTATTCACATCACATCATCAGCCTGTAGAAGTCCACTGCTGGGTATAAGCCTCCCCCCTAGATTGCCATGGCATTATTTTAATGTTTTATTATGTATTAATATAATTTTCCAATCTTCCCATATCATCATTTCAGTGCTACTATATATACATACATACATAAAATCATGCCTGTTTCCCGGAGGCCTAGGCAGAGATCACAGATTTCCAGTTAAGTTAATTACAAATTTCAGTGATATAATAACTTAAATAATTGTAGTAATCCAGGCAAGTAGGGTATGCAACTGTTGACGGTCTCGGCTGCAGGGTGGCACGGGTAGCGGTGCTGCGTGCCGTTACAATCCGAACAGTACGTTTGCGATTGAATTTGATGCCTCTGATACAGATTATGCGTTTATAACGGTTAATATAAATGTACGTTACTTAATAATTCTTGGAAATTTCATGGAATCTAGAGTAGGTATTGTTTGTAGTTCAATGACCGTTGTTGAACTCTTTTTTTACATTATCATAAATAAATACTTACATCCCCTTTGGTAGGTCATTCCCGATCGTTACGTCGTAGGCTTTTATCTGAGTCCTGATCAGGTAGGTAGTCTCGCTAGAGTCTGTTTGTTCGGGATTCGGATGGCAGTTATTGTTGGGTGTTAATTCTCGTGTGGTATGTTAGCTTGCGTGATGTACCTACTCAAGATGTGTACGTTACTGTCAATCACCGGACAGCACACGCAGTATGGTATGCGTGGTACCAGTTTCTATTAAAGAGCACAGATTATACATTAATAAAGCTTATTTGCAAACTAAACAGGAAGCCGGTGGATGGAGGTGGCTCAAGACCGTTCGTCGTGGCATCCTATGTCCAGCCTTTTTTTTGTGACTTTTATTGGCCGATTATGATGATAATGTTGACTTGTAAAATACGCATAGGTATATAAACTCTAGACTTGGAGTCGAGCGTCCACCATGAAGGAAATCGATAGTGAGTTTGGCCTTACAATATTGTATTTTTTGGCTGATTACGAGTTTGGCCTAAATTTTTACGATGTCGAAATTGCCCGGTATCGAAAGGACCCATTTTAATTCACTGAAGGATCTTGGTTGTCCAATTTGGCACAGTTTTTAGATAACTATCTATTTTTTTATTAGCATTTTAGTTGTTACTAAAATTATCTGTTGTGACAACTGTGTTACTAACTGTCTTGCAAGTAGTTAATCCCTACAAATACATAAAATACTTTGTCTGTTTCTTTGTTTGAATTTTTGTCAAAACGCCAAAACGGCTAAACAGATTAAAACCTGGATAACAGAATACTTTTTATCCCAATATTTAGTTTCTTCTAGAGAAGAACGCAGGTAAAACCGCGGGCAACTGTTTTAAATGTTAAGTAAGTTTATAAATCAATGCTATCTTGACATAATCCTGATTGATGAGTGATAGAAACAAACGTTATGCGTGCTCACTTTCAGCAACCCGCCTCTAGCGACGCGTGCTGATGCATTGATATCGCTAAATAGACGGCACGAAGCGTCTACACTGGACGAGGTGTTCTTGTATCATTGTTCTGTTACCTTTTGATGTTTCATATATAATTGTGAACATACGCAATGTAATTATACCTACCTACCTGCTGTTTGCATGAAAATGCGAGTAGTTGCCGATAGATAGTTGGCTATGATCCGGTGAACTTGGATGTTACTAATAGATCCGTTAAATTTTTAGGCAGTTTTCAAATTACTAATGGTTCCGGTGATGTCTGCAAAAATTCAAGGTTGTCTTTCTTAAACTACCAGAAGATTAGGAAACAGTAAGAAGTTGTTTTGACTCAATATTTGTAATGTTTTCGAATGAAAAACTCGAAGGAAAAAATCTCGAACGAAAAAGCTCGAATGAAAAACTCGAATGAAAAAGTTCGAATGAAAAACTCGAATGCCATAATATATTATAATATATCCCAATTCCTCCCCTCTTGTTTTGCTATGAATTGGGGTACTTCACAGCAGACAGCAGCTAAGTTTGACTTCTTCTGTAAGACTCCTACTTCATAATTTCATATGTTGGTTTTTGGTTAGTTCAGTGACCAGCTTGAGATATGGTAGCCTTGAAAAGGGTCTATTGACCTATGATAACCAAAGTGAAGTAACCAGTGTTATGAAAGAATCCAGTGCGCCTTACAAAGGCTCTTTTCTGTAGACTATTACTTGCCAATATCCACTATTTCAACATAATTAAGGGAAGGCCAATTTGCTATCTTGACATGATCTTGATTACCTAGTACTATCACTACCGTAACTTTGTGTATTGTGATAGATTGAGGAGCGATAAAGATAAACATTAGTTAATTAGTTATGCATGCTTGCCAGCAACTCCTAGTGACGCGTTGAAATCGCCTAGACTGGAAAACTCCAATTCAAACTCTACAAGATAATCATTTGGGAGGCTATAGAAATCAAGAATAATTTCAACCTTAAAAACAGCTTTAGACTTTAGTGCGTGACACGATTTCTCATCTCAGTGCGTAGATACAGTTAGTGAAGTGTCCGAGTATGAACATTGACATTTCTCGGACATTAATTCGAATGATCAAGTGAGGGTAGTTCCTGCAATTGTCAACGATTCTTGACAGTAGCATATACTTCAGTCAGCTCGTAACCACGAGAAAATTCGTGACAATATCAATAAATATGTGTTCTGATAGCGAAAGTTTAAAAAAGACTAAACTGGATAAGTTTGTGTCGCTCTTATTATGTCTCGACATAATGAATATCAATCGCGTAAATAAATTCAGTAATGCTAATCCAAGTTTCTAGACTTCTTCCTGTTTAGAATGATATTGTATTCTGACTGTTAATTGCTTTTAATGTGATTGCTTTTTGCATTAGAATAAACTGCTTTTTGACAATGTCAATAAAATGTGATCTCGAAAGTTTATTAGAGACTAAACTGGGCATGTTTGCGCCACTCTTAGTACGTCTCAACACACTGAATATCAATTGCATTTTAATAAAAAAAATATAATAATGCAAATTTAATAGCTTCTAGACTTCTTCCTGTTCAGAATGATGTAGTATTTTGGCTGTTAATTACTTTAAATGTGATTGGTTTTTGCATTAGAATTAACCTTATGCCTTGATACTTACCTATAAGATAAAAACAGGCTTACTTTTAATCTGGTCTAAGATAACTATTAATCTAAAGCTCCTACTAAAAAAAAGAACCTGAAGTATCAACACTTTTAAAGCCTTGTTAACACATAAAAATATTTTTGTTTGTTGAAAAAAAATATCATAGCTTTTTGCGCAATTACCTAAATACCTACCTACATGTAAAGTTATGGATGGTTTTTAAGGTGTCGTCGAAAAGAATGTATCCCACAGATATTGAAATTGTCATTTGTTAGGGTTCCGTACCTCAGGAAGAAACGGGACCCTTAAAGGAACACGTTGTTGTCCTGAAAACCCCTTTCAGAACCCTTTTTCTCAAGAACAGTTAAACTTAAATAAACTTGAAATTTTAATAGAAAAATGAATGTCTCATTTTTGTATGGAAACCGTGAAAATGAAAAACCCCTGAGGTACTTTCAGTCTTCTTTTCAATTCTGAAATTAGGAATGCTGGGAGGTTTTGTGACACAAATACAGGAAAAAGTTCGACTTAAAACTTGAAGTTCCATTTTAGGGGTAAGTTTCGACTCTTACCCCTAAAATGGGAGTGCTTGGGATGGAGAAGTTTGTTGGAAAAAGTGGCGCAAAATCAAACATACCGGACGACGCGGTAGAGGAAGGCCCTCCACTCGATGGACTAAAGACATTATAAACGTCGCAGGAAGCCGGTGGATGGAGGCGGTTCAATACCATTCGTCGTGGCATTTTAGGTGGGAGTCCTATGTCCAGCAGTGGATTTCTATAGGCTTATCAAGATGATGTTGACGATGATGGTGCTAGTCTCACTCGAACTTGTCCATTTTATTACAACCATTTTGTATTAGAAGCCTTCACTTTGGAAACTTATGGTAGTGTTTAGAGTTGAAAGCTTGTTACGTACTCATAAATTATGTAGAGTCCAAACAAGACTTATCCACATTCGGTCGTCGAACTCACTGCAAATAGAAGCACCATCATTGTAAAACAAATCTGTCCGCTAGTTTGTTTGTTCTGGCTTCGTAGGAAACGGCATGCCTACTGACTTCTTTACTTAAATAGCGGTAAGTATTTTACATGTTGTTTTTATCTACGACCAGCAATTGCCCGCGGTTCTGCCCGCCTAGAACCTATTGCTATTTTCATGGGTATTGTAGACACTTACATATTGATCAAAAACATGACTACAGTACAAACTGCATCAAAATCCGTAGAACTCGAAAACAAAATTTCCCGCAAAAAATACTAGTAGACCGGGACCGAAGATTGGTGAAGGTCACCCATAATTTGAAGTCACTTCGTTGAACAACTTCCACAAATATTGCTCTAGCAACCTAATACAAAGACCATTGAATTTATTAATTTTAAGTTAATGCATTTTCTTTGATAATCTTTGATGTGGCTGTGATATGTATGAGCCGTGGTGTATGTCAAGCCTAAGAATATAGACCCCTCCATCTTCTCATTTAGATGTCGAAAACGCCGACTAAGGGATAATTACACCAGGTGATGGGCCGCAGCATCCACCTGAGTACTTACCACCAATACTACGATTACCAATGCGCCTGCCAATGTGGTGATTATGGCAGATGGGGGGCAAACTTAGTCCCTCTACGCATTAGGTACACCGATTTGAAACTATCAATATCTACCCTATACGATATGAATCTATCCTATAGAACTCTAATTACATGTGACAGCCGACAGACTTTGCCTTTAATGCTATAGAGAATCTTTCTTCTCTACCCCGCAGAAGAGAACTACCGCCATTTTTATCGCACTTCTATACTTATAATTCGAGTGTCAACTATCACACGTTACAATCACGTCAACTTGCTGATAACTGCCTAGCAGCCCACTACAAAGTAGGTAAAGTTATTTTCTACCAATTGAAAATGTATTTTGTGTTGGGGATAATTTTGGCAGCCTTAGCGCTGTCCAAATCTTTTGAAATTTGAAAAGAGGATTATTTAGGTCAAGAAGTTTCCCTTATTTAAGTTTCACAAGATTTAGATAGTGAAAATGATCCCCATTGCTGAATTCCCATTTGCCATTTGCCATTGTAATTAGGTGGCAGTTCCAAGTGCAGTGTAACTGGGCCTCATGCCAGACCATGCTACACTTCTAGATTGCCCCACTTGCCCTTGTTCTTGTATCAAAGCTGGCCTCAACACGGCTTCGGGACCTGTACATATTACCCACAATTAGAACGAAAGAACTTAAGCAACTTAACTTAAGAAGATTGTATTCTGTGATCATCATGATTCTTCAACGGATTTCTTTGTTTCGGATTCTATCACGTAGTGAAACTCCGAGGCAAGCTCTCTCCATAGCCCAGTGCGCGACAGTGAGTTTGTATACGAGTAGATTAGTTAGCGACCACGTCTCAGTGGCGTAACAGTTATTTTTACATAACTCCACCAGACCCACATCCTTTCAAATCACCCATTCAAACCATTGAACGTTTTTACTAACAAAAGTAACCACATTTTACGACGCCTTTTCATATATTGCGTGGAGCTATGAGTTTAGAACAATGCGTAAATTGCCTTTCTGTTGGCATTTGGTATCCGAACGTACAGTCAGCCAAGGAAACTAGCAAATGCAGAACCGGTGAGTACTAAAGAGCCGGGATTTTTGGTACTTAGGGCCAGAGGAACCGGATCACTACAAAAAATATAATAATGCAGGCTGAGATTGATCTCTTTTCTGGCAGCCTTTTCTTAGTTTTGAACAGAAACTCTGGTGATATATTCAATTAGAGCCAAAAATTTAATCATGTTACAGATATTGGTGTACTGGTACATGTTATTAAGGAGAAGTGGTTTGCGAGCATTGACATTGACATTGACAGAAGATACGTAAAATCAGACACTAAGCATGGATGGCGGACGTCTGATTTCACATAGTTTCCATTCTGATTTAGTAGGTTAACACAAATCATCCAGGTACATAATACGTCGACTGTACCTACACATTTCAAAGGTTTAAAACTGTTTACAGGTTAAATTGATGGCTTTGCTCACTTTCTGCTTTCTATAATATTGATTAGCTATGAAAGCTTTTACTATTACTGGGTAACGTAACGTACCTACTCTCCTTATTAAGTAATCAAAGGTCATAACCTATCCAGGCTTGGTGGAAGAGACACCTTTAAATGAAATTTCTAAAACATCCTTTACTTCTTTTTAGAAAAATAACGACTATACACCACGTACTTTACTATTCTCCTGCTGACGTTTCGTTGATCAGCCTTTACTTCTGTGAGATAATCGAAGTATAGAATTAATTTAATTTAATTTATTTACTTTAACTAGAACGGCAAGGTAACCAACTACACTAATTAAACACAATCAAACAATATTAAACAGTAGATATACAATAAAAATAACATTAGTCAAAACAACAGAAAAAACAGAATAATAAAAATAAAAAATATAAAAACAATGTCAAAAAATAACGTCAAGCATAATGTCAAAAATAATGTCAAACAGCAACTTTCACACATTCTTCTCACAGAACCCCAGGCACTCCGAAAGAATCATCTTCCATCCATCCACAAACACATCAAATTCAGAACTCGCATCCAGGAGAGCATTGAGCACAGAGAGGGTACGCGGGATGGGCGACTGGGCACGCGCTACTGTACGGCAAAACGGCTCCGAGAACAATTTGTGACTCCTGCCTCTACTATAGTTATTGGGGACGTACAATCGCGTTAGCTCATCATGGATGTCAGGGGCATCAATCTTTCCACGAAGAACCTTAAATATGGTTATTAGCTGGCCATTGAAGATTGATTAGATTGATTTAAAGTATTGTTAACTAAGAATACATACTAGAATTTATTGAAATTAGCAGTGCAATGCGCCTTGGTGTGTCCAGCCTAAGAATATACCCCTCCGTTCCTCCCGTGGATATCGTAAAAGCCGACTAAAGGATTACACCAGGGGATGGGCAGCGGCATCCACCTGAGTACTCAACACCGATACTGCGATCACCAATCCGCTGGCCATGCGTGGTGATTATGGCAATTCCCCCAAATTTATTTTATGGAGAAGGCCTCGTCCAGCAGTTGACGTCTAAAGGCTGCTGATGATGATGATAATGTGCAGTACAATGGGCGGCCGTATCCGATTTCTTCCAAGCAACCTTTGAATGGGATGATTTGGAGGACTCCTATTTTTAATACTTATTTTAACTTAAAAAAAAAAAAAAAAAAAAATTCTATACTCTATTCTATATTTTTATTCCTAAATTCTTACAACTTACCCTTTTGTATTTAAGTATAAGCCTGTTTGGGTGCCTAGCTTTATGGGTAAGTGCCTAAGGCCTAGTTTTTAATAATAAGTTCTCGGTGGTTGTTTTGCTGTTTCCTTTGCTGAAACAGCAGATAGCTTCCGAGTACATGGCTGCTGTGACGACAGCAGCATTCTAAGGTGAGGCTGAAAAACAGCGTGGCTGAGCCCTCGTCCTTTTCTCATACACTAACTATTTAACTTTATTATAATTGTACTCTTGTAACTAGATTAGTGTAAGTGAATAAATGCCCTTTTATTTTTTTTTATTTTTTTTAAATCTCAGAATTAAATAGGATATTAATTAAAATAAATTTGCAATATCTTTTGAAATTTCTTGGCAGAATTGGTTCACATCTTAAACGAAACTGGCATCATCATAAATAAATTTTAAATAAAAAAATGTCGACACATAAATCACATCATTGCCTTGACATATTAATATTTAATCCACTCTAACGTTTTAACACCTGATTATGGTTGACATTTAAATTTAAAAATATGCAGGTGCTAAATCTTTCAACGAACTCATTCAATTAACCACGCTGTGCTGTTTGAAACTGCTGTTTGCCGTCAAATTATGTCTTCTTAAGCTGTGGGGGGCATCCCAGAGCTGATATTTTTGGTTTGATTGTAGAGCAGAGGCCAAAGATAAAGTAACATTCTAATAGCGATGACGCCAGTAGAAAATTCCAAAATGTATGGGATTGACGTTAGCTATCGATATGTCACGTGGTCTTTTGTATTGAATTACGACTGTACAAATGGAATCGCTTCGAAGCGAATGCCGTTTGGCTAGGCCCTCAGGTCTTCAGTCAGGTCAGGAGTCAGTCTTTCTGAGGGACATCGCATGTCTTAGAACCAAATGCTCCAAGCATGTGTCATCCCAAAAAGGGCCTAAAAATGAATACTTTTAAAATATGTTTGTGACCAAAACTCAGACTTACCTTTCGAGCAAAACTCTCGCTTTCACTCTGCACGAATGCATTTGCATTTAAAGATAAAGATAAGTTTATTTCATACAGCTTAGATACATAACATACACAAAACAGATGTACTATAACTATAAAAATAATAACAGGAATATTTGCATCCATAATTTATAAAAATGGTGAATGGTGATTGAGAAGTTTACCTTCCGTGCTAGTTTAAAATTATTATTTTATCATACATAACGTTGTCGAGCCGCTACGGGAAGACTAATTTAAGTTTTATAAAAGTAATAAGTACCAATAGGAAATCCTAGCGCAATGACATGGATTCCTTTAACAGGATGGGTACATAGCTGGTCGAAGGTTGGGAAGAGTGGACAAAAGTGGGGGAGGCCTTTGCCCAGCTATGGGGCAGTATAATTTTTGGGGAAAAATACCTATTTAGTCAAGACCGTTCGTCGTCGCATTCTAAGGGGGAGGCCTATGTTCAGCAGATGATGATGATGATGATATAAGCCAGGGGAGGACTTATTTCTAGAACGTTTCTTGCTCTAAAAAATGAATTCCTTCACCTTGTGTCGTGTTGTGGTCATTGGCAGGATATGAAACAGCTTCCATAGCCACAATATCCTTACAAAATGCTGTCGATTTTTTCATCGGTATAATTTTGTGGTCACTTTAAATCTTGGCGCGTCTTCAAATCCTGTGTATATAGGTATCTTGGCTCGAGACTACCAAGCATATTGGTCGTTACTCGTAGGCCGTAAATAATTATTAATGATATAAAAAGTAGCTATATGTTAATTCAGTTTATAGTTGTATCTTTGTATCAAATTCCATTGATATTGGCTCAGATGCTACGGCCTGATTAAGTAACAAACATCTGTATTTGGAATTTATAACAAGTGTTTAGATTAGATTTAGGTCAGCGGGATAAAAGGCACTTGGCGTTTCCAAAATTCTTTCAGATCGTCTGGTCGATGCGACGCGTGACCCGAGAGCTGGATCTTTGCATTGCACGCTGAATAACAATACCAATGCATTGATTGGTATTGCCATTCAGTGGGCAATGCAGCCAGTGTGACTCATGAAACTGGCAAAAGTTGCATTTAGAAGAGCGAAGCTAAATAAAAAAAAAATTACAGCAGTCGGTAACAGCATTAGTGAAGTTTATATAATATACTACAAGCATTTGCTCGCGGCTCCGCCCGCGTGGAACATCTATTATATATGATTATAAGTTATAGCTTATATGGTAAGACTGACCATTTATGTAAGCCGTGTTTGTTGCCTGATTCTTCTAGGCTTGGTCCCGTTGGAACAGGAGTAATTTTAGTTTATAAGACGATTCAAAATGATCCTTGTGATTTCAATGAATAAAGTTCTTTTGACTTTGACTCTGTGTGAACAGTGTTTGTTTGTGCGTGAAACAGTAGCATATATCCATCCATCCTCACAAACTTTTTCATTTATAATATAGTAGGATAAGTTTGCATTCATTAATGGACTTCTTTGAGGCTATCATGCTATCATGTTCTCGACAGGGTCTTGTAATTTCCAGATGAAAAAATAAACAATTTTTTTTGTTTTGTTTCAGGTTTTCCAGTTACCAACGAGATGTTTGTCGAAATGCTATTAAGCTTTGGGCCCAAGGCCCATCGGTAAATTAAGAAGTAAGTTGACCCAGAAAGTAAGAGTTCACAAATTCTATCCTCTAAAACATCCTTGATGAAATCTGTGAGATCATCAATACAATCAAGCCTTAGCCATGGTTTAGTGGAGGTACAGCGATAAGATGCTGATAGCGATCTCTTCCAGATCATGAGTAATTGATGAGAGGTTATAAGTTAAATCTAGGTATGCCACTAACATTCCAGCAAAACGCGCCGTCATTTGTTTCAACGGTATGACATTATTATATATTTGAATTTAGAAAAGTTTAAATTTGAAAATTAAATTTAAATTTAAATTTAACTTGACTGTTACTTTGGAGTATTTTCACTTTGTATATCAGGGGGCTTAGTATGGGTTATGATAGTTTCCGAAAACGAAGTATATTATAGTATTATAGTATATGAAGTTTCGTTTCCTTCCATACATTTACTGACAGCGTCCTTTAGTTTTCTTCTCTTTTATGCAAGGGCGCTGCAAGTAAATGTATGGAAGGAAATGAAACTTCATTATAGTTTCGTAAACTATGAAAACCCGTACTAAGCCCCCTGAACATCTTTAGAACTGTACGTCTAGTACGGGTTTTAATAGCTTTCGAAAACTATATGAAGTTTCGTTTCCTTCCATACATTTACTGTCAGCGTCCTTATTTTTCTTCTCATTTTCGCTAGGGGCGCTGCCAGTAAAAGCATGGAAGGAAACGAAACTTCATATAGTTTCGTAAACTATAAAAACCCGTACTAAGCCTCCTGAAACGATCAAGTCGTTACTTTATCTTGGTTTTGCAAGTCAAGTGACTCAATGTAGGATGTTAAAAGACTTGTTTGAAGACTATTGTTTTGTTTATATGACACTTTTCTTTGAGGACAATTGAGTAATGCCTATGCGGTAACTGTAATAAATAAACATACAATGAAGTATTGCAACAATGAGTAAAAGTTTATTTTTTGTAGCTGTAGGTGTTGTAGGTATAGCCTAAACAAAACTACATATACCATTTTACATATTCTGAATGCTTGTACCCTACTCATAGTATCATTGAATTCCTATATACTACTCGTAGTAACCAACTATCCATGAACCTCCGTTTGAACTAGGTACTGCATGTGGTATTCTTTTAAAGGTCTGTTTTAATTATTATCTCTGTATGTTACTACATTCTTGAAGCAATTAAAGGTTTGAGGCTCATCTACAAAACAAATTAAAGTTACGCTCTGTCTAACTTGCATCATAGAATCTCGAAATTTGTTTTGTACTATACGCGGATGAAACTATTGATAAAATCTAGGCCTCCGTTACTAGGTTACACGTCAACAAAAATCTTACACATCTTAAACTGTTTTAGGGTTCCGAGTCCGGGTTTTGATAAGGAATCCTTTCAGACCGATTGGGCCGTCCGTTCGTCATAGTCTGTACATGTGTATGTTATAACTTTTACAGTTATGAACCAAAATGCATGAAATTTGGTATAAGGATACTTTAGATATAATTATGTAGATATTATAAATTTTTTGCAATAAAAAATAGGAAAAATATTTATACATAGACAAGTTGTAAGGGTCCCGAGGCGTTTACGAGGTGGTCCAATGTCGAAAAGGATGTAAAAGCTCTCAACATTGCATCTACGACCTCGGATAGAGCATCCTGGCGCCGCGCCGAAAGCGCCTAGAAGGCATGGGAGAAGAAGAAAAGAGGAGAAACTTTGACTTGACTACAGAACCCTACACTGTGTGGTCCGATACGCACTTGGTCAGTTATTATTACCGTGAAAAGATTTAGTGGCTGTAACAAAGGGATCCTAGAAATTAGTAGAGTTCATAAACAGCCTTTTCAAACAACGTATCTCACATTTGTGGTGTGTATATATAGAGCATAAACCAGGCGCCCTTTTGTTTTTTGCTCTTTGCTTCAAGCAAGTGCCTCGAACCTTTGTAAGTAATTTTTCTGAATAAAGAAGCATCGAACAAAGAACACTGGCACCGCATACTTAAATTCTGGCTTACCAATATCCACTTCTGTTGGAGTCACTGCCCTGAACAGACAGATTACTTAACATTACGGAATCGAGAAGCCGCCGTTATCTGTCTCCATAACTTCAGCCATTACGAAAGTTTATTAAATACCCTACTTAATTGTTATTGAATAGATAAGTGCCTGCTTAAGGTGGAACGTTAGGAAAGAGGCGCGAAATTCAAATTTTATTGTGTTTTTGTTCATGTTATGTATGTTACACTTTTTGAGATAGTGATCACTGATTTTACGGGAATCAGGAGATCTAACAAACATTTTTTAATTCCTGATTTCTAATAAAATCAGTGTTTGCTATCTCAAGAAGTGTAACATACATAACATAACATCTAACGGTCACATATGTATGTATCACGTCTATACGTAGTCCTGATCCCACACTAGGATTCCCTGTGTCGTGGGTATTAGGAACTACGAGTACCATGGTACCATATCACCCAGACCCAGAACAAATGTTTGCAGATCATACAAACATTAGTCCCACAGTGGGAATTGAACCCGCAAGCCCTCACATCTCAGCTGGCTGCTCGTCCGCCGCACCACAGAGGTTGTTTATGAGCAAATAACACCATCAAATTTTAATTTTGCACCACTATGCTAACGTTCCACCTTAACTGTCTTTCATAACTAGCTGATGATATAGGAGGCGGACTACGGTAGGTAAGCGTGGAAACCTGCGCAGAGATCCGTGGCATAGTGTTCAAGTTTTTGCTCGATGGTCGACCGACCACTCAACGAACGTAAATACATAAACATAATGCAAGCTGTTCCAATGTAGAGCGTGTAAATAGAGGTATGAACGGTGTGTGCGGGTATGAACAGCCATTGATGGATTCACACCTATATCTGTGGAAATTCCTTTAGACGTCCACTGCTGGACGTAGCCTCTCTCATTAAATACAATGGGGAGAAGTGCTATAATCACCACGCTTAGCAGGCGGATTGGTGATCGCAGTTTGGTATTAAGTACTACGGGTGGATGCTGCTGGCCATGCCATGGCGTAATCCCTTAGTTGCCTTTTACGGGGTTTTCCCCTTGGACCCACTGATATTACCCACTGGTGGGACCACTTACGATATCCACAGAAGGAGTTGGAAGAGTCCCATTCTTAGACCGAGATTACCATGGTTAAGTTAAAGTATAAGGATAAGTTATAAGTAATAGCGTAAGTTATCACGCTTATTTGTTTATCAACTGATACCTACTAACGTACGCAAGTGCAGATATCGCGAAATTAGAAGCATTTCGAAACTTTACAACTTTTACAAGCGACATCTTTTGCAAACAAGATATTTATATATAGGATATCAAATGGGCATTTTGCAACGATCGCCACGGTAGTCTATAATGAAAAGTTCTCGGAAAGAGTATTTTTGCTATTCGATATCTGAGTGCAAAAGCCGTTTTTATCCGCTGGAGGATAAAGTAAAATTGAATTTAGAACATCGAGTGTACTAAGTTTGTGAATTCAAAATATCATTAAACCTATTTACTTCTACCTCCATGGTGACGAATTTATCATACAACATTTTTTAAAAATAAAATTGTTAAATTAGTTAGTAAATTTGTTGCATTTGTTAAAAATGCGCAAAATTGTATCTTGTAATCACAAGATACAATTTTGCGCATTTTTAACAATTTCAGTCAATTCTGTTTGTCAAATAAACTTCCTCGTCGCTAGAATCATTCAAGGTTTTAACAATATGACGTGAAAAGAAAATGGCGCGCGTATAGCAAATTATAAGAAGGATCCGAGTCTGAGTTTTTAACAAATTAAAAAATGTTGTATGATAAATTCGATTGTAAATGTTTTTTTTTTGCTTTAAGTCATTTCCTCACTGAGGTGGGATGAAAAGTTACGTGTTGCACTCGAGTGCAAAGATTTTTCGCCTCGTGCTCTTTTGATTCCCTCGCTAACGCTCAGGATTCTAATTTTAGAATCCTTCGCTTGCTCGGTCATCAAAATTGAGCACGCGGTTAAAAAGCAACTTTGCACTCTTGTATAACAAATAACTATTGCACATCCATATCTCAGACGTTTATTTTATTTTTCCCCTCAGATGGTGACTTGCGACAACCAAAGCGCTTCACCAGGCGGGTTCCACTTGGGCACGCGGGAGGATGCACCTCGGCGGCCGCGGGCACCCAGCATCTCTTCGCTATCTTACAAGCAGAAGATTGACGCTCTTTTCGATGACACGAGATCTGTCACTAGTCTGCCTCAAAGCCCCAGCTTCGTGGCCCAGCTCGAGAGGAGGGATAGCAAGGTTAGACACCTCATATTGGCAGCCTTACATCATTAGTAAGCTAACGCTGTAAAAAAAAGCTTGCTTTAATGGTCAGTCATTATGACAAAACATCGCTCAAATTGAGATTGAAATCATGATTTTATCGGGTGCTGGTTGTAGTGTCCTTAGATTTACTAAAATGTCGTGTTTTTACAGGTCAGTTCAACCGCTGATGACAAAGTAACGCTAATCAAAGATGATGATCATTTCTGCAAAAAGACGCTCAACAAAGTCAACAACACCGTCCAAGACCGCATAGAAAGGATGTTCATGGACATGGCTGGGGACACCAGGCCTTCTATGGAGAGCATAGGGGTTCATGTGTTTAGTGTTCACTATCTAGGCTCCACTCCTCTGCAAAGCAAAGTCACGAGCCTATCCGGCCTTCAAACTCCACTCAGAGATCTCTACTTCGGATACAGAAGAAACCTTCGCCATAAAAGTGCTCTTAATGGCCGACTAGAAATATCAAAAGGAGGTCTCAAAGTCCGATACAAAGGAGATAAAGGCGACCTCGAACAACTAAATCCCTTCCCCACAATAGCAGTATGGTCGGCAGTTAAATTCGTCGTCCAGCCCTCAGAGGAAAACATCAAAGAACTGAGCTACGCGTTTCTACCCCTAATAACAGATCCAGACAACATAGATCGCCAGGCGTTATTCAAAACTCTTGAATCCCCCGAAAGGAAATACATCCTCTCCCACAACGAAAACTCACATTCTCCTCTTTTCGCTGTTGTGATGAGGAAAATTGGCGTCGCCAAGCAGTTGGAGTGTCATGGGTTTGTATGTCAGACGACCGAGGACGCTATAGTTATAGCAGCCACGTTATACAAATCTCTAATGTCACACATGAGTCGGCAGGGTCACAATGATAAGAAGTTCAAGAATCGGAATGGTATCAGTTGCATGAGCATTGCGAGTAGTAACCAAAACGATGTCCCAGTCAGACCTCCTCGAAAAAAACGAAGCACTTCTTCTATTAGCGGCGATAGTGATAGAGCTGATGGGTACTCAGCAAGCGAATCATATTCAGAAAAGCCGCATTTAGAAAGAACTAAGAAGATCTCCATGGAGAGTCTGCCACAACGTCCCCCACCTCCATCTATCCCTTCCATGGAAGTCAAACGAATCACAGTCGAAGAAGTCAAAGCTAAATTAGACTCCATAAAGCATAACGAAAGCGGAAGCGACACTCAGGACTCCAAAAAGTCAGCGAAACCGATCAACCCTAATATAAGTAAACTTCAGCAGTCGTTAAACCCTCAGAGCGGCAGTGAATCTTCCGTTCGAAGTAAAGTATCAGAAAAAATTCAGCTATTCAGAGAATTGGAGAGACGGAAGAATATACAAAGACCACCGACATTACCACCGCCTATTCCTACTAAACCTCAACCAGACTCACTCTCAGAAACTACGAAGGAACCTTTGCGAAGGAGTCAAAGCGGAAGGAAATCAATAAACGAATCTGGTGACATTTTCACTAAAGTAGCGATACCCCGATCCGGTAGTTTTCTGAACGCCGGCGGACTGACGAGGTACAAGTCCATCGGACACAGGTATGTGCATTTCTTTCCGTTTCGTTACGATCGATTAATATACACTTATCAGTGCTAAGTACTTCTCGGTAATTCCAATTCAACGCTTGAGCGACATTTCCTTTCTACCGATGTACGTCGATGATATCTCAGTCCGGTACTATTATCACCCATTATTTGTCGTGATCCGTTTTTCTTAGAAACAGATTGCATATAACAATTTTGCTAAGTGGAGTGTGCGATCATCGCATGCTAGTAATTGTACTAACGCAACCACGCCTGCTACATTCTTCTGATCCAATAATAATAAGTCCCAGTACTGAACGCATTGGAAATGTGTAAAATCAACAAATATAATCACTTATGTACGTAGATTTTATTGTTTTATTTTAAAAATCTCCGCCCTACTTCACTTTGGGGCATAATGTATCGTAGGATCCTGGAATTTGCTTAATGTTTATCTAATTGTAGATTATTTTAATTTCAGAAACAATGGAAAGAAGGGTGGTGGTTCACCACTAGGGTTCAATGAACTTTTTAACGAATTTAAAGTTCAAGAGAACTTACACTCAATGGACGAGATCCTCAATGCTATTATAGATGCAGAAGGCATGTCTTTCAATGACCTAAAACCGATCTACAAGGAGTTTCTGCTCAAACTAGCAGTAACACTGACGAAAGATGAGCTTTTTCAGCACAGCAAAGCGATCATGAAGAAACAAAAGAAGAAAATACTAAGACGAAACAGCATATTCCAGAACAAAAGACGGAAGATTTTCAAAGGAGCGAGTGGTCTTCGAATGGTATTCCGAATGCCATTTGGCAAAGAGATGCGAAAGAAAGAAACTAAAATCGGACCTCTAGACTTCCAAACCACGACAACGAAAGAACAAGTATCAGAGAGTTCTGTTTCCACATCTAGCTATGATATAAGACAGTTTCGCCCCAAAGAACCAATGCTGCCACCACCAAAACGCCAAGTATCAAGGCAACGACATTCAAAAAGATCAGACAAATCTGTCCATGTATCTAAGCGCAATGGAAAAGTATCAAGACCTGGGGAAAGAACGTCAACGTCCGATGATTCTGACTTTCTAACTTTAAGCAACAGACTAGGATGTCAGAACCGTAACAGCTCGAGCGGATACGTGTCATGTTCGGAATGTGAGTCGGAGAGTTGCGCGGACAGGTGTTACTGCTCTATGAAGGAGTACCAGTCGAAGTGCTACTGCTCTGCAGTCGAGAAGAAGGACTCTGCAAAGACCAAGCTCTTGGCCAAAAACAAGAGCTGTAAGGATTGTTACAAGTAAGTTATTTACCAGCAAGGACATTGCAAGAGCATCTGCTATCTTTTCAAGAAAATATAGTAATGAACGGTGTCGCAGTTCGATACAAATTTTAGCAGTAGGGTAAAGATCTAGGTGTAGACGCAGATAATGTCATACTGCATAGTTATTTGGAGAGAACTGAATTAGTCAAACTTATATTCGGGTGTGAAGTGCGACAAATATTAGCGGACAGCACGATTTCTGGATACAAATGAACAACGAAGCTTAACCTGTCGAAGACGTTTAAATATATTATATTTGCCGTAAACCGTTATTAGTTTTTAGTATTCTGTACCCGAGGACGTATCAAAAGGGTGCCCTGACTGTGTACATTTTGTATTAGTCCTCACATTCTGCCATAGTTTTTTTGGCGTAAAAATCCATTGCAGTTATTGTTATTCAATTCATACAAATTATGTAATTCAATCAAAATTTAAAAACAAAAAACAAAATTAACATTCACATCCTATGCCGTCCGTCCGTCTGTATTCTATTATTGAGGGGTATATCTCGGGAGCTGTTGATGAGCAAAAATAAAATAAAATTAGAATTTTAACGCCACGTCGAAACATTACAACCACACGAAAACATAAAGGTCCCAAGCGTGAACCTTATGAAAGCCCACTGAATGTCAGACACACATATTTTTTGTTGACTAATTAAACAATGGCTGAATGACGATGGCAGTCTGACAAGTGGTCCTTCTAACTATAGTAGTGCTAACTTGTAACAAATCAAAGGCTTTGATGATGAACATAACATCAAAATTATGTCAAAAATCTTGCAAGCACTTCAAATCATGAATTTTGAGTCTGTTTTCATAACTTCAATTTCGCTACTTTCTTCCTTCGTTAAACATTTCACTTATCTCCAATAGGCTCTCGACGGAGTGAGTGTGTACATTAATTACTTTACAGAATCATCGCACTCGTTCAGAGGAATTCGTACCTTGTTTATTATGATTTATGGTTCATTGTTAATAAGCTGGTGGACGTAGAAATGAAATGTGGAGATAATCAGAGCGTGGCGCGTCCGCGGCTCGCGACGGCTCGTTATTAACTGAGCCAAATTAAAATTATTAACAGTCTTGTGTGATTTGCATGTTTACTCAAATCCATTTTGGCTTCATTGAAAATATCGGATTTTTGCCCTAATCACATTTTTAACAGCGTTTTTTTCCCTTTGAACATTTTGTTTGTCGACGTCTCCAGACATCGCGCGACTTGATAGGGATATTCAGCAACTACATTAAATTGGTGAAATAGGTTGCGCAACGTCTACAGACTGTGATGTCGATCGATGTTTGTTTGAAGACATGTTTCCAACAGCGACAAGACCCGTCACGTCTCATATAACGCCCATACAAAATTATAGTTTTCATCTGAGATTTAACATCATCTCGTGCACGTAATTCATCTAAGAATAGGGTTCACGATAGCAAAACATGCTCCTGACGTTTGCCACTTAATTTATTACTATTATTTGAGTAACTTAATAGAGGTGGGCTAAATAGATTACTTGCACTAATTAGTTAATTTTGATGTTACACTTGCAAGCTATCGTAGCCTGTAAAGTTGTGTTGCGTGTAGTGATCAATTTATGGTACAAATTGCAGAGGAATGATTCCATCGCATCACTGCATCCATAAATCAAAACGAACTAATAATACACAGCAACCCTAGGCGTATTCAATTTAAAAATACCTGTGTAGTAAAAACATTAGATGGTTTTAAGTTTTTCAGACATGATTCTTTAATTATTCATTAGAATCTTTCAGACTCAGGAACTCAGTAAATAGGAAAGTAGAGAAGTTGTAAGTATTTACTTTGATGCGCCTGAGTTTCATAATATGAATGAATGGCATACTAAATATTTATACACTTAATAGGTACACTACTACATTACGTGTAACTTTGTGTTACTAATAAAGAATTGTACTGTATTGTATTAGGTACATTATTGCTTAATAATGTATGTATGTAACTCTTGGGTGTTATGTTATATCTTTAATAATTTCTGCTTTTCCGAATTCCAGAGAACGCTACGAAGGTGACTTCAGCTACTGCTCTTGTGACTCAGAGAGCTGTGCTGACAGTAATAAGTGCTACTGCACGGGAGGGGGTGAGGGAGGAGGGGTAGGACGTGCGCTGGGGCAGAGCTCGCAGAGCCTCGAGTACCTGCGCAGTCCTTCTCAGCGGACGTACTCAGACAGGATGCGGCGCGCCTTTGACGAGCATGACCCCAAGGCGACCAGGAACAGGTAAGATCAGAGAGGGCGACTCGGGACAAGTGAGATTAGAGGTAGAACCCAGGTTCCCCCAGGTTGGTAGGACCAGATGGGATTAGATGAGGAACAAAATTAAATTAGAGAGGAAACAGGTGAGATCAGAAGTGGTGACATAGGAACAGGTGAGATTAGAGGGGGAACCAGCTATGATTAAGATAGGAATAGGTGATCTCACCTAGCAAGAATAGAAGAAGAAGAAGAAAATAGAAGATCCTAGAAGATATTCAAGCAATCTTGCTTCAATATGTTTCTAGCTTAAAGTGGACTTTCGAGTTTTCTCAATTTAAACGATTGTCACTCGTTGCTACTACGCATTTTCCACTCAGAAACTGCACACACTAGTACCTCATCGATCAATATTTGCTCCTGCGGAGTAACTTGCTTGCACCAATCTACAAACAAAAAGTTCGAAGCAGTCCTCTTGTGTATTTCAGAAGCAGTTCTGGTCGTCGCCGCGAGGACCGCAGCCGTCGAGCGCGTAGCTCCGACAGCCTCGCGTTAGACTACGAGCTGCTGCTGCAGAATAAACCGCGTGACAGGAACAGAAACATGCAGAGACTTACAGGTACATATGTGACTCATCATCATCATCAGCCAGTTAAAGTCCATTGCTGGGCATTGATTCCAATAGAATGTCACGACGAACTATCTTGAGCCGCTTCAATCCATCGACTTCCTGCTACAAGGCCTCCCTCATAGTATGCAATGGCCATAATCACCACGCGGATAGGTGATCGCAGTATTGGTGTTAAGTACTCAGGTAGATGCTGCTGCCTATCCCCTGATGTGATCCCTTAGTTGACTTTTACGACATCCACGGGAGGAGACGCAGGGGTCTATTCTTAGTTCGGACACACCACGCTCCCCTCCCTCTGTTAGGGTCACATTCATTTGCCTAAATTGAGTCATTTAATCGGTGAAATGTCTCTGGGAATATATTATATAAATACATAATTCATGTATCGTTTTCGTACAGATATTGTATGTAACACTCTTTAGATTTCTAAATTACTTCTAAACCAGTGATTTTGTTGTCGTTTCAGTGCGCAGCACGGGCGCGGGCTCGCACGACGCACTCAGCGTGAAGAAGTCCGCGGAGATGGCAGCTCTGTTCGCGGACGTGCGCCTCTCGCAGCGCACTGACGTGCGCTCGCTGGCCGGCGGGCGCAGGCCCAGGCCTCCAGTCCTGCCCCCCGCCCCACCCCGCGGAACCAGCCTGGCGAGGATGTTCGATCATCGACCGCTGAGCAGGAACGCGAGCCTTGAAGATACACTAGGATATCTGCCTTAATTGTAATGAAACCAAGAATCAGAAGAAATCATTCAGAAGAGTTATTTTAATACTCTCTTATTTAATTGTTTAGTTGTTCATCAAGTTTCAAGGTTGCATGTGGCCCAAAAGCATATGGCCCACATGCGACTACTTAAAAATATTCCAGCAAAAAAATATTTTATTCAGTTAAAATGTTCAGGGTAGTCAATCGGAAATAGATTCCCAAAAAAGTGAAAAAGCTATTCCCAACTACCAACCAACTGTGTATCTAGTATAAGTGTCGTAGCATTCGTAGCCGCTTGACTCTACTACTTCATTTTTGAGCTTTAGTGTCTAAGAATTAAAACTGATATTGATTTAAATACAAGTGAGATTCGGTGGGAATTATGAACGTGAAATCGTACATTGTCGGAGAATTTGATACTGTTGGATGTATGGGTTTAGAAGAGCAGGGCTACTGCTGGCTATTAAAAAGTGGTACCACTACAATATACACTGCCAGGGATATACATATCTCGTTAGAAAGGGCTTTTAAATGAGGTAGGTATCTCCAAAGGTGCTTTGGCGCGTTTTTTTCAGCCACTCACAAAAAATCGCCTAATCTGCGTGTTGCTCGTTTTGCACCGAATTGTGAGTCAAAATGTGGTTTTTGTATTTGGGAGAACGAGTGCAATATTAAGATAAATAGACTTATAGTATATCATAATAACATAACATAACACCCAACAGTCACATACCACACTAGGTTTTTTATGTCGTGGGTATCAAGAACTACGAGTACCATGGTACCATAATACCATAATATCAACATACCATACCATGTTATCAATTGAAGTTGAAGTTACATGAAACACACCTGAGAAAATTCACTGAGCATCACGGAACTCGGAAGTTGCTATGACGATTAAGGTTTGCGTCCACCTAGCCACGCCGTGCGTGCCGTATAAAACGGATCTGTAATTTATGTAAATAAAAAACTATTGCAGTCAAGATTGGAAATGGAGATTCATCCGTAGATGACTGAAAAATATAAAGAAAAACTTGACATGACAATTTTATAACTTATGTCATTAAGTGAGGTGGAATGTTCTGCCTTCGAAAAGACCCCTCCGTCTTCTCCCGTGAGTATCGTAAAATCTGACTAAGGGAATAGAACTAGAGCATGGACAGCAGCATCCACCTGAGTTCTCAACACCAATACTGCGATAACCAAACTGCCTGCCAAGCGTGGTGATCATGGCAATCTCCCTATTATATTTTATCAGGGTATGCTTCGTCCAGCAGTGGGCATCTAAAGGCTGATGATGATAAAGATATGCCATTAAGAAATATAGAGCAGTTAAAAATCAATAAGCTTCAGAAATTATCTATCATTTTGACCTCTGATCAACGTGGTCCGTGGGGTTTTTTTTCTCTAGACCAACCATATTTTAACTGATATTTTGCATTATATTAAAGTTGTATAAATCTTAGTAACTGCAAAACGTTGAAATGACTTGTAAATATAAACCCTTATTTATGATTATGGGACAGAAAAAGCCTTGCTAAGCTTAACTTATCTATTAAGTATAGGCTATGCCCTAACTTTAAGTAAATTCGGCTTATTTACTTGAACATAAGAACAAGTATAATTAATGGTTTTAGCTTTGAACGTTAACTGATTCTCATTTACAATGTACCACCTTAATAAACACTAAGGATTGAAACTACTTAATGAGTTTAGATATAAGAAACATACGTACGTAGTTATTAGTCAACAATTTTATTTTTCTTGTAATACCTATTTATTTAATTGACATAATTAGAACTAAAATCAAAATGATATTTATATATTTTTTTTTAAATGTTATTAACATAAATTAAACAAATATTTAGTTTTATTCACAGTATGTACTTATATAGTATTTTTCGAATAGTTTATTGGACGTGTGCCCATTTTTACGAACCAATACTTACGGGACACTTATCGTACTTGACGAACTTTTTTGAAATCCGTGAGATTTGGTATAGCGTGAATACGCTTGACAACGTGTAGGGTCAGCACGAATAATTTACGTTACTAAGACGCTAGCGAGACAATCGCAAATGTCAAATATTTGCCAATGACATCAGGGTAACTTGAAATCTTAGTAAGTTGATTGGTTCATATTTGACGTTTACTATCGTTTCGCTAGCGTCTCATAACGTTAGATGTTTGTGCTTGGGCCTCTGGAGTTTAAGTATCTCGTCAGCGTTAGGTCCCGTTATTGTTTGGTGAAAATAGCACTATTTCTTGATAGTTCCAAAAGTTAAGTAGTGTTTGACTGTTTATATCGTAAGTGGCAAATAAGTGGAGCCCCGGCGAGCGTACCATGTGACTTGCGCAGTAGCAATGTCTAATACAAAATCCTCTGCTGCGCATATCACATGGTACGTCAACTTATTTGCCGCTTAAGTCAATTATCATTTATCTTAATGTTATAGGTACATACCTAATATTTCGTATTAAAGATGTATTATTGTCTATTTAATTTGTAAATATTACATTTTTAGTCATTTATTTTATCTAAATAATAAAGAGATTTATATCAGGGTTTATATATACATTGTTTATATATACATTATTTATATAGGCATTGTAAAATTGTATTAGATAAACTACTTGTAAACTGATCTTATTTGTAACATGTGCAATATTGGGTGCAATAATTGAATAATTATTATTTCATATAATTTTAAATGCAAAGCATTTTCTTGTGCAATATACTGTAAATAAAGAATTAAAATAATTTTGATTTTGTTTAATTTTATAAAATCTTAAAAATTTTGATAACATGAAGGAGCGTGTTTAAATCTTTTGCATGGAAACGATGACTACCTTGGAAGAATCAGAATAATAAGAACTTCTCATTCTTTAAACCTTTTAAGGAAGTTTAAATTATGCAGATTTCTAATTTTCACCAACCAATTTGAATCTAACGCTTACAATATTTAGAAACCTGTCAATTTGGCACGATTAAAATAGTTGGCACTGGTTGTTAAAATTAAAGTAAACTAAAACCCGATTACGCATATGCTGAAAACAAGTATCAAAATGATGTAGAGGAAGGCCCAAATCTACGATTCTGTAGTAAAAGCCTTCAACTTAGTTAAAAATAATAATAAATGTTAGACATTTCACACAACATTATCTAGCCCCAAGCCAAGCAGAGCTTGTGTTATGGGTACTAGATAACTGATATTACTTAATACAATACATTACAAAGATATATATTTTTTGTTATACATCTGCACATCGTACAAATATTTGTTCACAGGTGAACCTTCGCCCGCCGCGCCACAGAGGTCGTCATTAGTTAAGTTGTTATCGGCGGCTTTAATCAATTTTTATTTTATTTTCCTGGCCCTTTGTGACAATACTGCCAGCTTTACTAAATAAAAATCGTGGATTTGGCCATCCTTTACAACATAATGATACCTGTTTTCAGCGTTTGTGTGTCCCTACGCTAAAAATCTTGGGACCACGAGAGCACGTATAGCTAATCCCAGGCAGCTATATTCTACACATTTTCTTATTCGTCATTCACGACTAAAGTGACGTATGATATGTTTTTAATTTAGATTTTTATTAGTTTTACCTGAATTTTTAACATATTCAGCAGAATGTTAAAATACATATTTTAAATAAAACAATATGTTATAACTTCATACTTTATTTTTATTTATTTTTAGCTCTAAATAAAATAAAAAAATCCAATACAAATCAACAGATTTTCTCAATTATAGCAACAATAATAATTGTGTAGGGTACCTAAAATGTTTTATTCTAATAAATAAAGATAAAAGGTACCACCCACTACACCTGAACGGGCTATATGGCTGGACGGCCCTCTACATAAAATGATTCATAGGTTTAAATATTATGATTCTTAAGTATAACAAAATGTGTGACACAAAAGCCACAGTGGAAGCAACAGAGGTATACGTTGTAGTCACTCTCATAGCTTCCTTATTGAGTTAAATCTTCGATGTCATTTTAGACAGTGCTTATTGTATACAAAAGTAGATATGTAATTTATAACACTTTTAATTAAATAAAAGGTGTCTCAATAATGTATTTAGAATCGATAGACAATCCATGCAAGCATAGACAATTCCTATCTTACATTGGCATGCAAATAAAATATGATTTTAGGGTGTTAAGCCACATATTTGACCGACCGATACAGCTGACAAGTACGAGTGTACGTAGTGGGCAAAACCTTTAAGGTACTGATTGCTATAATAAATTTATATTTACAAAATAATTATATAAATGTGACGTGCGGTTCTGTTTATACTGAGTATTAGGTACATACAGCTACCCCTACCGTGCAGGCACTTTGAATTGGGATCCTTCTCACACATTAAAATACATATTTCTAAAAAATTCAAAAAATGCTCATGTAATTTTAAATCTTCGTAAGTATATTTTATTAAACAAATAAAATCACCAGAACTCTTTCTATAGATGAGATTTATGGGTATCTAGTATATTTAAATTGAAAAAAATATCTCACGTCTCTATGGAAAAAAACGTATACGTATGTTAAATGGTAAGGAAGGACCCTCGATGACTAAAAGTAAGATACACATAATGTATAATTATGTCATACGTCTTAACTAAACGATATATTATTGATTATATCAGGTATAACAAAACTTCCACTTGATCTTACATCTATAAGACTGGCCCATTTAATTCTATGTTGTTACAGGGCATTAAAATTAGTTTTAAAAGGGATCATACTAAACTAAGTATCGCTAAAGGTACACACGTCAAATAATATTTTTCAATCACGTATACACAAGTGTGTATACGGTCATAAAATTGCACCTCACACATTGAAAAAGCACCATACGAAATATTTTGGACGGAATGTTTCCAGTTATCAATATCAAAATGGCGATTAATATCTCGCTGTGCTTTTTCGTAGTGTGGACTTAATATCTCAATTTCATTATTTTCTGTTATCAGCATCGTCAATGTATTATAATCTATTATGGCATTTTAGTAGGGTCGCACCGTGCCGAGTCGACCCCTGGGTATTGGTTCCGCATAGCTATGGCGGAACTTATTCGGCTGTCGCTCGGACAACTCACGGTAATCCCTGAAGTCTCTATCGTAGTACCTATCTCTGTCTTCTCCTGTGTATGATTGGCGTTGATCTTCTAAAAGGCGAGAGCGACTGAACGCGCGTTGCCTATCGCTCCAGTCTCGCCTAGTTGTCCTTTCTTCGATAACAGGCTCGATGATTTCATCCTCTTCAATACGACAGTCGAGCTCCCTCCGCTCTCTGTATCTATCGAATTCTTCTCTGTGAGGCTTCGGTTCAATCCTGTTAACGAACTCATCTCTATGTGGTTTCAGCTCAATCCTTGGTTCCATTCTCGGTTCCATTCTTGGTTCCATTCTTGGTTCCATCCTGTTCAAATAATCTTCTGTTCCGTACTCGTATCTCTTACCCTCTTCCCGTTTTCGTCCAACTCGAGGCAGCCTTTCGATCTCCCTGTGCCCCAACTCATCACGAGCTCGTTCCGGTTCCTTTCGTCTCTCCGGCTCCCTGTGAGAACGCTCCAAATCCCGATGAGAACGTTCCGGTTCTCGCCGGGAGCTCAATTCTCTGTGCCGCTCTGGCCGCTCGTCCCGTCTTTCTTCCTCTGGGGAAGAAGTCGAGCGACTGTTCCTTTCAAGCATGCTTCTTCTGATCGCCATGTGCTGCTCTAACTCACGATTAAACCTCTCTCTTTCTAAGTTCTTGAACTTTTCCTTCGCAACGTTGAATCTATCTTTTGGGGAAGCGTCTGCTAGCTTCAAACTGCCTTCGCTTGCACCTCTGGTCATATTTCCAAACCTTCTGTCTTCTACCCTATCTATGCTCCGGTTAGAAGGTTTCGTGTCAGCGATGTATCGTCGTCTGTAGTTCACAGTTTCGTCAGCGAATTTGTCAGGTTTGTCTTTGCGTTCTGGGGATTCGTTCCTGAAGCGGCGCTCGAAAGTTTGGTTTTGGAATGGGGCTACTGGGTCTCTAAATGAGGCAGGTTGGTCACGGAATGGGGCGGGTTGATCGCGGAATGGAGCTGGTTGATCGCGAAATGGAGCTGGTTGATCCCGGAATGGGGCTGTTTGGTCACGGAATGGAGGCACTTGTTCACGGAAGGGGGCTACTTGGTCGCGGTATGTGTCTGGATAGTCGTCGTTGAATTCTCTGTCGAAGCGAGGAGAGAGGGTGCGGCGAGGAGGCGAGCGGTGAGGAGAGGCAGCTCGACGAGGGGATGCGTCGAAGGCCTCGTGCATCATGTAGGCTGTACTCTCTGCCCAGTCTTCTTCTGAAATTGAGAAAAGAATACATTAGACAAAGCATTGAAATATGCAAATTCATTATCATCATCATCATCACCAGCCTTTAGACGTCCTCTGTTGAACAAGGCTCCCCGTAAATACAATGGGGGGAATTGCCATAATCACCACGTTTGGCAGGCGGATTGGTGATCGCAGTATTCGACATGTTGAGTACTCAGGTAGATGCTGCTGCCCATACCCTGGTGTAATCCGTTGGTCGGCTTTTACGTCATCCACGGGAGATGGAGGGGTCTATTCTTAGGTCAGACATAACACGGCGCTATGCAAATTAAGATGAAAGAATTATATGTCTTGGTTTCAATTAATTTTGAATGTTATGACGATATCTTAGGCGACATTGCCATTGACCTCAAAATTATATCACCGTGTAATACCCTGACGAAACTAATGCAACATTTTGCCTTTATTAAGTAAAAATACAAGTTTCTGAGATTTTTAATGCTGCAACAGTACCCAAATGATTAATAAAGATGTCAATTACAAAACTATCCATTGATTTTATGGGCAATTGCTTAAATATTTCTAAACTAACGTAAACTTCCTACTCCGCTGGCCCACTTTGCGTATGTAATTTTATGCATTTATTCGCGGACTTGACTTTCGACTTGACCTATTGTCACTACGTTCACATTTTTGTAACGGAACAGATCTCATCTCTTAATCAAACTTGTTTCTTTATAAATTGGCATAGAAAAGAACCAGTGACACTTAGGTTGGTATGCTCCCACGTGCCACCATTTTGATTTTATCTGACGCCATCTTGAATTGCTAAAAGCTCGCGCTTTTAATTGTTTCCCTGGGATTTAGGTAAAGCGATTCAAGTTTCATCTTATTGTTGTGCCATGTTGATCTAGTTCCCTGTACCTTATTGTTATAATTACTATGAATTTGAGAACGAAGAAATTTTGTTTTGTTTGAGTAAAAGTGTTTTTAAAAAGCGAAAGCTAATTTCTCTTATGCCTACTTCCGAACAACTTGTTGGTTTTATAACTCCATACCTAAGTTGCTTAATTTATTGCATTTCGATCATTGGTACATATATATAATATACGGTATAGGGTATCTAAGCAATATTTTTATAGATTAAGAAGGCGTAATATGTGATTTTGCCCAACAAAATCGGTTTATAACTCGGTATGTACGGGTTCTACGAGTTAAATATTTTGGAATATGAAAATTTAATATTTTTGCATTTATTTTGTAAAGTTGAAAACACGATATGTAAAAAAAACCTCGATAGTTTTATTTAATGAAAAATCCTTGTTTCCCATACGTTTTGAAAGAAATCTCAGGAACCCTACGGTTTTTTAAGATAAATTTTACTACAACAAGTAGGTAATAACTATTTATTCTTATGCTAAAATCAGTTTTTTGATAAACACTTTATTTTCGCCATAATAAACAAAAAACTTCATTTTTGTGCACGACACTCGCTAGCGCGAGCGAGATGGCGCGCGGGTTATCGCGTACGTTAAAGAGGGAGCTAATTTGTAGAATGGTGCCCTCTTAAGGTGAGATTCAAAGCCGTGGTGTGTGCGGCCTAAAAATACATACTAGGTTTATGTATTTTTTTATATTATATTATTACACCAGAAAATGAGCAGCAGCATTTGTCTGAATACTCTTCACCAAACTGCGATCACAAATCCGCCTGCCAAGCGTGGTGATTATGGCAAATCTCCCATTGTATTGTACTCAATGGGGAAGGCCTCGTCCAGCAGTGGGCGTAAACAGGCTCATGATGATAATTTCAATATTATCACTCACAATACGAGAAGTTAAATACCAAGGTAGTCATAATTATTTTGGTGATTAAATCAATTGATTCAAAATATTTGCAAAAGACGTTTTAAATGCGTAGTTTGTTGAAAAAACTGGCCAGTGGTCAGAGCCATTAAAAACAAATTACCGTTCAATTAGCCTACTCTGCTTAAACTGTTTCAAAGTAAGGAAAAATTCCGTACCACGGTGTGGTTGGTTTAAAATCTATTTAGGTGGGTAGATATAAATACTCGCCAAATTACTTTGCGGCTGTGAGGATGCTATGTTATGTTATACCTATTAGATATATATTGTTAACGGAAAAATCATTATTTCTCACTTAATGGTACCACAACACTGGCCTCAGTATTTATTATAAATGTGTCTTCATACAAAACGCATGTAGGTGAGGTAACTAAACAAAAGAACCAATTACCAACTTCATAGAAAAGGAGAGGTCAAGCATCCATTCAAAAATGTTTTCCAGACAGTCACCATTTTTTCCGCTTTGGGAAACAAGTGCCTCTGCTCATTCTAATAGAAAATTAACTGTTGTTTCATTCATACACCATTGTTTTTGTACACTGTGAATACAACTATATTGTGTGTTTGTGGGGCCTGTGAAAACGATCCTAAGTACCATAGCATAGGAAGGTATCTACCTAGTCTACCTAGGTCCTTCCTTACTTAACATTTGTCCAGCTACCATATAATTTTGTCAATGTAACTTTGCACATGTATTGCTCGCTATTTTTCGATTGTTTACCACATTTTTAAACAGAGACCTCGTGGTGTACGTACAATATGTATGGATGTATGTAATATCTCTATAGTTAACACAAAGTTTCTCTGAATTCTATTGGTATATAAAATCACAAAAAGTTGGCAACAACATTTTTTACAGGAAAATATTACTAAGTGTTTTAGGTGTAAGATGTAAGGCGAAGGCGAATAAAATGTCATCGGCTTAGTTTTTGTATGGTCAGATTCGCCAGGATATAGGTCACGACGTATCCTGTGCGAATCTGGCCATAAAAAAACTATGCATGTGCCACATATTATCTTCAACCTTACCTTACGTCTCTTTACGTGTCTTTTTTCTTCTAGTCTCGTTTGTCTTAGTCCTGTGTGGAAAGCATCATTCGAACTCCTGTTCTACGAGAACAGGAAGAGATGTAAAACGCGTGGACACGTCACAGAAATCATCAAAATATGCTAAATATCCTATGTCTCTTCCTGAGTTGACGCCTTAGCTAACTTTGTTTGGCTATGTATGTAGGTTTGCCCAACATATTTATTTACTTACATTACAGAATGCTCTTATACAAAGTAAGAAGTATGTCACTTTAGACGTATTCGCCCTTTACAAGCATCGCAAGTAGGTACTTGACAACATAGAAATTTTGTTTGTCTATCTTTAAGAGGTAAGCAGTGCTTACATTGCCTAGTTAAATGCGTGATCAAATAAAGCGAGAACAGTTTTGGACATCCTTATAATTACCTACTTTGGCTAGTGGCTTGTTAGTAAGATAAAGATAATTTTATGTGTTTTGAATATTTATTTATTTATTTATTTATTTTAGGAAAACCATCGGCACATAGTATAATATGGTAATTATACATTGGTGGTCATAATTCACACGCTATTAAGCGATAAAGATTCCACTATTGTGGTGTAGATTAGATAAAGCTACTTTCTGTCACCGCAATAGGAAATAAATTATTCAAGGAGTAGAAATAATTACCTATAAGGTTATAATTATAACCTGTAAGGTTCACTACATGAAACAATCTGAAATAAGACGACCCGTAAAACAGCCAAGATCACCGAAATAGCTCTCGAAATTAGCAATTTAAAGTGGCATTGGGCAGGTCATACAGCTCGCAGAACTAACAACCGTAGGTACTCGAGTAGCGCCCATAACCCGGAATACGAAGTTTAAGTAGGTCCTCTCGATAGACTACATACATTGGTACCAGGAAGTCGGTGGATGTAGGTGGCTCAAGACCGTTTGTCGTAGCATTCTATGGAGGAAGTCTATGTCCAGTAGTGGACTTCTCTGATGAAGATGACCTCTAAGAACCAGGATACACCAAAAGAGAATTGGAAAATCAACAGAATCATATCAAAATTTAATCACTAATTCCACGAGCGATTCGATAATAAACTACGCTCTGTACCTACTGTTAGTAGTACTGTGTGCAAGTACCTAACTAAATATAAAAAAAAATACATTTAAATCATTCTTCAATTCATTTTTACTAATTAATATTAATTTCAATAAATTGGTTGTATTCCGTTATATTCCATTAACTATAAGCTACACCCTTAGAGCTTTCGGTAAATGCTCTAAGGCTGCAACTTGATACAATTTAATTTAAAAAAAAAAATGTATTGAAATATATTATTTTAACAACGATATACTAAATAATGAATTAAGTAAATGATATCGTGGATTTTTAATCAATAAACAGATTCCTCTAAATAAACTAAAATACCGCAAAATTATTAAAAAATCTAAAAGTTTTCTGTGTTCATTTTCATCAGTTCTTAAAGTGTTAATTGTTCCCTTTGATAATAAACAAAATAAATCATAAAGTTAAAGCAGATATCATAATGATAAAAACATTCCCATTCACAAGCTTTATTTCGCAATACTCATTAGCATCTCATGGGTTTCAATAGAGCACCATGAAGGCAGCGCTCTTGAACTATTTGGGTGTGAACACTCAGCGGCGCAAATTAGTTACAAAAAAAAATACGGGTCGAATTGAAACCCTCCTTTTTTTGGAGTCGGTTAAAAAGGCTCCGTTTTAAATGCCAGTCTTTCCATACAAACGTATTCCCCAGTTTAATACCTGAATTTTGGCCCTAGATTTTTTTATAATGTGTTTACTATTTTTCATACGTAAGTAAGTTTTTTTATTGATTAATTATGGGTACGATAAAACTAAGTAAGTATCAACAAAATAAAAATTTTGAACTTTGTTTCTTTTACATGATAATACCTTCATACAAAATGCATGGACAATGGCAGCACCCGCGTCCTTTTAATATTGTCAAAATGACAGAGACGGGACTACAAATTGACCAACGGTCAAGCAGAAGTTTTCGTCTCTCTTATATTGAAGTTATTGATTTAGATCCCATATTGATAGTAAAAACAGATCCCTTTTATTTAGATATGTTCCGAGTGTGATTACTTACGAATGATGTCGTAGAGTTTTTATAGACAAAACGAGTTGTCGAAACGGAGTTGCTTGGATTTCCACACTTATTAATAGTAACACCAAAAAACTCACACTTGGCAATGATGTAACGACGTTTTGACAGAGATTAGTTTATTCAATACAAGGGCGGGCGTGGTTTTGATTCTTAAGCTATCCATTACTGCTTGTTACTTTAAAAAAAATTAAATGTTTAAATTATGCCTATGTGACATAATGTGTGTATTTCGAGTTACTGGAAATATATTTTGTATCATAACAACATCGCAAAAAGGGGAAAAAACAAAAACACTAAATTCAAAAGCTGACTGTACACGTGAATTCATAAAAACAACTATGCATTGTTACACGAAGGTCTCTGGTGTCAATACTGTGCACGCACGCATTGTGTGCAAGATAACAACATTTACTTGTTTTCGAAAATATGCCATATTATGCGCAATGATGTTCCGTGGTGAGTCCGGCCTAAGAATAAACCCCTCCATCTCCTCGCGTGGATTTAGTAAGAGCCCTACTAAGGGACAGTAACGGATTAACCCTTAATCAAAAACCCGTCCTTAGGTCATCACGTCTCACTCTCACGTCACCAAAAACCACACCAAAAAAAGTTTCTAGGACTAATTTAAAAATTCGCGCGTTTTAAGTTTACATAGAGTCATAACCCCGCTCCCGCTTGCCCACTCGCTGCCCGCTAGTGCATTCGCTTTGGTTTTTATTGTTGTCGCACCTACTCCACTTCTAAGGTACGTTACATCTCATCATCTTATTTTACAAACAACTAATGTTTTTAGGGGGTAAAGGTTTAAAGACCGATTCTAGTTGACATACGGATAGGGGGGCCCCACAGGCGTGGATTGCTTAGGGCATCAAGTAGTCTTAATCCGTCACTGCTAAGGGATTACACCAGGGGTTGGGCAGTTGCACTTCCCATGAGTGCTTAACACCAAACTGCGATTACCAATACGCCTGCCAAGCGTGGTGATTATGGCATATCCCCCCCATTGTATTAATTGGGGAGGCTTCGTCCAGCAGTGGACCTAAACAGGCTGACGATGATGCGCAATTACCGAACCAGCCAGTAAAAACCGGTAATTTGCCTCCAATGCATCTCAAGCCAAAAGATTTAGGATATTATAAGCAAATAACATTATGACCACATTTAAATAAAAAGATCGGTTGTGACTTAAAAAAAATGGTTTTAAGCTAGCATGTGAATTTTGAGACTAGCGTAAAGCCAGATGATCGTGCAAAGGCGAGACGCGCTAGTGAAAAAAAAAAAAAAAAAAAAAAAAAACTACAAACACCCATCAACAGTCACTTACATAGTCCTGCCCCACACTACTAGATTCCCTGTATCGTGGGTATCAGGAACTACGAGTACCATTCATGGTACTACAACACCCAGACTCTGGAGGTCACGGTGTATCTTCATCAGCCGGCACACATCCACTGCTGGATGAGGGCTCCCCCATAGCATACAATGGGGAGATTTGCCATGATCACCACTCAATTAATTATTTTACTTTAATTAGTTTCAATATCAAAGAACACATTGAAACAAACAGCTCGCTGGTGACTCCAGAAGATTTAAAACCAAATTGAATGTACCACATGAAACCGAAAGTCATATTTGCTTGATTTATTTACTTATTAATAAAACTCTAATTTGACCGAACCAAGCCTCAAATACTTTTGCCGTGACAAAAAACTTATATTTACGTTCCGATGGCGTCAACAGTCGTGACCTGCCGTTCACCGAGACCCGAGAGTAAACAGGTAGAGTAAGCTGTTTACATCATCTGTTTGCTGTTAGCATCATTGTGGTGTATTTCGCTTGTATTTATTGAATTTCTGTTTAACAATGGTTTCAATTTATGCAACCTTGCTTGTATGCCTCAATCACCGATAGTTGAACGAGCTAAGTGAGTTCTTTGAGTCAAGGGGCGAATCGTCGTTGTTTTGTTAGTAGTCACTAGAACTTGTTGTGAAAGAGTTCTTCCGGGGAAGTACTACTACCGTACCTATTTCTGCTGCCAAGCAGTAGTGCTCGCATTGCTGTGTTTGAAGGGTACGGGTGCCGGTGAAATTACAGGCACATTGGACTTATAATCTATATGTCTCAGGGTCGGCAGCGCAAGAGTGATGTCTCTGGTGTTGCATGCACCCTGTTTTCCATCAGGGTGGCCGTATGCTTGTTTGCTTGCCAAGCAGTATAAAAAAAATGTATTTATGTTTTTCTGAGGATAACTTTCGAACCGTTTATCCGGTTTTTTTTGTTGAAATTTGGTAGTTGGGTTGAGATACATAAAGAATAATAAGTGGATATAGTTAGTATAAAGACATAGCTTATGTCTTTAAACTAGCTATACCACTTACCACCTTCCACCTACCTCACAAAGTATTCGGCCAAAAACTGAGAACCAACACAATTAAAGCGTGCCCTAACAAGGTGAATTGGTCAAACACGACTTACAACATGTAGATCGCTTACTCACATCCGTTCCATAAAAGGTCATCTATAAGAGGACGTTGAGTTATAAGACCGCCCATCAGAAGATATTGATATTTCCTAAGAGTATACTTGAGCATCAAGTTCCTATTGGAAAGTTATAGCTTTTTTGTTCCCAATCTAATGAGTTGAAACTGTACCATACAAATAATTATACACTGTCAAGCATTCTATCACTTAGTTACAAAGTATTGAATGATGAGATCCAGTTCTTATGTTCAGGAAGTCGGTAGGTACAAGACAAGATATAATTATGAAGCAAATTGTAGAGCGTGATACGACATCCTTACCTTTGACCGTAAAAAGGCGAAACAGGAATATGAAGTGTGTTTTTATGAAAATATGTTCATATTTTTATAAGCAGATCAATATAAATCAACTATTATTATTTTTTGGAGGGCGTTGTTAAGTGGTCTATTATAAACGTAATACATCTTAGGTACCTACACAACCTAGGATGTATCCTTTGTGGCAATGCACTGCTCCGTCCTGAGGCCGTTAACAACTTTAAACCAGAACACAGCAATGCAAGCACTACTAGTTGGCGGCAGAAACAGTTGTACAACAATGGTAATACGTCCCCAGATGAACTCTTTCACAAAGAGCTCTACTACTAGCAAAGGTAACATTCGCACTACTAGCCTCCATTGATAGAGGGCAGGCCGCCCAAAAAGTACTGTATACTGTAATTGTTAAACTATTCCGCTGGCGTTGAATTGTTGCGGTTCCGATCACTCGCGTATATTTGGTCCTTCGAGCCGGATATTGCAGTTTTGCATAAGGCATAAGTTTTATTCCAATTTTTGAAGGATCAAACGGTTCGATCAAACCCAAGTCCCTAATATTTTGTAGCATATAAAAAAATACAATGATAGAAGATAAGATATTTTTTTCGGCTAAACATAGCGAGAACCTGTACAATGATACACAAAGCAAAAACTATCGCTATAAAAACTAAACATCAATCAAAATCTAGTAACCACGAGTTTTTTTTTGGATTACGGAAACGGTCATATTTTTCGATCCAAACCGCTTTGTAATCGTGATGATGAGCAAGAATAAAATAAATGTAGATAGGTTAAACATGCCATCATAATGATGGTAACCTTGAGATAAAAATAGAACTTCAATAAAGTCTTTGAAACCACTTTGAAGAGAGCTCATACCACTGGGCAATGTACTTTGGGGGAGGCCTATGTCCAGCGGTGGACTTCTACAGGCTGATGATAAGGTTAGCGTTTGATCACCGTCTTACCTACTGGTAAGTGTCAATGCTGGTTTCTTAGCCAGCATGTTCTAAAGATAGTGTACGCTTGCTTAGAATTAACCTATTCACTCTCGTCTAAGACATCCTAAAAAGGTATTGTTCCAGAGTGATTGATGCAGGGCGACAGTGAGTTCCAAGAATTTTAACAAATTGTCATACAAAAGACATAAACGCGCTATCGCGCTTCTAAATTTAATTCTAGGCAGGTAGTTGAATTACTAATTTATTACGAAAACAAACTGGACGACGCGGTAGAGGAAGGCCTTCCACTCGAAGGACTAAACATATTAATGGAGTTCGGTGGATGGAGGCAGCTCAAGACCGTTCGTCTTGGCGTTCTAGGGGGGAGACCTATATCCAGCAGTGGACTTCTACAGATTTGATGATGATGATAATGATGATGTATACTAGGTGCATAAGTATCATTATCAGCCCGTAGATGTCCACTACCGGACGAGGACCTCTATGGCGCGGCGGTCGAGTAGCCGGCTGAGATGCGGAAGGTGCGGGTTCGATTCCCGCTGCGGGACAAATGTTTGTATGATCTGCAAATATTTGTTCCGTGGTCTGGGTCTTATGGTACCATGGTACTCGTAGTTCCTGATACCCACGACACAGGGAATCTTAGATGGGATCATGACTACGTAAGTGATGTTATGTTAAGTCTAAAATTGAGGAAATTCAACTTTTTACTCCACTGGTGAAGTTTGTAGAAAAACACTAGTAAAGAAAAACAAATTCTTACCACTCGTGCTATGGTTGTCATGCTGCCTCGTGTACTCGTTCCTCTCCGGCGATGGAGCCAAATCACTTCCAATCCCAGAGCTTCCTCCCGAAGACTCCAGCTTACGTCTCGCGTTCACTCCCACGATGTTCTGATTGAGACAGCGTCTAGTATCAATGTTGTTCAAGTTTCCTTTCTGACGATGTACAGTGTCGTAGTCACGGGGAGGCAGGAGGATCGGACTTTTGCCTGAAAAGTGTAGTTGAGGCTTTAAATTGTGAAGTGTGAAGGTAGTTTTGAAAGCTATAGCTGTTTTGTGATTTTTTTACGCTACGTTGTTGTGTATAAAAATTGGGTGATGGGAAAATAAAAGCACAAATAAAGGCCAAAGCACACCGGATGCGTATACAGCACGTAAAGTAGACGCGCGCGTCGTCATACGTATGTACACGCTTTCGTGCAATGTTCACGCTTGCGTGCATGCCACGCAAGCGGTGTGCCATGTCTCATACACGGGGGTTTAGTAAGGGGGGATTTTTTTCGTTTTCTTCCATACATTTACTTGCAGCAAACCCGCCCGAAAACGAGAAGTAAACTAAGGACGCTGTCAGTAAATGTATGGAAGGTAACGAAACATCACATAGTTTTCGAAAACTATCAAAAACTGTACTAGACGTACAGTTCCATACATTACAACGTCAAGGCACGTACGTGCACGTCTACGCTACGCAGCCGGTGTGCCTTAAACATCAAGTGAAACTCAAAATCAGTGTGAAATTATTTGTGCATGTGTGGAAACGCCTGTCTTTCCACACATACACAAATAATACTAGAAATCACGATTGAAAATAATGGTATTACAAAATTTAGACGCAGACAAATATCAGTCCCGACTTCTATTTCAGTAGGCTGCATCGCGCGTTTCGTGAGAGATCATGACTTTATGACTGTACTTACACTGAATAAATAATATGCTTACACAATGAATACAATAATTTCAATACGTACTAATAATTAGATCAGAGGGCCTAGTCTACAAAAGTAACAAGCAACTACAGTGGCGTGTAACTACCATTTCACATGTTTGTATGAAAATTGCTGTTTTCAAAGTGTTCTCTAGGGGCGCTTTTCAATATTCGTATGCAAAAATCCGTGTGGTTTACACCGCCCACTACTACAGGCCTGCGTAGGTGCTTGTTGTATTTGTAGACAAATTGAAAGACAAGCCTCAGGATTCGGGCATTTTACTCTATACTTAACACCAACGCTCCTGGCAGACGATCCATAAATCAGTAATGTGCTTTGCACGTATCAATAACAGAATTACTGGTTACAATAAATTTAAATACTAATTACGAGCCAACTAAGGGATTACACCAAAGGATGGTTAGCAGCATCCACCTGAGTACTTAGAAACAATACTGATCACCAATCCGCCTGCCAAGTGATTATGGCAAATCTCCCCGTTGCATTCTATAGGAGGTCTCGTCTAAAAGTAGAAGTCTAACGGTTGATGATAATGTTGATATTGCTGCGTCTGCCAGGAGCGTTGGCGTTTAGTTTAGTTAATATAAATTATCATAATTAATTATTAATTATTATGTTTCAGATTCAAATGAGATAAAAGTACTCACAAAAGCATTATTCTACACACTACTAGCATAAATACATACCCAATGCACATACGATTAAATGAACGCACGTAAGCAACTACCTACAGAAATCAAAAACTCAACTGACCTAGACCTTTTTTACCTGTCGACAACTTTTGTTTCAACTCAGCGGCCAAACTGTCATACAAATTGGCAACGCATCTCTCTTCGTTGCTCCCCGAGTCTGATTCTCTAGAAACCTCAGAACCGAGAGAAGAGTCTGGAGGTTTCTTGGTAGCTGGGAGAGCGCCTCTCATCTGGAGTTTACGTTCTATGTCGGCGAATTTCTTCTGGTTCTCGGGACGATCGATCAGCGCTTGGAGGTGCGTGAACAGCATCTCAGCTGTGTGGTCGGAGTCACATCTGTAACAATAAATAAGATGATAAGTGTTATTATAGTTTCTTAATAAAGTGATAGATGACATTTCATAAGTTTGGTTAATGTAGCTTTGACCTGTTATAGCTAATTGTTTTTGCTATAACTCGGGCATTTTCGAGGTACAGATTCTGAGCTTCGAGTGCAAAAAGTTAGAAATTAAGCTAGTAATTTGTACCGAAATCAAATTTGAAAAAAGCTGATTTGGTCCTGCCATGACGTATCACGCAAATGCATTACCTCACAGATCACAGATTGGGGAAATTAGTTAAATACGTAGAAAGAGTCAGAAAGACAAACTCTTTCGGCTTGTTTATCAAAAACTGACGCTTTTTGCTTAGAAAACATATAGCTGCCGTCTCTTTCATTTCGGCTCGCCCCGCATCCCTCGGTCGTGGAATAGTGACGTATCCAATATTGCGCCAGAGACGATCGCAGTGAGACGCGAAATAGTGAATACAAAAGTGACCTAAAGCTCAATAAATAAGTATTTCTTATTTATGAGAAAGCCAGATGAGCTTTGATTGAAATTTGAGTCATAAAGTGACCGATCATTTGTAATGTGCCGTTTTAGTATAATAAGCAAACCAAGTAACCATGACCTGAACCTAATCTGGTCAGTTTATTACTAAATCTTATATAATCTTACCCAACTTTAAGAATTAAAAAAACTTATTTCAAAATTGGTCCATATTAATTTTATGTTAATAATACAAAACTGACTCAATTTCAGAAGATTTTTTTAAAATGTTAATTACTTTGATAAATAAGATATATTTTATAATAGTTGTAGGCTCCTACAATCGACAAAACCTTAAAATAACCCTTAAAAAAACCAAAAACCACCCTAAAAAAAATCGATAAATAACCCTGAGACATAAAGATGAACAGTCTCTTGTGCCTGTAATTTCACCGGCACCGGAACAGGAACACAGCAATGCGAGTATTAACTGCTTGGTAGCAAAAATAGATACCTATAGTGGTAGTATTTCTCGGACGAACTCTAATAAAAGCTCTGCTAGTAGGTACCTATGCGAACCTACTTAATCGAGTCGGTCATAATGCATCTTCCTTGTTTGTGTGTGCTATGTGTGAACTATAACTGTGCTTTTGACAGTCGGTTTGGTAACCATTTATCTAAGGTATATTCGCATTATAATGATTGACATTTTCTTACATAAGATATCAAGATCCAGCTTTGCCTGTCACTCAATGTCATCTGCTATGTCTATTGCAAATATCGATGTCCTACCTACTTACTAAATGCTACGGAAAGGGTACCTACCATGTACCTACACAGCGTAACGGATCACATAACAGTTACCATTCAAAAATACACGTAAGTATTGTACTAGTATTTTTTAGTACTTGTGCAGTTTGTGTGAATGTCAAAGTTGAGGTATTTGGATTGACAAGGCTAGTTTGTCGCATGCCTTTTGCTTATATTTGAATGGGTAGCGATGTGGTAATAATTTGAAGTATCGTTACCTTGTTCGTGTACTAACTCATTATTATGAACATATTGAAACTCACTATTAAAAGTACCTTAGGTATCTTTGGAAGTGTTTTTGTTTATGAAGGTTCCTTACATTCCAAATCTAAAATTATTTTAATAGAGATTAACAAGTACAAAATACTTTTAGTATGCAGTTTGAAAACATAAATACTAGACTAGAATAAATCCATATGTGTTTTAAGACATGATCAACATAATAAAAAATATTTCTAAATGTATTTTTATGTGAAATAATATGATATATATTTGTTGATAACACTAGTCACAGCTTACAATCAAATACATAGAGCTTTAGACAATACATTTTGATAAAGTTTGCGTTTCGGGGTAAATGTTTTTCACCCGCTAACAAACCCCTTTGATTATGGTGTCAATCGCTTATGCAGGTTGAAATCTTGAATGTCTCATCTATTATAACAGGTTTAGGGTTTTGTTTTATACCCTAAACTTAACCGCAAATCAAGTTTATTTTTGTGTTTTAACTTTGGTGTAAAAAAAGTAACTTTCGATTTATTACGAATTTTGAAAAAAGGAAATCCTGTTATTCTGTTTTTATCGTGCATAGGTACAAAAAATCTTGGGATCGGATAATATTTAAAGAGGTGGATAAACGGTTTTCTCACTGATCATGTGTACAAAATTGAATTGACAGATTGAAGAAATAATAGCCGAATTAGAAGGCAACTTCGTTTGCGTGCAAAACAGCGTAAACGCCATGCCGCCGGTGACCTCCTCTTAACAAGTGTACTTTTGTCCAAATAATTGAACCTGTCTCATTCAGCCGTAAACCAACTTGAACTTTACTTGTACTTCTGACGGATATGTCGTAAGTAACGTTGGGCGGCCCTCTGGTATATTTAACATGTTGCGATTGGCATGCCATTGAATTGAGATACCTATTAAAATGCTGTTCAGTAATACATTACGATTGTGGTAGGTATGGTAATAAATACGGTCGCGCTCCACATTTTGTTTGTTTGGCAACCATGAAGAAAGAATAGACTAGCACAGTGTATAGTAGGCAGGCTTTTAATACGAACAAGAAATGCTGGTGGTCAGACACCGCGGTGGATCGACGGTAAAAATCACATGGAATACGGATGAGAAACGAGTAAGGCCAAGAGGTTGCCAATATCGAAAATCTTCACCCAGAAGTGGGTGTGGTTGATTCTGGGCTAGCATGATGATAATGATTAAACAAGTTCTATTAAAATCCATAGCATATAGCCTGTTCCTAAAGTTTTAATTTTCACTTCTATCTCGCATCTAGGTTTGAACTACATTTACAAAGACAATGCGAGTATTCTATTGACTCTAAGCTTGGACTACATTTATATAGACAGTACGGATATTCTTGTGACTCTAGGCTTGGAATAAATTTATAAAGGCAATACGGGTATTGTTTTGATTCTAGGCTTGGACTACATTTATAAAAAAAATTAGAGTATTCTAATGATTCTAGGCTTGGACTACATTTAAAAAGACGATACGGGTATTCTATTGACTCTAGGCTTGGACTGTATTTATAAAAACAATACGGGTACAATATTATTTTGATTCTAGGCTTGGACTACATTTAGTTTTACAAAGACAGAAAAAAATCCAAGATTTTTTTACTTTATTGCTTGCCCAGTGATGTCATCGTCAATTTTATGCAAAAAACAAAAAAAAAACTCCTGTTAAACATGTGCTAATGCAAAGTTGTTGAAAGGATAATTTTATTCAATGATGTCTTGAGCACTAGAATCATCGGCATCAGAGCCTTGACATTAAAATGTCAGCATTCCTCTACCGGGCTATAGATTCGTGCCGATATATTTTGTCAAGTAAGTTTTTAGCAACATTTTGCATAGTTTGAATAATATGCTGACATAATATTGCCAGTCTATAGGGGTCTGTGTACCATAGGGCACTCTTGCTCCTATATGTTTTAAGTATCATATATCACATCTATATATATTATACATATATATATATATATATATAATGTTGAGTACTAGCACAAACATCCAAACTTTCGCAGATTTAAGAATAAGGGATTTTAACAAGATTATGTCAGATCAAACTGGTTTGTTTATTTTGTTAGGTAAGTCAATATTCGTCTATGACCTCAGATGATACCTATGAGTCATACCACTTTTGTAAGTGAATGTCAAGGATTTTTTCAATCCTTATCAAAAATATCCACTCTTATTCAGAAAAAGCTCTGTTTCAATAACATAAAGGCTTATATTTACCTACTTACATACTTATTTATGTAAACTATCATAACAAAAATATCAATTTTTATGAAAGTGTGACAGCGAATAATAAATTTATAGATTCAATCAAAATCTTTTCTTTGCGTCTTACTTGCAAGAAAAAAAAAGCCTGTCGACACAAAGCTAGCTACTGGCGCGAACGTTTTAATTTCCACTTCACGGTTTATTAGCAAACTATTCAAACAATTCTTAGCGCCCAAACGTGTTCCATTGTTAAATCGAGAATTTTTTATTACCACTGGCAGGCGACAGAATATTGGTGAAAGTGTTGCCAACTTTTTGTCTATGAATCGGCCATATTTAAACAACTGTCAGAAATGACGCAAACTGTCAAAACGCGTGAAATGCTGTACGTGCTTCATTGCTTGCGGTGAAAGGATAATAAAAACTATTTATACTTAGGCAAGTCTATGGATGAATGGTTTTACAATAAGTTATCAACAAGATATTATTGGGTTTCTGTGTCTTTGCCGGCCGGGTCACCTGAGTCACCTTTGCGCTAGAAAACACGAAATGTGTTTACTTCATTAGAAAGCACGCGTCAAAGAACGGTACAACCGCGGTAGATACCTATACCTACCCAAAAGTCACCAGATTAGTATTGATGGAGATTTGATTGCAGAACTTGCCCTTTCTTGATCTTGATAAATCAAAGTGGTCTTTTTGTGGCCTTTCAAAACGTTATTTTTTTCAAATAGTATTCCATAAATTTAGACAGAAAATTCACTTCTTAATTAACTTGTAAATTAATCGTAGTTAAAAGTTTAAAATAACAGTCACTTTCATAGCCAATTACAACAACTTGCTTTGTAATTTCCAAGCTTTTCTGTTTTAATTTAGAATCTAATCAAAGTTTACAACTTCCATAAATGAGTGAGTCCTATCAAAAGCTCGTCTGGTTTCAGTTATGTCGTAGCTTATATTGGAGATCAGCAGGTTCAGTACTTTTTACTAAACTAGTAATTTAAGAACTCGATGCGCTGTTGTGTTAATTTTAGGTCAACGGACATTACGAATATAACCTTCTTTAGAACTTCAGTTTGGGAGACTTTATTCATGTCGTTTAGCGTTTCATTTATAGATAGATAGATTAACACTATTGTTTACCAGAAATATATACTTAATAGGACTTATTAAAAGTAGCAGTACAATGCAAGTACCTTATCTCTGAATGCGATTTCTGACAGGCAACCTTTGGATGTATAGTAATGAGCGAAGCAGAAACGAACGGGTGGCGGTGCACATAGTCAAAATAATTATTATGAATGGTACCTAGATGAAAAAATTGCAACTTTTATGTAACTCGAATACAAAATATTATACTACATACTAAACACTACTACTACACTACTACTACTCTACTTCTACTCCTATATTAAAAATATAATACTTTTCTGTAAATTGCTAAGTGCAATCGAAGGCCATCACACAATGGAAATATCACAACACTTTTCCATTTACTTCTTTCTTGAATGCTCTGTTTGACTGAACTCCTTTGTATGCTCTGTTTGACTTAACGAAGTACTACACTAGCTGTTTCTTTACAAGCTGTGGCTGGTTAAGTCTTAGGCTAGTTACTGCCTGGGCCTTTTTCTAGTTATTTATCTTTGTAATATTTCATTTGAAATCTGTAGACACTTCGGTTATAACTACGATTAACTTAATAAACTGTTATTGAGTACCTGAATAGATAATATTATTTAAATGATGCGTAGAAAACCATTTGCTAAGAAGGAAATATTTTATTTTGAGATAAACACAGGACATATATCATCTACGGAGGTGGAGGGGTTAGATAGCTAAACTGAAGCTTTTTGACAGATAATTTAACAAACTCATCTTTAATCATAACATAATAACTGATGAAAAGGTCTGCTGTCACAACTTGCCAAACGGCTAAAGGTACATTTTTGTACCAAAGATAAAAGTATTTGGGCTTAGAGTGTTGCATAAAAATCAAGCGTCTAATTCGATGCATTGAAAAGATATGGCAATGAATGTCTAATGGAACCATATGGATATCGCAACAAAGAAAAAGTTCTAGGGTACTTCTAGTGACATCGCAATTCTGAAATTTTAAATGCTAGGAAGCTTTGTGATATAAATAAAGGAAAAAGTTTAAAATTGAGGAATTTCGACTTTATCACCACTTAAATGGGATGTAGGAAACAATTGAATTTTGAAGGAAAATTTGGCTGAAACTCGAAAAGGATTTTGTCGATTTCGTAATTATTTTCGGATCAGGAGTGAATGTCACTGAGTGAATACATTTCATAAAAAAAAAATACAACCTAATTGAGAACCTCCTCCTTTTTTGGGAAGTCGGTTAAAAAGGCCGCAAATCAGCGTTTTTCAGGAGGTTTTACTGGAGGAGGCACTTGCATTAATATCATAGATATAAGCATTTTAGTCATCAATGAGTTTCAGATGTATAGAAATTTGGAAATCGTGGAGTAAACGGCAATTTTACTTACGTTTATGCAGTCTCACTCGCACTTGTCCATTTTTAAACGACTTCCCAAAAAGGAGGAGGTTCTCAATTCGGTTGTATTTTTTTTTTTTAATGTTTTTTACCGCATATCTCCGGCATTTATGAACCGATTTGGAAAATTCTTTTTTTATTTGAATAGAGATACTTCCAGATTGGTCCCATTTTTTTCAGAATCCAGTTCTGATGATGGGATCCATGAGGAATTGAGGGAACTCCTCAAATATTGTAGGCATACATATGGCGATTTTGATATTTTCAACAAGACACCAAGCATTTGCATTCAGAAAGTATCATAATCCCTTCACCACTATGGTTCTTTCATAATTTTTTTATCATCCAAAATTATTTAGTCGAATACAATGGCGGAAGTCGGTTTTTTAAATGAAAAGTTATATTATTAAGTATCAATAAGTCTGAACTATCTTATCAATGAGTTTATTATATACACGGTAAGAAAGTGTGAATAGGCCTTGTCACAAATACCGGTAAGTTGATAGATGTCGCTGCGACCCCGCGCCGGATGCGCAAACGTGATATGTCAACTTAGGGTTGCCAACTAAAATACCTAGTTTGGAAGGTGGGCATAATATGATTCTTACATTAATATAACATAACACCCATCAGTGACATACATAGTTGCTCCCACACTAGGATTCCCTGTGTCGTGGGTATCACGAACTACGAGTATCATTGGTACCACAACACCCAAACCCGAAACAAATATTTGCAGATCATACAAACATTTGTCCCGCAGCGCGAATCGAACCCGAACCTTCCGCGTCTCAGCCGGCTACTCGCCCACTGCGCCACGGGGGTTGCCAACATTGTAACAGTAACAATAACTGAAGCTGTTTTTTTTTATCATCAACCGCTAGGCGTCCATTGTTGGGTGTGGCCTCCCCATAGAATATGGGGGTATTTGCATAATCACCACGCTTAGCAGGCGGACTGATGATCGCAGTATTGGTGCTAAGTACTCAGGTGGATGATGCTGCCCATCCCCTAGAGTAATTTCTAAGTCGCCGTTTACGACATCCACGGGAGGAGTTGGAGAAGTCCTATTCTTAGGCTGACTTCACCACGACCGAGCTGAAACTACCGCTACTTCCCCATTGCTCAACTAGATTGCTCAACTGCATCAAGTTGAGCAGTGGGTAATAGGTACCAATGTCTCAACTGGTAATTGCTCAAATATTCATAGTTGAGCAGTGGGTAATACGCTCTGATCAACTAAAACAAACTACAGCCCTGGTTTTATTAGTCAAATGAATTTTGTCCCTTTGTCTATCTATATCATAGCATCTAAGTTCACCAACACATATACATAACCAACGATTATGATGGCAAAAATAATATAAGAAAGCATACGTCAAATAAAAAGTTAGGCTAAAAACTAGAAACTTAACAACTTAAACTAGAACTTCTTGTGAAAGAGGTCGTCTGGGGAAGTACCTACTACCACCGTACCTATTTCTGCCGCCAAGCAGTAGTGCTCGCATTGCTGTGTTTCGGTTTGAAGGGTACGGGTGCCGGTGAAATTACAGGCACATGAGACTTTTCATCTATATGTCTCAGGGTCGGCAGCGCGCGTGTGATGCCTCTGGTGTTGCAGGCATCCACAGGTGGGCCGTATACTTGTTTGCTTGGCTCAGTAGTATAAAAAAAACAGCCTTTAGCCGACCGTATGACATTGAAAATTATGATAAAAAAACGATTGCTACATCAAAGAGTTAAAAAAACCTTTTTGATTCCAAAATGTATCAAATTCTTGTAGGGACTAGCTTCGCTCGGATCACACTTACAAAGTAGCAAGTACGTGGAAGCTACTGTATTGCTAACAAACTCCACGATAGGCACTAGGCCGCCTGCCCTTACTTGCGGGCATATTTTTACTGTGACCTCTCGACGGGCATTCCTGAACATACCGGTGTGCTTAGAAGGCAAGCCACCTTAGGAATAAGATGAAATGTTTATGTATGGGCTTAAGCGAGAATGAATCGGCACTAAGTAGAATATACCATCCATTAGATTATACTTAGGGCCTTATTTACAATAATTTTTTAAACCTATTTTAGTTACCACATACCATGCATAGCGTACAACCCATAGCGTGTAATGGGGGGATTGGTAATCGTAGTTTAGGGGTAAAAGTACTTAATACCAAATAGGTATTTTTTTCTATTTGAAAATAAGTTTTTTAGGGTTCCGTACCCAAAGGGTAAAACGGACCCTATTACTAAGGCTGCGCTGTCCGGCCGTCCGTCCGTCCGTCCGTCTGTCACCAGCCTGTATCTCATGATAGTTAGACAGTTGAAATTTTCACAGATGATGTATTTCTGTTGCTGCTATAACAACAAATAATAAAAAACAGAATAAAATAAATATTTAAGGGGGCTCCCATACAACAAACGTGATTTTTTTGGCATTTTTCGTTTTCCTTCTGTCACCAGGCTGTATCTCATGAACCGTGATAGTTAGACAGTTGAAATTTTTACAGATGATGTATTTCTGTTGCCGCTATAACAACTAATACTAAAAACAGAATAAAATAAACATTTAAGGGGGCTCCCATACAACAAACGTAATTTTTTTGCCGTTTTTATAGATAATGGTACGGAACCCGTCGTGCGCGAGACCGACTCGCACTTGGACGGTTTTTATTTTTAAATTCAGTATGTTTTCGTTTCGTTTAAATTAAATCAAAAGCTACCAGTATTTCATCCAAGGCAGAATTCATAATCAGTTTGTTGCCACACAGCCGTTCTATCTAAATGTCAGGTGAAGATGCCTCAATCCTTTGTATGTGTTTGCTTGGGTTAGGTTCATAAGACCCCGAAAAAGATTACCGAATAGTTACTATGACGCCTGTAGACGTAACTACAGCAGGGACATCTAGAGGTATGAAATTATGATATACCTAAATGATTCTAGCTAACATCTAACAATTAATATGAATTGTCTATAGAAGGGTAATAATAGTAATAATAATAATAATAATATATAAATATTATTATAGTATATATTATATAGGCACGCATAATCAGTAGGTTCCTCTCTATGCAGCCCTAGCCTCCGACCGCTTGGGCCCTTACTCCGCGGCCGGAGGTTTCCTGTTTTAATAATATATTTTTTACTATAATGTTTTCATAGATAGTATTTCTTTATAGTTAAAAATGTTTTTTTTAACGAGAATTGAAATAAATTAGTGAAATAATAATAATAATAATAGCATGGTTCAACAATACGCAGTCCGAAAGACCTCCTACTTCCTTTAAATATTTTAAATCATTATTTCACATTTATTGTATATAATCTACAAAATAATACAATCGGAAACAGAACTTATATTGTGTTTATTATTTTTATAAACATCTAATATAGCCTGGCATTTGCAAAGGTCGTTGAAAATGCCAAGTGTCTGTACAATATTTTTCTAGCACTTCAATATAATCATTATGGCACTCCTCTGTTTGCGAAATTTCTGGCACAGTCTCCGGATGATTTTCCTAGCAGAAACTAGGTTGTCATTATGTATTTAGCACATGGCCAGTATATAAAGGAGATATACCTTGGTTTTATAGCAAATTGAAACTGTGAATCGAATCAAGAAAATATGCTCAATAAAACAACATGGCATTTATTATTTTTATACGTGTTAAGGAATTTAATGTATGTAGGGCAATGCGCGTGTACAATGTAATTTATCGTATCTATGCAAGTAGACAGAGATTATAACAAAACAAACAAACAACCATCCATCTATCCATCACAAACTTTTAAATTTATAATATTATAGTAGGATCATTAATCCTTTCTTATGTTTTGTCTTTTGGTAATTTGTTACATATGTTTAATTTTATGTTGCTTTCATTGTCAAAAAATAAATAAATAATTTTCTTTTCTGTTTTTCTTTTCACAACTAAATCCGAATTGAATAGAGAATCAAGCATAGATTTTTTGAAAAACTGTTACTATTTATAGGCTTGAGTCTCGATTTAAGCTTGAGCATAGTTCTGGAGTAGGGAATGGGCAGCAGCATCCACCTGAGTACTCAAAACCGATACTGCGATCACCAATCTGCCTGCAAAGCGTGGTGATTATGGCAATCTCCCCATTGTATTTTATCAGGGTATGCCTCGTCCAGCAGTGAACATCTAAAGGATGATAGTTTTGGAGTCCAGGCCTATATGTTTCTATATTCCGCACGCTTTTGTAACTCAATTTTAGCACCTAACTCACTAAAAGTGAAAAAGGCTGAGGAATACGAACTTTCGTGGTAATTTAGAGCTCATGAGAGGCTTACCTGTAAGCGTGCACGTGGACCGGACATCCTGTCACAGGGTTGTACAACAGGAGTACACATGCCACGACATCTCCTTGTACCACAGCGCTGGTGATGCTGCCGTGCGGGATGAAGTGCTTGATAGTCTGTTGTTTGCCCTTAGTCGTCACATTCTGGATTATTTTCAGTCCTTTGTGGGATACCTGCAGATAAAAGGATAGTTTAAGAAATGATAAATTAAAAGAATTGAAAAAACCCGAATACTTATGTATGTAAGACGTAAGACGACTTGTCTTATGTATATCCAATGACACTAACGTTGAATATACATATAAGTCGTCTTATTAAAGTTTTATTCCCATTGACCACCCCCAAAACTGTCACCAGGGGTTCGTTGCCACTCACATTGTACATTGCAATTGTCTGTTCTCAACCATTTTAGCATTACTAGTAGTTTTATTTTTTATATTCTCTAGAGTGAGTGGTTGTTTCTTGGTCACTCTAAAGTGCCGTTCAATAAGACCTTTTTTTGATACATACATATCGGTCGTGTTTGAGATAAAACATCATGTTAACATTTAAGACAATATTACAATAACTGATGATCTACATTATTTGTTTTTTAATAGACTTTTAAAAAAGGAGGTTCTCAATTCAGTTGTATTTTTTTTACACTTTATTTGGGTGCCTGTCACTCTCAGGATCAGGATTCAGGACTAGTCTTACGACACCTCATTCATTAAAATCCATCTAGTCGATTGAGTTTTTTTTAAGTAGGTTTATGACGTTTCTGGAATCTGGCCCACCTGATGTTAAGCGGTAATCCTAGCCCATAACAAATGAAATAACTCCTAGGTATCTTCCACCTAGGACGCGCCTTACGGGAAATTGCACTGCACCCGTCACCCTGAGACATAAAGATGAAAAGTCTCATGTGCCTGTAATTTTACCGGCACCCATACCCTTCAACGCAAAATATAGCAATGCGAGCACTACTGCTTCGTGGCAGAAATAGGTACGGTGGTAGTACTTCCCCGGACGAACTCTTTCACAAGAAGTTCTACTACTAACAAAACCAGTGTAGTCAAAGGTTTGGTTCGCTTCGCAGGGAAGCTCGTTTCATGCACAATGGAAAGGCCGTATATTGAAACTAGGAGTCGTTTGTGTGGGATTTTAACTCCGCCTTCTGCAGACAAGAACTTGGACTCCTACCTGATATAGGCGTGCATAATGTACTCGGTGGTTTATAATCTCAATCGCCACTTGCTCAAATGGAGAAAGAGAACACTGTAAGGAAGCAGTTCTTCATTTCAAAGACTGTAAAGGTATCAAAGGTATCTGATATAACCTTAACCTTAATCTTTGCTAAGTATTAGCTTGAAACCGTTTATAACGGTTTTCTCTCATAGTATGGTAACGGCTATTAGTCCAGCACATGACAGTTTTTTTCCGTTCTTAGCGTACATACTGATTCACATTACAATCTAGTCGCTATTAAGTAATTTAACATTGACCTAGATTAATAAAAATGAACTATAGCTAAGAAACTGTGTCCATTAACACTTTTCTTACAGTTTCTATTAAAGACTATGACAGATAAGAAATATTTTTTTTTTAGCACATGACAATTCAGACTGAATATTGATTTTGTTTGCAATAATGCATGGTACGCAAACAATCTTCTCTCTCTCTCTCTCTCTCTCTCTCTCTTTCTCTCTCTCTTGTCTGTCTTGTGCCAGACTAAAAACTGTTACCTGTACGTACTATCTTTGATGGATTATGCCATGTAAATTATGAATGTTACAGTGTTGCAAACGCATAACTGTTTAATAAAACCCCCATAAACTCCTTATACCTCATAAACCATGTAACTTATACTACCGGTAAAGAGTTCGTATAGTAGTATACCTATAGGTCGTAGTAGTTTATTAAACTCTTAGATTGCGTTGATAGCTTCTATTAGATTTGACCCTTGACTAGCTCCATCGAAAGTAATCAATGAGACACATGATACGTTGCGTAATGCAATTACCAGTTCAGTAAGGCTGAGTTCACTTATACTCCAATACATATGGAACGTTATCTACTTGATCAGCATCAGAGATGTTTAAAGTCAAAGTCAAAGTCAAAAACAGAGAAACAAGACAGCACACGCTACGCTTGTTATAATAACAATCTACAATTTGCAAATTTCCATTTTAGCAGTCGAGGGGCAGAGCGACATCAGGCCACGCGGTTTTATCATTTATATAGTCATCAATAGTGTAATACGCTTTCTTAATTACTTGTTACTGTTAGACGAGGCCTGCCTCCCATAGAATGTAACGACAGGATTTGCCATAATCACCACAGATAGCAGGGGGATTAGTAATCACATCATTGGTGTTGTGTACTCAGGTGTATGCTGTTGCCCATACCCTGGTGTATGCTTTTGCCCATACCCTGGTGCAATCCTTTAGTCGGCTTTTATGACATCCACGGGAAGAGTCGGAGGAGTCTATATAGGCCAGACACACCACGGCATAAAACTATCATCACAGGCAGCTCAAATAATGGCTCCTCCTCCCTCAAACGCCACTCCTATCGGTTCTGTGCTGTTTGCACCCAGGTCTTTCTCTCTACGGCCTCTATATCATCCACCTACTTGTTGATGGTCTGCCACGGCCACCTTTCTTTCCATTTAATTCCAAACATCTCGGTCCTTAGCCACATATGACCAACTCTCCTGGAAGTTGTTAAGGTTGTTTTGTTAGTAGTAGAACTTTTTGTAAAAGAGTTCGTCCGGGGAAGTACTACCACCGTACCTATTTCTGCCGCCATGTAGTAGTGCTTGCATTGCTGTGTTTCGGTTTGAAGGGTACGGGTGCCGGTGAAATTACAGGCACATGAGATTTTTCAACTTTATGTCTCAGAGTCAGCAGCGCGCGTGTAATGCCTCTGGTTTTGCAGGCGTTCATATAGGCTACGGTAACTGCTTTCTATCAGATTGGCCGTATGCTTGTTTGCTTGCCAATTAGTATAAAAAATGGTCGTCAGGCTAGGTTAACGTTACATCTACAGAAATCCATTATGTGACAACCACTGCCCACAGGTAGGGGTGCCTTTTAGACCGTTTTTTTTATTTTTTTTAGATTTATTACCTAATTAATGTTTGTGTCTACGCAGCCTTATAATCTTTACAATATTACATGATACATTGAGAACCATAAATCAATTAGATCTCATAACTTTCTAGTGGCCGTTCTTCCGCTACAGTGCTTCAGGCAACAATACAAAATGCCAGTTACTGGCGCCAGTTGCTTACCCCCTAATTAGTTACGATCGCGATAATGATAGTTTTAGACCTTATCTTCTTAAGATGGGTAATGTTGTGAGATGGTGTTTAGTAGTTAAAAAGTTTTAAATGCGTTTGATCTTTGAACTGTGTGGGTAGATTACAGTATAATTTTACGCCCATAACATTTTGAGTTTTTTGTTTACAAGGAAATTGCTTATTATAAGCTTCCTAATTGAAAAATGTTAAAAGAAGACGTACCTATCTTTCGTAACTGACATAATTGGAAACTAGAACAGCGACTTTAGGTTCAGTATGGGTTAGAGAATGTATTATTATCATCATCAGCCTAACACGACGGACGACTAATCGTCCACCGTTGGACCAGGCTTCCCCTATGGTGGAATTTGCTATAATCACCGCGCTTGGCAGGCGAATTGGTATTCATATTATTGGTGTTAAGTACTCAGGTAGATGCTGCTGCCCATCTTATAGTGTAATCCCTTAGTCAGCTTTTACGACATTCACGGGAGGAGATGGAAGGGTTTATTCTTAAGCCGGACACACCATGGCACGGGAATGTATATTCCCTCGTAATGTTTGGGTTTAGGACATAGGTACTCTCCATATAATGTTTTTCTTAAGCGTGTAGGTAAAAGCGCGCACATTATACATTAAAGCTCTCACGCCAACCCACCTTTGTTTTAAAACACCATCTTGCGATAAAAATCGGATGAGCAGTTTATTGAACTTAAGTTTAGCTTGGTGGCATCACATGCCTGGCTTAACAACGACCTGTAAGGTAACCTTGAAGCTCACCCACTAGTGCCCCAATCGTTGGGAGGGTAAACTCCTCGCTGTAAACTCCTCTTTGGATTCCTATATGACCAGGAACTACACGTAATACAATTCAATAAATTGACACTAGTAGATCAACACGAGAGCAACACTATCGACACACTAATCTATAGGGTTATGATGAAGGGATCTAAGTCGCGCGCCCACTCCATCTAGTGCTGCAATCGCTGGGAGGACAAACTCCTCACTAAAAAAACCTTTGGAATCTTACATGCATAGGAACCACACGTAGTGTGACACACCGGAGCGACATACTCACCAACAGAACAACACAATAGTAACACTAATCTACGACTACTAACCTGTAGAGTAACCTTGAATGGCTCCAAATTACGTGACCGCTCCTCTAGTGCCGCGATCGCTGGGATAGCAAACTCCTCGCCACGAAGCCCTCTGGATTCCTGTGCACCCAGGAACCACACGTAGTACGATGCTTTTTTTATGTCCTTTTTCATTCTGAGCGCCATCTTGGAGGCCTATGTCATTGTTGGGTGGCTGAAACAAGATTAAAAACTGTTAAAGCAATGTATGATAAGTAATACTTATACTACTTATACACTGGCTAGTTCCAGCACTGAGTCAAATAAAATATATTAACAATAATAGTCTGATCGTAGGAAGCGGGTCTGATCAAAGTATTTTCAACAGATTAAGAGTTAAGATCTAAACGCCTTATTTAGATCCTTTATCTACTAAAAACGTAAATTTTACAGTTAATATGGGTAGGCGTGAACATCGAAAACAGAGACATTAAACACACTATTTTGATAATTTAAAACAAAACATTAGTCACTGTTGTTTTCCTTTGATGTGTTTTAATTTATAAGTAAATGTTATTTTACTATAAAAAAGTGTTATTGTGGTACTTAAGGCGGCTCTACACACTCTGTAACAGGGTTTGTGCAAACGATAGCTGTTCGTTATACCTAATTCCCGAGAGCAACCAGCGAGATAGCACAGCATTTGCCCTAACAAATGGCTTTTTGAAATTCAACCCTTAATGGGGTAAAAGTGATCAACCAATCTACCTGTCAAGCGTAGTATGACAAATACCCCCATTGTATTCTATGAGAAAGGCGTCGTCTAGAACTGGACGTCTAAAGGCTACTAATGATGATGATGATGAAGGGGTAAAAGGGGGTATTGAAGTTACGATGGAGTAAAAAATCCTCTACTACACTACTGCTTACAAGGTCTCTAGCTAAGTGTAGACGACCTCTATGGCGTGGCGGGCGAGTAGCCGGCTGAGATGCAAGAGGTTGCGGATTCAATTCTCGCTGCAGGACAAATGTTTGTATGATCTGCTAATATTTGTTTCGGGTCTGGATGTTATGGTACCATGGTACTCGTAGTTCCTGATACTCACGACACAGGGAATCCTATAGTGGGATCAAGACTATGTATGTGACTGTTGGGTGTTATGTTATATTATGAGCTACTGTCAGACTGTCGGTCATTGGATCTTTCTAAAGATGCAACTTCACTTTATATTCGCAAATGTTTGCGTTATTTATCCAAAGCAAAATCAACCATGACTCTATCAGAATACAATGTCGTTTGCCTTATCAAAATAATGCAAACATTTAGGTACGCCAAATATGCCAAGTGAAGTGCCACCATAAGAATAAACTGTTGTATACATAAGAAAAACAATTTATTCTTATGGAAACAAATGTTTAGTTTGCAATGGCCTAAACATAACTGCACAAATGCGTGATGATCCCCCGAACGAAATATTCACAGGAACATTGAAATTCATCGCAAGCTTTCGTTTAAAATTCCAAATCCGAAGCCAACTGGACATTTGACAAATAGTCTAGAGTTACTTATCACGTAACGATTACAAAATAAGGGCAATGAATTGTACAGAATGTTGTAAGGCCGAATCACACACGCGAAGTAGGTAGTTACACGATTTTGCGCTAAGGGTGTTTGTTGATAATCAAAATCGTAAAGTTCGTAAACTCAGATCAACATATTGCAACTTGAAATTTAATTGTGTAGCCAAAACTAAATCGCAAAATCGTGCTTCAAATTGTGCGCTTGTATGTTTCAGCCCTAATATTGTTCTAAAAACTCTCACGCAATCTTACCTAACTTTATAACCTTGAGTTATATTTTTAATTGCTTCAAACAAACTGAGAGCCTGTTGATAGAATTCATTGAGCAATGGTAATTATGAGCTTTTAATCTATATGCAAATATTTCAAGTTTTGCTACTACTAATCAGAAATATTGACATAAGGAGCCGGCTCAATCAATTTTGCGGACCAAAAACATGTCTGAGGCGGAACGACGACAGTTTCTGTATTATCCACAACTAAACAGTAAATACCTATATCCGAATCTTGTTCTAAACTTGTTTTATCCGAAAAGAAAAATAACATAAAAATAACCATCAGTACCTAGATACTTTTAGAAATATTAGATCATATCTAAATTATAATAATAATGATAATAAAACCGCAGGGCACGCTTGTGGCGAGCTCATTACTCCCTGGGGTCAACAGAGACCCCTGACCCTCTGCTTGCCTTGGCCAGCTGGCTGAGGGTGGAAGCGTTAAGAGCGAAACCTATGCTCCAAAAGGAGAAGTGTTAAGCTGGGAGTAGCGCTTAGTGAAACTGCAGCACACCTCTTGACACAATTTAGCCGTCCACACCACACCAACGTTGCCCCTTACGCTGCCATCATTGGCGAAACCTTATGTATGTTTTATTCGACACTTGATAAATCATTTTTCTAATAACCATCATTTTGGATTTGAAGCTGCAGCATGATATTGACATTTTGTTGATGTGGTATGATTATTTCTTTATATTTCAATTTACTGATGAGGTAATGAATGGCAAATCACCACCTGCCTAAACGGCAGGGCTATCTCTAACTCGCGACAGGTTTGCAACAGGAGTAAATTGTGCAATCAGGGCTTTCATACAGTACCTTTTGGATGAGAAAAGCGAGGTTTGACAGCCCTGATTGCACAATTTACGCCTGTCGCAAACCTGTCGCGAGATAGAGAATAGCCCTGTTGCCATTTAGCGTGGCAATCCAGCCAGCGTCTTAGGAACGGTTCATTCTATTAGTGATTAGGATCAATTGAGCTATCTTTAGATAGTTCAACTGCATCATTTGTATTTTTAAATTTTTTATATACTTGTATTAGTTGTATTATTTTTCTGTAATTAATAATACAAATATTCGGAATAAATTACTAATTAAACGATCGGAGTATTAAAGTAAAAACTGATACTGTTTCATGATTGATGAATATTCTTCTTTTGAGCTAATAAAACACATTTCTAAACGATCTTGACATACTATTCTGAATTTATGCTTGAGAAGACCACTTCTTTTTCTAATCAAAAGAACTCTACCATTTTATTATAAACCATTTATGACCATGATAGATTACGAATAAATTAGGAACAGTTCGTCTTTCACTGATTTCGCTATAATATTATTCGACACTACGCTAAATAAACTAACAATAAAATGATTCATATCATAGCATAAATAAATAAAAAATAATACTGTAGTATCTTCCCACACAGTAGTTATAGCTTCCATCTCGAATACCATATTGTGTTTATAAATCATAAAAATCAATGCATAATTGGTGGAGTAATCGCGTAACAAACATACAAAAAAAATACAATCTAATTGAGAACCTCCTCCTTTTTTTAAGTCGGTTAAAAATAACTGTATCTCGCAAGAAAAAGGCACTAAGGCGATTTTTTTTTATGCTTCTTGGCAAGCAAACGAACGTCCGGCCCACCTGATGGAAAGCAGTTACCGTAGCCTATGGACGCCTGCAACACCAGAGGCATCACACGCGCGCTGCCGACCCTGAGACATATAGATGAAAAGTCTCATGTGCCTGTAATTTCACCGGCACCCGTACCTTTCAAACCGAAACACAGCAATGCTAACACTACTGCTTGGCGGCAGAAATAGGTACGGTGGTAGTACTTCCACGGACGAACTCTTTCACAAGAAGTTCTACTACTAACCATTACTATTATTGCGCTGTTGTGAGTTGACAGGTGGGATTTGATCCGAGAAACTAGCACAAGCATATCTCACATTCTTGCGTCCAATGCCAGCAAATTATGCAGAAATGAGCCTAGAATTTGATTCCAATATTCAAATGTAATCAAGTTTTTCTAAATTGATACGAAACTTGGCCTGAATACCGCAGAACAAAATATCTAGCTGTTACTATCATTGTTACACATAATGTTGGAGTCAATTCACGTTTATGTGAAATCATATTGATCATATGGATTACTTAATGTAGCTGTTCTGATGATAACATTTCGTCAAGAAATTTTTCGTAACCTTTTTTTAATATTTAACCCAGTTATCTAAGAAACGATTAAGGTTAGATTTCACCAACAAATAACAGGCGATTAAACAACTGTTAAGCCTAACCAATGCTTTTTGACAGGTGTTTTCAAAGATTATCTGTCACCTTGACCAATGGTTAGATTTAACAAGACATTTAATAACTAACAGAGTATGGTGAAATTGGCTCTAAACCGTTTTGAATGACTTAACGACTCGCATGGGTCTGAAAAGAATGGTGTAAAAGAAGATGAAGATGAAAAATGTTGTCCGCGTGGTCCACTTAAAAAGTGGTAAATAAATTATAGCCTATTCTGATGTATAAGCAATAATATTTTTATGTTTCATGAAAATCCGTTTAGTTGTTTTTGCATGAAAGAGTAACAAACATCCATGCAAACAAACTTTCGTATTTATAATATTAATGATATGTTTGTATGTATGTCCCACAGAATTCACATTAATGAGAATAGCCGTAATCTTCTAATAGCCGTTACTGTAACACTATTATAGTTTTGCAATAGTCGCGTTGTCAGCTGCAATTTGATTAAATTACTCATATTATTGCGGTAACGTTTGAAGATGTTATTTTGCTCATTAATTTTGTTACAGCTTATGACATGGACTTCTGGGTCATTAAATAGAGTTTTTTTTCGATTCAGCGCAACGACTACTTACAGTAGTAGTAGATATTAGTAGTTTGCGGTTAGTGTGGTGTGTCGGACTATAAATACGGACATTTCAAATTCTGAAGACCAAGTGAGGGTAGTTTCTGCAGCTGCCACCACTTCTCGACGGTAGCTCCATGTACTCCAGTCAGCCCGGGACCACGAATGTTGTAAAGCATTTGAAATGTCGGGAATAATAATTAATAACACGCGATAAATAACTGTGACAATATTAATAAACATGACGTGTTCCGATCGCGAAAGTTTAAAAAATACTACTATACTATGTACAGTGTCATCTTTTAATTGAATGAGCATTTGAATTTTTAATCGACTTCAAAAAAAGGAGGAATTTCTCAATTTGGTTATATTTTTTATCAAGGACTTTTTTGAAAAGTACAACTATAATATTTTCTATAATATATTTTTCTCGTCATTTTCTCTCTCTCAAAGAAAAGGTGATGTGGGTCTACGCCTAAAATGTTTCTATGGAATGACTCAAAGTCAAAAGATGTAACAAAATGGATGTAAGAATGTAATCTATGGAAGTTCATCCCTTATATTAATAGCATTGAATTTGAATTTGAATTTGCTATCAATGGACTAAAGACATTATAGGTCGCAGGAATTCGGCATGGCTTTCTAGGGGGAGGCCTATATCCAACAGTAGACTTCTACGGGCTAATAATAAACCTTACAAGTTTCAAGTGAGTTTTTTTTTGACGACCTCTGTAGTGCGGCGGGCGAAGGTTCGCCTGCGACGCAGGAGGTTGCGGGTTCGATTCTCGCCTCGGAACAAATACTTGAATGATCTGCAGATATTTGTTCAGAGTGTTCTGGGTATTTTTCTGTGTATAATAAAAAATATCTATCTATGTAATGTATTGTATTAAGTATATCAGTTATCTAGTACACATAACACAAGCTCTGCTTAGCTTGGGGCTAGATAATGTTGTGTGAAATTTCCAGCATTTATTTATCATTTATTTATTTATTTAAGTGCCTACGTTAGAAGTAGGTATTTAGTAGTGTTTGTTGATTATTTTACAAGGTGTGTGTGGTTGGGTGAGGATTCATTCGTGATTATGTAAGTATGTTTGAGAAATGCGTTTGGTAAAAAATTAAGTCACATTTTTACGATAATCTTATGAATCTGGTCAAGGTCCATACTATTATAGTAATTTATACAAAAGTTATGTGACAATCTATAAATTAAGTTATGAAACACTGATAAGCAGCATTTCTTTATGTTTAATTTTGTATTGGTATTATTTGTTGCCGTGTTGTGCCTGGCCTAAGAATAGACCCCACCTTCTCCTCCCGTGAATGTAGTAAATGCTTTACTGAGGTATTACTAGAGGATAGGCAAAAGCATCCACCTGAGTACTTCGCGCCAATCTGCGATCACCAATCCGCCTGACAAGCGTGGTAATTATAGAAAATCCATGATAAAAAAAAATGTTACCTCTTCACTCTTCAACGGCCTCTGGTCCGGAGGGGAATTTAGACGTCCACTGTTGGACGCGACCATAGAATATAATGGGGGGGATTTTCCATAATCACCACGCTTGGCAGGCGGATTGATGATAGCAGTTTAGTACCTAACCTACTGAGGTGCAATCCGCTGCCCATCCCTTGGTGTAATCCTTTAGTCGCCTTTAACTATATCCACGGGAGGAGTTGAAATAGTGCTAATTATAGGCCGAGACTATAACGGCTATCACGGTAATAATAAAGAAATTATTTTCGACGTTTATTTATTAATTTTGGGTACGGCCGGTACTTTTTTACTCTCACCGGATATTCTGTTGTTGGTATCATATCAGGAACTATGAGTACCACATGTTACCATAACATCCAGAACCCCGGGAGAGTCACGCAGCGGGAATTGAACACGTACCTCTCGCATCTCGCCGGCTACTCACCCGCCACGCCAAGTAGGTCGTCTAAATAAATAAATATTTTTGACACACTAATTTTTGTAACTCAAAAACGCTCAAACGGCTGATTGGGTTTGAGTAAAATTTAAAAAGGAGATACCTTATACCCTGGATTAATACATAGGCTACTTTTAATAATCACTACCATCAATTTTCATCATTATTCACACGGGTGAAACCGCGGGGCGCAGCTAGTAATTAAAATACAATGAACCTTAGAATTGGGCAAACGATGCTTCTATGATAGCTAATCTACCCTAGATTCAAACCGACAAAGGTTTGTACATAATTCCGTACTTTGCGTGTCGCAGCCAGTTAAAATAAACCCATTTTTCTCTGATGTAAAAACAGTGTTAAGTAACGGTACAAAAATCGACTAACTAAACCAAAAGCCCTCATTCTTTTCATAGTTTTTTGTCATGCACATCATTTACCAGTCTGTTATTAGAAGTACCTGTGTGATGTTTTCTTACGTGCTTTTTTTCTTATGTTTTAAAATCACGACCGCGGGCTATCTACAGAAGATGAGTTAGAAAAATAGTGACCGACGAATGGTCAGTTTTTAAGCCGAAGCCGAAACTGAATTAAGAAACTTTCGTATCATGCAGTCGGAGCCGAAGATGCAGGAAAGCCTTGTATTATTTTCAACGTAGTACTGAATCTTTCACTTCCAATAAATAATAAATAATAATTTTCACTTGCGTGTAAACACAAGTTTTTGCTTAGATCAAGGTGTCGAAGTATAGGACTGATTGTACAATTTTAAGAAATACATCATTAGTCTACATACTCTACTTAAAGGTCTTAGAAATAGGTTTGAAGTGCCATGTAAAACGTATCCCTTTTTTTATCATTAAATAGCGATTCTCTGAAAATGCATTCTCTATTCAAATTTTTTACGGTATCCATAGATCTGTTTCGACCAATCAAGTTGGTATTTTGCCGAAATCCAAAGCCAAACAATCAGGCAAACACTAATAACACCGTTAGGACCATCCGACATTCTAAACACAAATAATACCGTTGTAGCATATTATTTATTAAAAATCTAATACAAGTGGCTAAACCACTTGAGGCTAAACTGGATTAAAAAAACTACTTGATGGTGAGAAAGGTTTGGAAAGTAAGCAGCTAGTCTAGTTTTGGCAAAGGATGATCCAAATCTATCTACACCTGTCTTGTTACTTGAAACTGAATAAGTCCGGAGCATAATATATACATAACATAATACAATACTGCGATGCCAGCGTGGTTTTTATTTTTAACCGACTTCAAAAAAGGAGGAGGTTCTCAATTCAGTTATTTCTTTAAAAATTATAGGCATACATATAGCGATGTTGATATTTTCAGCAACCAATCAAGTATTTTCATTATTATTCATCAGTATCATAACCCTTTCACCACTATGGATTTTTTCATAATTTTTTTTCATCCAGTTATTTAGTCGAATACAATGGCGGAAGTCGGTTTTTTAAATGAAAAGTTATTATCATGGTGTACCCCACACGCAAATGAATCAAGCCAAGCTATGTTTGTTGCCCTGATTCATCTAGGCTTGGTCGCGTTGGAACAGAAGTGCCTTCCTAATTTAAGTTTATAAGATATTCAAAATGATTGCTGTGATTTCAATTAATAAAATACTTTGGACTTTGACTTTGAATAGAATAAAGTAGAAATTAAACTAATGTGACATAACATAACACCCAACAGTTACATACGTAGTCCCTGATCCCACACTAGGATTCCCTATGGGTATTAAACTACGAGTACCATGGTACAACAACACCCAAACCCGGGACAAATAAATGCAGATCATACAAACATTTGTCCCGCAGCAGGAATCGAACCAGCACCTCTTGCGTCTCAGCCGGCTACTCGTCCGCTGCACCACAGAGGTCGTCAATTATATTGAGGTATTTAATAAGTGTGCATATATGCACATTGATGTATAGGTAGGTAGATTACTAAGCAAAGCAAATATGTACTGTAATATGCAAAGTCACATAACTTTTAGTATGCAAAACAATATGCAAGCGCAATTGTCATAAATATCTACCATTATCTACTGCAGGTTTGCTATTACATAAATGTACTACGTTGTTATTATAACATAACATAACATACATAACACTTAACTATCATTTACATAGTCCTCATCCTTTACTAAGATTCCCTGTGTCGTGGCTATCAGGAACTATGAATACCAAAACAAGCCCCGGAACAAATATTTGATAATGCAAATATTTGTACCGCGGTGGGAATCGAACCCGCACCTCTCGCCTCTCAGCCTATCGCCCGCTGCACCACGGAGATCGTCTAAGACCTAATATGATTTTGACACTCACGTCATATTATGTTTTTTGTTACATGCAAGGAAGACTAGCCTACGTGACGTGACCTACGAGGTAGGTGCAGGTAGGGCAACCCCGTTCCATCAAACTAAAAAAAACAAAGAATATAGGACTTTTAAATGTTGAGAATGTTTTTAGGGTTCAGTGCCTCCACGGGCAAAAAGGAACCTTTATAGGATATTTTTTTTGTGAGTCTGTTTGTCTGTCTGTCAAGATCCTTTTTCTCAGGAACGGCTAAAGTTATCAACTTTAATTTTATACCATACATAAAAGTCTGGAAGGTTATATGCCATAAAAAAAATAAACTTCTTACTCAGTGCATTAAAAAGATATGACAATGAATGTCTAATTTTTGTATGGAAATCGTGTAAATGAAAAACCACTTCCACCGGGTACTTCCAATGACCTCACAATTTCGAAATGTGGAATGCTAGAAAGAAAGCTTCGTGACACGAAAAGAGGAAAAGTCAAAAAAACCTCTACTTTTTTATACCTAAAATGGGATTGTGAAGTTTTTAGGACACAATGGATGAATACTCAAAAAGGGCTGTAACGATTTCGAAATAAATTACGAATCGGAACCCACCGGGCAGGAGTCACACGCACTTGTCCGTTTTATTTTATTTTAATTCCCCAGTAAAACAACTTGTACAAAAACATCTTACATAATGAGCCCTATCAGTTGTGTAATTAAATGGACAATCGCCACGACGATTCGATTACTTTCACCCAGTACAATCAGCGACTAAATTAAACAAACAAAATAATTTGAATTTGGGAGAGACATCAAAAGGAAAATTGATAATAGGCTGATCTTTAAAATGAGACAAAAATATAATATAAAATGGATACCTATATTGTACTAATAACACGGCAAAATAATGTATCATTAAGAGTAAGTTCATTGCGCAAGTTTCACGAATATAGCAAATTAGTTGGCGCGACTGAATACAAAAATATATTAAAATATATATGTATTTCTATTTTTTATATTTAAATCTAGAATGGTTAATCACCTTATGACGCTGACTGTACAGCGTACGACAATCGAGGACCGTGACGGAACGTTATCCGATCTTCCGATTCAAATAATTGAAGTACGAAATCAGATAATAGGGATTCAGAATTAAATAATTGATTCAGATCTAAAATATGCGAGAACTAATCAGTTATTAAATGAACCCAATTTAATATGAATTAATTTATGAATCAAAGCGATACAAGTTGATTTTAGCCAAAAAACAACTGAAAAACAATTCAATAGGCACATAATATTAGAAGGGATAATAGCAAAGTACCTACTGGTGTCAGAGTCTTAAGTCTAAGTTTTTAACAAGCAATTGACACGGACGTATGGTGTAGTGTAACACGGATTTTATAAGGAGCCACTGAATTAGCGCACACTTTGTAAACCTAATTTTCAATACCAAAGTCCGTGTTGTACACCATACGTCCCTGCCAATTGCTAGTTACTCGCACTTCGGTCTCTAGACGTATCGTAAATCGTAATTCTTCTAAAGCCACGATCATTTTAATTCCATTAGTAACTACCTTACAATTTATGGGTGTCCCCAGAAGTATGAATCAAATCGAATAGGGGCGTGAGCAAGTTCATTTCTAAACTTTTTAATGCTGAGAATGTCGGTGCAATTTTTTACGATTCAAAAGTTATGACCAATTTTTGTTTTTGTTAATCAACTGACATTTGAAAAAAAAACTATGAAGCTTATAAATTATTTTTTTAGAAATCCAGCCATTTCCCACAAAATGAATGAATGAGATGATGTGAGCATTGAGGTGAAGAAGGTCATAAGGTGAGATGAGGAGGCGCCGGTACATGAGGTAGCCAACAGCCTCTCTGCTCTAAAAATTACGTGTTGGGTATGTCTTGATAGCCATACCCCGCAAACCGACGCCGAAACCTCGGCCTGCGTGCCATCAAAGCGGCAAACACCCTTTTAATAAAGAAAAACATAGCGCAGTGACTGTTTATCGCGAGATCCGAAACGCATCGATACCGCGATCTAGAGTTCGGACACTTTTAGCAGCGCCATCTAGTTTTAAATCGCTTAAACTTATGTACATTCTACCGGTTTATATACGGCGACACAAAATGCGCCACCTTTACGTACTTTGTCACGACACGGCGCGGCGTTAATATGTTAATGGTGTTAATATTATTTACAGAATAAAACGGATGACAGTTGAATAAAGATATGTGTCAAATTATTCCTAGATAAACCCTCAGGATAATGACTAAAGCAATTATTCTGAGGATAAAACCATCCCATTATAATAAATAATAAATAAATTATATTACTACATTGGGCTAAGCGGCCTGATCACTTTTAAAAATAGGTGAATAAGGTATTAATGAGTTGGTGATATCCTGGTGTCTTCATAGTACTGTTCTGCTTGGCCCAGTGTTCTAACGGCGGATACCGGTGGTATTGCACGTATAATAAGCAGTTAAATACTGTCAATGATACTTTCAGATTTCGCTACTCTATAACACCACTACACAACTCTAATACGTTTTGAACAACGCTTTATTTTGCAAGACTTTATGATTGCGGTTATTGCGTACAAACTATGTGAACGGGCAGCTAACGAAATAAAAGTAAGAATGTGAGTTCTGGTACAGAATAAATAATAGTTTCCAGGCTACCGGTCATCACGGGTTATTGTCAAATTAGCTGGGCTAGGAATAATTTAGTTCCTTATTAAAAAACCCTCCTTCCTTTCTTCCTTTTTGTTCCTTTTTAATGGAGCGACTTAAAGATCGCTTGCGTGCAACGATTTCTGAACTGATGCTTGCAAACTACTAGATATACAGGTTGTCCCATTAAAAAGGAACAAAAAGGAAAGAAGGAAGGTTTTTTTTTAATAAGGAACTAAATGATTTATTGTTACTGCAATAACATTACAATATTGACTTATCCTAATTCTATCATACTTTACTCAAATGAATTTCAGTTTCTTGTTGTACCTATAGGTGCGTTTTTGAGGTTTTGTTTATAATAATCAAAATGTTTCAGCTGATTCGATCTTTAACTAATCTAAGATAAGAAACCAACTAATAAAATGTGATCCAATGTTGATTAAAATAAATAAATAAATAATTTAATTAATTAAAAAGTGTAAAGCGCATATCAAGAGTATAGAGTTTATGGTAGAGTACCCTGAGGGTACCCGAATCACCATACATAGTGATTCAAGTACCCTTAATGGTACTCTACCTCTAGAGTACATCATCATCCTGTAGGATCTGTAGACTTAACTTGACACTATTTAAGGTTCCCACGTACACCTCGTTGAATTATTCAGCTGAATTACGATTTAACTGACAATTTTTTTTCTGGTTTATTGTTTCGTAAATCTAGCACACGTCGTACCTTGATAATTCTTATCTGAGTATATCTATAACATTTTATGAAGATCTAACTTTCAGTTTTTAAATAAAACAGAAACTAGATACAGACGTAACGACAAAACGTAGTTTCTCATTAAAAGTCATACATATAAAATCACGTCCATCGTTCAAAGTTAAACCACACAATATTATACTTCTGAAAGCTCTCATCTCCACTGGATTTATTCTACTAATAAAAGTCAGATCTTCATAAAATGTTGTAGATATAATCGGAAATTTAGGAAAATGAACTAGAAAAAGTTTTTCATTCAGCTGAAAAGTTCGATGTGCTGTACGTACTTATACATCTATATATTTAAAAATCGATTTGTGTATGTATGTTCCCTACGGACTCCAAACCGGCTGGACTAATTTTGATGAAATTTTCAGGCAATTTTTAGATTAGCCCAGCGAGTGATCCTGCGAAGTTTGGTAGCTATCGAATCAACAGTTTTTTTTTGTACCCTTACAAAGCCCGGACTTGTCGCTAGTATCTAATGAAAAACACTTTTGGAAGCTTTTGACACCTACAAAGACATCATACAGACAGTTTGAAGCCACAATTACTACAACGATGTGTAAGGATGTCAGAGTACCTATTTGAATATTAGAATAGTTAAAATACGTCCTGAATAAACATGTACCTTCAATTAGTTAAGATAGGTGGATTAAGTGATGTGTTACCAATTAAAGCAAGGTTCTGTCAACGTTACGTCACGGTAACTGTGATGGTAACGGTAGACGGCCGGTAACGGTGTCGGGAGGTCGCGCATGCGATTGTTTTTATACGGGCAAGATAGTATAGAGCACCTAGGTTGGTATACCAGGATATAGTTAGTCACTAGGGCTATGGTGGGTTTATTTGAGACGATTTCGTCTGTTAATAGGGTTACTAAGGTGATATATGGTCCGGTGGCAGACCGAAGAGAATTTAAAGTCGCTCTAACTCGTCCTGTGGGAGGAATTACCCCAGGGGATGGGCAGCAGCATCCAACTGAGTACTTTACACCGATACTGTGATAACAGGTCCGCTTGTTAAGCGTTGTGATTATGGCAAATCCCCCCCTATATGTTCTGTGGGGAGGCTTCATCCAGTGAACGTTGTTTTTATGCAACAAAACATTTATTTTATTTTATTTTGATAAATAAATAATAAATAAATAAATGCTGGACATTTCACACAACATTATCTAGCCTCAAGCTAAGCAGAGCTTGTGTTATGGGTACTAGATGACTGATGTACTTTACACAATACATTACATACTTTGCATAGATAGATATTTTTTATTATACATAGAAAAATACCCAGAATACCCTGAACTTACAAACTCACTGACACAAACTTACTGATCTGCAGATCGAACAAATATTTATTCAGAGGCGGGCATCGAACCCGCAACACACTGCGTCGCAGGTGAACCTTCACCCGCCGCGCCACAGCGGTCGTGATTTATTTATTTTAGGAAAACCATCGGCACATAAAAACGAAATGGTAACTAATATAGTACTTTTGATTTCTAAAGGTCTTTGGTCATCTAAAGGTCTCCACTTATAGAAACATAATATTGTTATTAAAACAACTAAAATACAAAAAAAAGGCTCAAGTAATACCTATGGGTCATTCACTTTTACGATAACATACCTACTGGGAACTCATTTTTGAGCTAATTGAAACTGTGTAGCGAAATATAAAGTTTTGTTCAAAGATTAAACTAATGATTACTGATAAACTATCCAAAGAAAGTGTTATTCAGTCAAAAAATATGGACACATTACTAGAAATACCTACTTTAGAATAATATTGATTTAGTTATTATTCTGAGATAAATACTATCTAAAATTAGGTCAATTTCGTACACACTTCACTTTGACGTGAGTTTGTCGATCATACAAAAATAATAAACTATTATTACATTATGTTTGTCTCTCGAAATTCTGACGTGAGTATTCAACAGAAACTTTCAATTTAAATTCAAATAATTGTAGCCCTGATTCACACATACACAACACACTAAAGGCGTGCCCACACTCGAACAATGCGCCATTATGCCGCTGGCTTGCGGACGGAAGGCACAACAATAGATTCTATGCCTATGATAATATATCGTAGGTTTTTAACCTGATTCTTTGTAAGGTGTGGTTAATTCTGTGTGGTATTTAAACCGAAGGAGCGTGATAAAATGTGTCAGGATTTATTTTGATGTTAATTTATTTAAATTGAATTAAGTTTTAGGTACTCGAATCCCAGCCAGCCAGGTGGTCTTTATGTACCTGATGAAAAGTGTCAAAATTGCTGCCGGAAGCTCTGCCTACCCCAACGGCAAGACAAGCGCTCAGACATGATAAGTTTCTGGCAGTCATCTGATTTACCAAGAGTGTATTTCATCTTTGTTGCTATCTTCCCTGTCCTGTTATTAATTTATTTACTCAAAACTACTGTTCTGTTTAAATATTCTTTGAGCAGGGTTTTTTCACTTTGGTATGTTTTACTTAACTACTTATTTTATATAAACTTTTGATAGACTCTCTAGCTGCATCATTATGTAATCATGTATAAAACTAACATGTGGATAGCGTTGTGGACTACATTATTAACAAGTCTTCAATACTTAAATTTATGTACTAACACAGATTGTACCTAAAATATATAATGTAGTGGTCAAATAAATAAAATAAAATGTAGATTACAACAAAAGCGTTGTTAAAAATATTTTTGTGTGTAATTATATGCAGAGCTAAGACACTGCAACACAATTTCGAAAGTAACAGAGATATACAAAGAGCCTATGTACCACCAAAATAGACCTTATAATCTAGGTATCAACATAGTTAATTAATCACATACTATGCCACCTAATTAATCAAATATTCATTGTTCATTACAATCCGAGCATGTTTAATTAAAATGCACGCGCGACGCATTCTCTCATAGTTTTTGCGTTCTCGGAATGAAAGTCGGAAATCGCGCGGAAAACTTTTACCTCTCTTTTTACATGTTTATTGTTAGATCTATAAGTTCTTGATCATTGCTGTGACTGCTTTGATACTCGTTAATAACGATGGTAAACGAAGACTGGGTTAGTGTAGTTAAGTAGTTAGGTTAGTGGTTCGCAATTTGAACCGTTATGTCTCTGTATCTCTGCTGCAGGCTAGTAAATGAAATAGGGAAAGGTAAGCTTGTCTGATAAACTATAAACTTTATCAGACAAGCTTAATATAGCTTTTTATCTAATTAACAGAATTGTTATCTAATTGTATCAAAACTAACAAGTTTAAGTAGCAATGTGGGCAGGTCTATAGCTCGTAGTGCTGGAGGCGCCTGCTGAGAATTCTCTGGACAGCGCGCCGTACGAATGTATCGATTTTACAAGAACTTAAGATTAAAGAATGATTATCGTTGACTGCACAAATACGAATTTTAAAGTTCTTTGGTCATGTAACACGCAATGAAGACTCAATGGAGCGTCTTGTAGTGCAAGGCAGGATGGAGGGTAAGAGACCACGGGGTCGCTCTCCCACACGGTGGTCAGACCTTATAAAGTCCAGCACACAAACTTCCATGACCGAATGTTCTCGCAATGCTGCTAATAGAGCAGAGTGGAGATGCATCGCAAGAGGCGCCATTCAAGAGCCGCCACTCAAGCAAGACCTACATAACCACGACCACTCTGTCAAGAGTGTACGACTAAGAAGAGATTGCTCGTAGAACCTACAACCGTTGGAGAATAAAGGTTCTGGAGTGGCGACCACAAACCGGACGACGCCGCGCGCCGTAGCGGATAGCCGCCCTCTCGATGGACTAATGACATTATACAGGCAGCAGGAAGTCGGTAGATGGACGCTGCTCAAGACCGTTCGTCGTGGCATTGTTGTTTAACTAAAACATGTCTTTTTGTAATTACTTTAAAGTCTAATCTGCCCACTGATTTCATTATTAATGGAGTAGGTATTTTGACTGTACAGAGGCCGATTTCCAGCAGTGGACTTCTACAGGCTGATGATGATGATGTGGTTATTGATGATGATGGTGATGATGGTTATCAAACTATTCTCATGACGGGTAATATAACTATTTTTGTAATTAGGATTTTACGCACTTCCGAAGGTCCGTGGTAACGTGGAGCCATACGCGTTTCAAAACTTTTTCAGGCCGTCTCTGGCCAAAGCGACGCGTGACTCAAGAGCGGACTCAACTAGCTCAACGTATAGTACCTAGATATTGCCATTTAGCGTGTCAATGCAACCAGCGTCTTATAGGGACGCTTCTGGTAGTGATTAGGATCAGTTGTTTCACTTTAGATTTGTTTTAGATCGCTTGTAATGGTGTTTAGACACCACAAATGAATTATTTTTCTTTTATTTACTTGTGTTAGTTAAATAAATAAATGCTGGACATTTCACATAACATTATCTAGCCCCAAGCTAAGCAGAGCTTGTGTTATGCATACTAGATAACTGATATACTTAATACAATACATAACATGGATAGATATTTTTTATTATACTAGAAAATACCCATATAGTTGTATTCTCTTTGTGAATAAAATGATATAATTCAACTTAGCAAGAACTTATTCAACAGCTGCAAACAAATGACTTAACTTCCGGCAACGGAAGCCATTATGACATCATATCCTATACATACTGTTAAGTTCGAGGCTCTGTAACTTTAAAGAAAGCAAAATGTTTGTTTTTACCTTTTATTTGTGGTGTTTTTCTTTTTCAATCTGCAACAAAGTAAATCAAATTTAGATAAAAGTCAACATGAAACACATATAAAAGCTAGTATGGGCCACTGCTAGAAAGGGTATTTCAGGGTAAAAAAAAAGGTTAATGACCTCCAAGATAAAGCGTTCGATTCCTGCTGTGGGACAAATCTAAGCATGATCATTGTTGTGGTAGGTACCATAGGTACATTTCTGATACCTGATACAACACAAGAAATCCCTGTGTAAGTTCGGGATGTTGTCTTTATGGCCCAAGGTTTGAGGACCATTGACTCTGCGTCCCATTTTACATTATATTCGTTGTTTGAGACTGGGCTAAGTACCTATGTTAGTAGATACGTGACTTTTCTTGATTTTAAATAAGTTATTAACGATACGAACGGTTATATGCCATGGTGTGTCCGGCATAAGAATAGACCCCTCCGTCTCCTCCCGTGGATGTCGTAAAAGCTTAGGGAATATACCATGGGATGGGCAGCAGCATCACCCTGAGTACTCAACACCAATACTGTGAGTACTAATCTACCACAAATCCCCCCCCCCCCCCTTGCATTCTATGGGGGAGGCCCCGTTTAGCCGTGGGCATGGCTTTAACACGTTCTGAGTAATTTTATTTTATTTTCAAATTGAATTTATATTTTTTTTATCTGAATGCATCTCCGATGTTTTTTCGTAAAAAAACTAATAAAATACTACTAAATATAGAATAATTCAAATCGAGCTTCTTATCTAAGGTTATTGACCCCAGATAAGAGATAAGCTTGAGTAAACGGGACGCTAGCTAGAGTTTGTACTGCAGTTGAAATCTAGGGTTCAATGTACCTACTAGCTACTGGGATTACTGAATAAAATTACCATATTGAAATTAGAAGCGATTTTTTATGAAAGTTTTTTACATTCGAGCATGAGGTACCTACATGGCAAGATAATTTTATAGTAAGAATGTTAATAAGTTTTAGTAATATTTTATTACTAAATATATGCTTATCTAGCCATAGCCTAGCCTACTAAAGATGTTATGAAATTCACACTAGTTGCACAAATTGTGATGTATGTTGGACAAAAAAAAACTGTTTTAAAACTAAATAAGAAGAACATTATAAATGGTGATTACTCGGATTGCCATAAGCACAATTTCTCTTCAGACTCGATTCAATGATTACGTTAATTGATAAACCAATGATTGTGCTCTGGTCACGGGAGATAAAGGCGATAAAGGCGGCTTAAGAGGCCTAGGTCTAACAGTAGTCTTCTACCTGAAGCCCAATTCTCTTATTTAAAAAAACGATTAAATCAAAATAAAGAAAATGTGATCTTGTGTTAGTCGCACTGTCACGTAGTAACTATTACTTAATCTTCACATGCATACGCGAAGATTAGGTAATAGTTAGTTAATGTTTATAAATTAAGAGCATTGGGCCTCTGGTGATGAAACTATTACTATTTTGTATCACCATTTCTTTCTTGGTCATAGGTTAGAGACCAGTTTGAAGTATGGCTGATAATGATGATGATAACATAGTTTAAATCTACTGGAGTAAATTAAAAAGCTGTAAAGCTCATTCTTCCGAAGTGGTCCAAGGTTCTGCATCCAGCACGCACAAACAATTTCAAACATTTCTACTGGTGTCATAATTACGTGTAATAACTGTTTTCGATCTCGAAACAGTGAATTAAACGTCCAAGCGTAGGCTGTTCAATGACCATTATTTTGACCAGTTATTTTGCTCGACAGTGTACTTGGATTGCAACTAAGTGTAGTTTGTGAAACGATTAATTAAAAACACTTTTGTAACCAGTGGTTGTAGTAAATTGTATCAGGGAAATAAAAATTTCATAAAAAAATTATAAACGTAATATATTCTCATGTTTTAGTAGGTACATACAATCAAAGTTATCATAGGCTTTTATTAAACTTCACTTGTTAGTAGTAAAACAGAAACGATAACTTTTCATTTAAAAAACCGACTTCCGCCATAGTATTCGACTAAATATTTGGATGAAAAAGAAAATTATGAAAGAACCATAGCGGTGAAAGGATTATGATACTTTTTGAATGCAAATGCTTGGTTTGTTGCTGAAAATATCAAAATCGCCATATGTATGCCTACAATATTTGAGGAGTTCCCTCAATTCCACATGGATTCCATCGTCAGAACTGGATTCTGAAAAAATGGGACCAATCTAGAAGTATATCTATTCAAATAAAAAATAAATCCAAATCGGTTCATACACGCCGGAAAAATGCGGTAACAAACATAAAAAAAAATACAACCGAATTGAGAACCTCCTCCTTTTTTGGGAAGTCGGTTAAAAAACGAAAACGCTAACTGAATGTTAAACCAGCCCCCCAATTACAGTAGTAAATGGTAATAGGGAAAGCAACAATGGGAATAATTTTGCCAGCCTTAGCGCTATCAACATCTTATGAAACTTGAATAGGGGAAACATCTTGACCTAAATAGTTTCAAAAGATTTGGACAGCGCTAAGGCTGCCAAAATTATCCCCATTGCCAATTTTGCTACTATAATTGGGGGGCAGGTTCAACCAACGTGCGTCCGAATTGAGGTGAAAGAAGTTGTTCCAAAATGGCCTAACACCAGACAGAGAATGGCGAAAAAATCAGAGATTTTCGAAAAAATATTCTTACTCTAATTTTAAGCTTAAATATCTGCATAAAAATGATTGAAATTCAAAGATTTTATACAATGGTTACATATTTTCCTGCGCAGCAATGACAGTGAATGCCGCGTTTATTGCTCTGTGGTTGTCTCATTTGTTTGTTGGGAGTTATGTTTAAAAACGTAGTGTTTTTTTTTTCTTTAGTTTTCTTCCCAGTTTTTCTAATCAATTGTAACCAATATTGCTATTACAGCCATTGCTATGCCGTGGTGTGTCCAGCCTGAGAAAAGACCTCCATCTCCGCCAGTGGATGTCATAAAAGTCGACTAAGGGATTACACCAGGGGATGGGCAACAGCATCCACCTGAGAACTCAAAACCAATACTGCGGTCACCAATCCGCCTGACAAGCGTGGTGGTTATGTCGAATCCCCCCATTGGATACAATGAGGGAGGCCTCATCTAACAGTGGCCGTCTAACGGCTGATGAAGAAGAAGTCCAATCAATATTTATCTTCTCTTAATACTCTTGATACTGCAGAGCCTCAAGAATTCAACAAACAGTGCGTGTTGCCGGTGATAACTTACGACACGGAGACGTGGTCACTCAATATTAGACTCATACACAATCTCAAAGCCACGCAGCGGGCTATGGAGAGAGCTATGCTCGGAGTTTCACGAAGGAATACGATCCAAAATGACGAGGTCAGTAAAAAACCAAGATCACCGACATAGCTCTCAGAATTAGCAAGTTGAAGTGGCAATGGGCAAGCCGTATAGCTCGCAAAACTGACAACCGTTGGAGACTAATATATAATATAATAACAATAAATACATATGTCCAGCAGTGGACTTCTATGGGCTAATGATGATGCTACATATTTTACATAAGTATGTTAATATAACATACTGTGAAAAAAAACATGAAATGTTAGAAAATTTAAGCGTAAACCATTGGTTAACCGCTAATAATTGTGCGGGTAATCGCTTACTCGTTGGTTTTAAGTCCACTTAGGCTAACAGTTGTTGTTGCAATCAGGTATAACAGCCTTAAGTTATTTTTTATAATTTTCTGTCAGGTTAGTGCTCTCCTTGACCCTGTATGTCCTGATCGCTTGGGATTCAATACGAAAAAAATACCTTTATTAATTTATACATGATAACTAAATACATGATAGTTAGCATACATTTTAAAATAACAAAGTAACAATTTATATGCCTTTTTTGCAACATGGTATTTTCGGCTCCACACCCAGTCAAATCAACAACTGGATTTATGGTTACGCTTTATCTTAATGACACAAGGTTTAAAATAGTTTAAATGTGGTTAAAATATTCCGCAAGTTTAGTTGCGTTAATCAGCGCAAAAAACTACTCAAATCGAATCACGTCTGGTCCATGACCGCTTACTTAACTATACTAGCGTTGTTTGTAAATAATATGCTTGTTTTTATCCTTGAAACATTCTTTAGTACTATTGTTATTATTGTCGGTGGATGGACGTGGCTCAAGACTGTTCGTCGTGGTATTCTAGGGGGGAGGCCTATGTCTAGCAGTGGACTTCTCCAGGCTGATTCTTTAGTCATATTGTAAGATGTTTTTGGTGGACGTGGCTTAAGACCAAATTCAAAAAATACAATGCATTTTTCAAATTTTTCAGAAAAAAAAATTCCTGAAAATTTCTCAGGTTTCCAAATTTCAAAGTTGTGAGTTTTCTAGAAGTATCCTAAAAGATATCAATTTTCATGAGTTCCATACAAAAATGATTTATTTATTGCCATATATTTTATACGACCTTGACGACCTCTGTGGCGCGGCGGGCGAAGGTTCGCCTGCGACGCAGGAGGTTGCGGGTTCGATCCCCGCCTCGGAACAAATATTTGAGCGATTTGCAGATACTTGTTCCGGGTGTTCTGGGTATTTTCTATGTATATTAAAAATATCTTTCTATGTAATGTATTATATTACGTATATCAGTTATCTAGTTGCCATAACACAAGCTCTGCTTAGCTTGGGACTAGATAATGTTGTGTGAAATGTCCAGCATTATTTATTTATTTTATTTATGCAGTGAAGTAGAAGCTTGCATGATTTCGTATATATGGTTCCATGTTATATTTGCTCACAAATATTAAAATTTAGTCTAAACACCATTGAAAAAAAATTCTGAGGAAAAAAATGGTCTTGAGACGGATAGACAGCCAAAGTGATCCTATAGGTTCCGTTTTTTCTGTTGAAGTACGGAACCCTAAGTCACAAAATAATGTGTCTCGGTAGTTGTGGGAACTTTTAATGCTAGCTATGCAAGATTCAATAAGTAATACATAATAAGCATGGGTATTTATCCACATTAATTCAAGTTTATGTCCCATCTCGTCCCGTTATTTACGCCTAGCTTCAAGTACGGTCAGGACAGGTTTCTAGATTTATTCCTAGGAAGTGACTGCGGACCTTGAATTAGATAAGATTGATAGTGATTATGCATGCTACTTTTCTGACCAATTATAACTGTGATCTCAGAAATTGGCGGTTTGCGGATTTACGTGCGTTAAGTGATACAGCATTTTTAACGAAACTGTGTTTAAAATAAAACTTAACATGATAATTAAAAGTACAATGGGCAGCCTTATCGCTTAGAAGTGATTTATTCCAGACAACCTTTGGATGGAGAGAGATTTGTAAGATTTAACTCTAGCTCGTCTTATGTCTAGCTAGAGCAGTCAAGTGATATTTTTTTTAGTTTTTATCAAATATACTTCCGACTGATGATGATGATGATAATAATGATAAAATTAGTAAACAAAACTGCGCTGATCTCAATGAGTCCAAACACAACCAGTCTACTATTTTCCACCAAGGAGTTACGTTATCCACAACGTCCCATCCATCCATCTCCATCTCATCCCATCATCAGATCAGCTCGTTGTCACCATAATATAGTATTACCATCTGAACTTGACAGGTATGCAAAATTTCAGCTTAATCAAGTTTTTTTTCAGACATCATATATTATAAGTCTGTGCAGATATTAGCATGTCCTCTGGTGTGGAAGCTCGCCCAGATGACGAAATCTGTATCTGTAGTTATTTAGTCACTCACCCTTAATCGTTAGCTTTAATCGTTCCTAATCCTCAAAGAAATAACAATGTTTATTTCTTTCAGGATACTGTTGTTGCTCGCGCGCACTCTGCTTAGCAGCGAGGCATTTGTTTTAGTTAGAGTATTAAAACAACTGCCTCACAGTAAGTAGTCTAAAAGTCAGTTGCAGATTTGATCCACACACAGATAAAGTTAAATAAATACTTGTAACTTGTATAAAAACTATTTTGTTCAAGAATGTTATTCATGTATTACAGCAAAAAGTAAGGTCTCACCTTGATAAATAGCTCCATAACAGGTGGTTCTAAGGCGTATTTAGAATCAATTAACATGCAGCGGCCTCGCTTGATCAACAGTCACTTATGCTATGAATTGATTGAAGGATTGATCAATTAATTATTTTTTTAAAACTTTTTGCAGTATTTTCATCTGAGAAAAGTTTCAAAGTTTTTACCTTAGGAAGATCTAATTTTTACCTTTTTATAGCACAAGTTATATTTAACAATCTAAACTGTATTTGCTCTAAATAACTGTAATGCTCTTTTTATCTAAATGTATTTGTGTAGCCAGGTTAACAAGTTTTAGATGAAAAGGTTAAACGTCAAACTATAATTTATTTTTAAACTCACAAGCTTAAAATTCAGTTTTTAAAATACGAATCTTTCTATTCAAAAAGTTTTAAAATTTAATTCGAATTTTAAAAACGTTTTACACGCAAATTTCGAATGATAAACAAAACCTTTTCGTCACTATAGTGAGGTGAAATAGTAGATTATGCACTAAGGGAATAAAGCAGTGTCTTATGTTGCGGGCGGCATATTGAACCCTGAGCGTAACGAGGGACTCTATAGCGAGGGAGTTATATAGAGTCCTGAGTGAAGCAAGGGGTTCAAGCTGCCCAAGACGAAGACATGCTTTATTCCAGAGGAGCATACTCTACTTTTCACACCTACTGCGAGGCAATAAAAGGCCAGGGCTCCATTAAATAAGTATCGTCTGTTTTGATAAACTCTGGAGTAGAATCATTATCGCTAGACATTTTTTGTTAACACTAATATTGTCACAGACATAATATTATATTACAAAAATATTGCAATAAAATTCACTGAAAATCACAGCACCAAACATCTCTTTTGTTTCACATTCTTTAAAATAGCGCCTATTTCTTTTTTTTTTCGAGTTTTGCTATAGTGGCCAGTTCGATTTTCGAACAAACCTCTTTACAATGCCATATGGGCATTTTTTTACTCAGAGTTTTCCACGAGTTTCCAACACGAATTTGACGTTCTAAATTCAAATCACTTTAATCCCTAGGGAGTTTCATACAACTTTATATCCCTAGAGAGACAATGCTGTACTTTACGTTGAGGTTGCATGATTTGTAATTGGACATTGTCGAGCAGGTGGTGTGAAAACTCCTTTAAAACCCTCGGTTCACTCGCGCCAAATAACAACTTTGAAGCCTTGCATAACAAATAACTATATTGTATATTGTCAATATCTGTATACCTCGTCTCGCCATATTCAATTCAACTATAACACAAAGGTCTGAAACGGAAACATTCAGTAGAATACTATCATGAAGAGCGCCAAATAGTTGCTTACCTACTAGACCTTCAACCAAGGACACTTCACCCAAGGCGCATTTAAGTTTAGTAGAGACCTCGACGTATTAGTTTTTAATCTGTAGTGCAATTACTCAGTCAATGTGGAGAGATGATCGAAGGATGATTGATCAATTAAGATGATGAATTCGTTAATGTGCTGCGTAGGCGGAGAACAAATGGATAGAAGAGATGTGTGGGCCAGTCGTAAATTGGAATCAAAGATGATGTTGATTTAATGATAACAGGTATAACAAAATAATAGCTTATATAAAAACTACAAACACAATAACTAGTTTTTTTTACCACTTTTTAGTGAAGTAAAATTTTAATGTGATACATAATACTTGAATTATATTTCTTGAAAGATAAAATGTTTATTTAAAAGAGTTAGTTAATTATATATTATATAGAATTTTTTTTCTCACTTTCCAAATTTTTCCGCCCTAGAAAATTTGCCGCCCTGGGCACTAGCCCCGACTGCCCCTAGTATAAATCCACCACAGGGTGTGTCCGGCCCCTCTTTCTCCTCCAGTGGATATAATAAAAACCTTACTAAGGGATTACACCAAACAATGGGCAGCAGCATCTACCTGAGTACTTAGCACCAAACTGCGATCACCTATCCGCCTGCCAAGTGTGATGATTATGGCAAATCCCCGCATTATTTATTTTAATCAGTAGTGCTAGGAGGACTTAATGCTAATAGCATTATCCACCAGTCATCTATATCCACATTCAATGGAGGAGGTATCATCCAGCAGGGGACATCAAAAGGCCGTTAAAGACATTTGTTGGAATAAAAATCAATGAAACAGAATTCATCGAATTTAATTTTACGTCTCACAATAATAGCTGTTGAATAATAAAGAAGGGTGATGAGATGTCGTCAGCCTTGGAAAGAGACAGGCTCTTGGAATGTTAATATACATTAAGCCAAATTTATGATGATAGTGTGTACAAACGAATATACATCGCTGCATCAGTGCGATTTATCAAATTACCTGTTTCTTGGAAATGATAAAATCAAATTGTAGAGGCAAAATATACAACAGAGCACATATATGGCAGTGAACGTTGTAATATCTGCGTTACTTCTAGTCACAGATACCGCAAAGCCTCAAGACGAAAGTCTAGAATCAGTGCGTGTTGACAGAGATGACTTACGGCACTGCCATGGTCGCTAATCATTCGCCTTATACACAAGCTCAAAGTCGCGAAACGAGCTATGGAGAGAGCTGTGCTTGGATTTTCACTATGTGATGGAATTCAAAATGAGGTTAATTATCAGATTTAGTAATACCTACTAGAACAGCTAACATATTTGTTACTTATGTCTACAATACTTGTTTCCTAGGTTTTTTATGATTAGGTAGGTTTGCCGTGGTGTGGCCGGCCTTGAATAGACCCCTCCCTTTTCTCCCGTTGATGTCGTAAAAGTCGACAATGGGATTACACTAGGGGATGGGCAGCAGCATGCATCTGAGTAATTAACACCAATACTGCGACCGCCAATCTGTCTGCAAAGCGCATTTTGTTTAAGGCACCCCAACATTATAAATAATAATAATAATAAATAATAAATAAATGCTGGACATTTCACACAACATTATCTAGCCCCAAGCTAAGCAGAGCTTGTGTTATGGGTACTAGATAACTGATATACTTAATACAATATACATTACATAGATAGATATTTTTTATTATATACATAGAAAAATACCCAGAACACCCTGAACAATTATCTGCAGATCGTACAAATATTTGTTCAGAGGCGGGAATCGAACCCGCAACCTCCTGCGTCGCAGGCGAACCTTCGCCCGCCGCGCCACAGAGGTATGGTAAATACAAAAATCGTGGCCTTCATGAGAGAAGTATATGTCCAGCAGTGGACTTGTACAAGCCAATGTTATGCGTCAAGTGTAGAACGAGCTAAGAATTTTAAGTAGAAAATTTAAATTTCTAGAAAAAAGCTTGAAATCACCTTTTAATAACTAGTTTTACAATAGTCATAAAACAAGTCTTTCTTCTTTATCAACACAATAATAGGACCACATTCTTGATATGAACTGTCGAGAAAACTGACTTATTAATAATTCGATCAGAACATTCAGGTCGCAATCGATAATTCATATCAGTTAGTAGCTAGGTTAATAGCCAGCCGATAATAGTTACATCGACAGCCAATAACCGTTACGTTAAAACGAACAGTTTAACCATATAACGGTTTCGGTGGTTGTGCATTGCTCGAACTGCAAATTCACAGATTGAAAATTTAAAAATGGAAAACTGAAAATGCGTGATCCAGAAACAAATGACAAAAGATTTTTATACAGGAACCCTTTTATCTATAGTCACTCGGACACACAATACTTTAGAATAATGTTTTTGGAGGAACAAGTGATCTATTCTCTAGACACGACAAACGACTTTTGAATAATTATGTTATTACAAAAAGTACCTAATATAAAGTCGCATTCAAATGCTGCTGTCTGTTTGAAATCTGTCTCAGTTTTTTGAAACAATAAAATTGGATAAAACCAATAGAGCCTGAAGTAGGGCTCTTACATACCTTACATTATAATACAAATATTTTTACATATATAACATATGTTTTAGTCTCCTGGGTAATATTAAGATTTGTGGTATTAGCGATATATAGTAGTAATTTTCATGAGTAAAAAAGGACTATGGACTTAATGTAAGTATGTAACAATATTTGGTGGGTTATGTCTTCCTCAATGCATTTTTAGATGAGCTTAGTAGATATTTAAACTCCTTGTAGTAGCTAGTAGATATTATCTAGACAAAAACACATTATAAAGGTTGCAGGAAGTCGGTGGATAGAGGCGGTTCAAGACTGTTCGTCATGGCATTCTATGGGGGAGGCTTATGTCCATCAGTGGAACTCTGATGATGATTAAGCTACTACCAGCGTCCCTCATCCGATATCGAATTAGTGTTATGGAAAAACGTACTAAGCCTACACGTAACTAATAGTAGAATTAAACCTGTTTGCATTATCAACACATATCTGCGCTAAAACCTGCAAAGCGGCGGCTGGGAATTGTTTATTATCCTTTTAGTAATAGCATTAGAGTAAGCTAAATCTAGAGCTGCCTACGAAATCAGCACCAAGTATGAACACCTGTCGATATTATCGCATTCAAATACATCTATAGCATCTATAAATGTGGTTGTTGTTAGGTAAGTTAGGTGTGTTAGGGTATAATTTTTTTTTTTTTTTTGTAATTGTCATTACTGGCTTGTCAACCCATTTCAAATGCAGTACTTGTTAGATGAAGACCTACCTAGGAATGAAAACGTAATTCATATAGTTGCACACTCTATGGCATATTATGTTTTTTTTGTAGTTTAATCTATATTTTATAACTTTTGAAACTATCATTACTAACATAATTATCACTAGAAACGAGATATTTACCATGATTTTTGAGCTTTATTGATTCCCGATATTTTGGCACAGTTTCAATAAAGCTCAAAAATCATGGTAAATATCCCGTTTCTAGTAATGATTATCTATATTTTATGTCAGTACCTACTATTGACTATTTTTTTAAAGTAGCTCGCATATAAAGCTACTTCTACATCCCATCCATTTAGTCCAGCATACCAAATTCAAACTTGTTTACCAACGACTGCTTACGCTTGACATGCGCCAACTGAGCTCTCTCTCTACCTCCTCTATTGTTACTCTTCAATAGTTATAAACAAGTTATCAAAGTGAACGGACGTGTTGACGTATCCTGATTAACAAACTAGGTACAAATTTGCATATTTGGCGAATATCACGCATTGGAATTGTTCATCAGAGGCCGGACAGAGATCATTTGGTAGAGCCAACAACACCAACTTTCATACAAAAAACAATTGAAATCAGAGCTATGAGACCACAGACAAACAGACGTACAACAAACAAACAACTTACCTGAAGCTATCGCATAACAATAGATTTTTATTCGCTACGTAGTGGTATCGGACGTAACGGTAATATACCAACTGACTCAAACATCAAACGTGTGGTCTTTTTCAATATGAAACATTACTTATTATTTAACAATAATCTCACGCTGACTACAAAACATAAGAAAATTTTGGTTATGCCGAGATTATTCTAAATAGGTAGGTATATAATATTTCATTTGGTAATGACGAATTTATTTAAGGGTAATTTTAAGTATTGAATGTAAAAGTAGCACTGAAAATGGTCTTGTGACGAAAGGCCCCTAACTTATCAGTTTCAGACCAGAAAATCCACTTATAAAGTACCTAACCCACAATTGATATACACAAAGAAAAACATTATTCAGAAACAAATAACAAGGCAAGCCAACAATATTATTCTAAGAGCACCTAGGACAAATTATGGAAAAAAGAGCATATTGTAAGAAGGTACAACTAAGTAGGTAGGAACTATACAATAAACTACCAAAAGACATTAAGGAAGTAAAGTCATTAATAACATTTAAAAGATTGCTTAAAGCTCATATTATAAAGGATTTTTCATTAATTTAATTTAATTACCAACTATACTATTAAAATGATATCAACGAATAATCCAGCTCAATCATTTTTTTTCGTACCTAGCTGGTTTATTATTAGCCATTAATTTTGTATTTACCTATTTACCAAATACTATTTTATAACGCTGTACGGCACTCTATTTTATATATTATCTTTAGTTTTCTCTGTAAGTGAATTTGTAATTCTTTTAGAGAAATAAATATCTTTAACTGTATCTGCAGAAAGTTTTGACCTTTTGAAAAAAACAAGAAATTCTTCACAAGTAGGTAATTTAATGAATCTGAATTTGCAATAAGGATGTCATTTAATAAGAGACATTAGCGCGCTTATCATAATGATGCTTTCTACTTGCAAATTCAAAATCCATAAAAACAGGTTTTACGTATAATTTTGCATTGGTGGCTGCTAATAACCTTTGTCCTTGCCTCTCGACACAAATACCTATGAGACTCAGTCATGTGTGTTGCTAACATGCTACCACAAGGTTTTAGCGTTTGAGAAAGTCTATGAAATACGCTATGCCTACCGGTATGTACTGGACTAGAGACTGCTATTTTCATCAACCAATTTCTAATTCAAATCTTATCACCACACTGGTTATTTTGGTCACTAGACCGTTTTTAGGGCCACTTTACTTCAAACGTCTTGCCAAACAGGTAGTACTTCAAATAGGTAGTCGTCAATTCAGTCGAGTTATTGCTAGTTATCATCATCATTATCACCATCCTGAGCTAAGGAAGGGTAACTAAGAAAGAACCAGTTACTCGAAGTATAGTAATCATCAGCCGGTTAAAGTCCAACGCTGTGTGAGACCTCCCCCATAGAATGCAATGGGGGGATTAGCCATAATAAACATGCTTGGCAACGCTTTCCCGCCCCGTAAAACAAGACGTATCGGTTAGTTAGTGAAACTGTTATTTAGAGTGTTGACAGAGGTTTGTAGAATCTTCAGCATTTGGAACAGACTCCAGGACAACTCAAGTATGGTTCCAGGTCAAATCCCTATCCTAAGGTTGTTCATAATCTTCATTAGTGTCAATTATATATCATATATTATTGAGTTTATAATAATGTTCTAAAGTCCTGTGAATTCAAGAATAAATCTGTTAAGGAGGCAAAACATATAGTACAGAAGTGGTTGACCACATTGACATACTCCGATACTGAAAATATTCTAAATGCTAAGTCCTAAACCTATAATAAATATTGTATTTATATTATGTTTATCTATAAATTTATGTGTTTTTATTTTTATTTTTTTATTTTTAAGTATATATATTATTATTTTATATGTAATTTAAATCTGTTAATAGGTATTTACTTATATAAGTAGTAAGTAATTTAATTAGTCCGAGGCTTAAACAACTGCTCAAACAATGTTGGTCTTCACGATACAGGCTTGGCCTAGTGTGGAGACCGCCGAATAAATATTTTAGCACAAGCCTTGTCAACACTCAAATTTTATGTTTTACTTTATTGTTAACAATTACTTTTAAGCCTATTTGTTTGTTGAAAATAAACAGTTTTTTTTTTTTTTTTTTAATTTCATATTATTATCATAAAATACCTATCTATTTATTAATCTCCTTCGCGCGGCCGGTGAGTAGCCAACTGAGACGTAACAGGTACGAGATCGATTCTCGCTGCGGGACAAATGTATGTATGATCTGCAAATATTTGTTCCGGCCCCCAAAGTGATCCCCATTGTTGCGTTCACCATTGCCATTTACTACTTTAATTGGAGGGCGGGTCTAGGTGTTGTTGGTACCATTGTGTTGTAGTTCCTTGATATCCACGAAACAGGGAATCCTAGTGTGGGATCAGAGGCCCAATTCTCTAAATTATTTAAAAACTACACTGAAAGTTAACCGAATCGAGACTGAATTATGAATTGACAGAAAGTTGGTATTCTGCTCCCTTATAAATAACAACATTGTCAACTTTCAATTCACGGTGACTACCATTAGAGTAGGATAGTTATATATATAATCGCAAAGAGTAAAGAGAGACTCCATCTACAATGTACAATTATCGAAAAAACTTTGAATCGTTCAAGTTTCGGTCACATTTCGATATAATCACATTACAGTGTTGTATTTTATATTTAAAGAATACCATTTCTGACATTTAAGACATCGACACAAGATCGAAACATGATCCGAACTCTATTTTAACTATTTTTAAGTTAGTGAATTGGGCCTCAGGAGTATGAATGTGATTATTGGGGTGTAGTTATAAAAAAATTACGTCACCGTTCATTCCACTTGCTAAAAGACCAGAATAAGCAGTCTTTTCTGACAGATGGTCTACTATTTATGGTTAAATTACACAGTTAAGGTACTATAGTAACTCTACCCACAGCAACAATTTGCATAGGTACGATTGTTGTTGTTCTATGACCTCAAGCAGTGGGACGTGAGAGAAAATGGTGTTCAGGTGTTTGTATGCGTAGTATTACAATATCAAATCCTGAGGCCGTAGTTGGCACCTGGTGCCTTTAAAATTGTTTGACAGCCAATGTGGCTCGGCGAGCGAGTACCCGGCTGAGATGCAAGAGGTTGCGGGTTCGATTCCCGCTGCGGGACAAATGTTTGTATGATCTGCAAATATTTGTTCCGGGTCTGGGTGTTGGTACCATGGTACTCGTAGTTCCTGATACTCACGCGACACAGGGGATTTTAGTGTGGGATCAAGATCGTCCGGGGAAGTACTAACACCGTACCTATTTCTGCCGCCAAGCAGTAGTGTTCGCATTGCTGTGTTTCGGTTTGAAGGGTACGGGTGCCGGTGAAATTACAGGCACATGAGACTTTACATCTTTATGTCTCAGGGTCGGCAGCGCGCATGTGATGCCTCTGGTGTTACAGGCGTTCATAGGCTACGGTAACTGCCTTCCATCTGGTGAGTCGTAAGCTTGTCTGCTTGCCAAGTAGCATAAAAAAAAAAAAAAAAAAAGACTACGTATGTGACTATTGGGTGTTATATTATTTATGTGTATGTAATGTATTCAGTCCATCGAGTAAGGGGCCGTCCTGGACTGCGACACAAAGGTCGCCATTATAAGAATTACTTTCATACACTTTGATAAACAATACACACTTCATACAGCAACCTTTTTCTAATCTTTATTCTTTTGCAAGAACGCGGAATTCATTGTGATAACCTTCTTATCTTTAATCTAAAGCCTTTCATTTGCATGATCTTAAAAAGAGCCTTGATAATGTGGAAGAAACCATTTGAAAATGCCTAGATGAACAGTAATATAATACACAGGTATTCTAAGACGCAACTTATAAGAAACTGAGAAATGCATACCTACATTATGTCCATAATCACTATTTTAATCTATGTCAGCTCGAGGAAAGTACGGAAATGATAGCTCTGCTGATTCCGGTTCCAGTTTTGTGTCACAACATTATACATTTTATGGTGTGGATGGAGCCCTATTGTTTTCATATTGAAGCCAAATAATTCAATCAAATATCCTTTGGTCAAGATTGGCATATTCGGAAGGAAGTTATATGCACAAGGGCCTGGCTGAAGATAGGGCCGGGTATATAGGTGTCCCTATCTTCGATCCTAATGACCCTGGTGGCTTCAAAATAAATGTAAAAAATAGTTATGTCAAAATCAAAACTACTTTATTTATTAAAATCACAAAAATCATTTTGAATCGTCTTATAAATTAAAATTACTACTATGGGCTAGTGTATTACGTATATGGTATACTCGCAGGATGTCAATGAATGGAGGCGGCTCAAGACCGTTTATTGTGGGGTTCTATGGAGGAGGCCTATGTCATGCAGTGGACTTGTAGAGGCTCATGGTGATGAAGTATGGGCTCTTTAGCCACAGAAGATAGTTTACGTGAATACGCGAAACTTAAGCGAAGTAGTGTATCTAGAAAATATCTTGAATATCTTTTTATTTTTAAAGTCGCGGATGTAAATTGAGGTTCCAATATATCTTGCAGAAGATGCTGGTTACATGTAGTGTAGCGTAGGCTATTGAAAACATTCATAATTATTACATCCGTATTTCATACAGGTTCTTACATAAGTATTTCAGTGACATTTATGATACATTAGCGGACTCATGCAAAAGAGTTCAACACTTTTATTTAGCGTTGGTCCGCTAAAGATACGCCAGCGTTTTCTCAAATTGAAAATACAATGTTTTATGTTTTTTATTAATGACTTGGGTGTGTGGTGTTACCGGTCTATGATAGACCCCTCCGTCTGTCGTGGATGTTGTAAAAGCCTAAGGGATGGGCAGTAGCATCCACCTGAGTCCTTAACATCAATACTGTGATCAACAATCTGCATGCCAAGCGTGGTGATTATGGCAAATCCCAGTGCATTCTATGGAGCAGCTCTTGTCCAACAATGGACGTCTAACGGCTAATGATAAATGTCTTGTGTAACTGGACAAGTTTTATTTGGAGAATTTGTATGAGGCCTACTTTGAGAGCGCAGTTAGGACTTATGAAGTGGCATGACCCAGATTTTATACTATAAAGTTCTTGTATGATTTTGTACTTCTAAAAACTAAGGGTAGCTTCTCAGCCAAATCTTTCCGTTAATTTATCTAGTGACTAGCTGAATCCCTGCGACTTAAGTCTGCTTTTTAATAAATATAGCCTATATAAACCAGGGTCTATTAGTGAAAATGTCCAGGGCGTTGCCCGAATGATTATTTTAAAAGCAGGTACATAATTAAATATTGTCCCAAGTTACTTCTGAAAACTATAAAACCACTATAAAGGCCACTAATACCACGTATTCATGCCATATTTCATGGATATCGGTTCAATTGTTTATGCGAAAGTGGAACGGAGACATACTTTCGCTAATAAGTGCGAAATATTTGTTTGTTAGGTTTGCGTTAGAATATTTCAAAATGAATGAATGGATTTCAATGAATTTCGCCTGCAAAGAACTAGCAATACAGTCTTAATTATAACAAAAATCTAGAAGATTCACGCAAGAGCAATTGCTGGTAAAAACGAGTTTATAAACAACTCACATTCTTGCACAAGGAACGAAAACGAAGCTTATCGAGTGATAAAACAAAAATACAGTGAGTCAAGAGGAATGCGACCGGGCAGCAGCTAACCTTGAGCGAAGGGCGACCACTCACAGACAATGGCAACTCTAGACATTGCAACTAGCCAACGATTGCTAGCTTATTGCGTAGAAAACGATAGATTTATTAGATTTTACAGAAAAAGAGCTATACTCAAACGGCTCACAAGAAAGTAAGAAGAAAGGTTTAACAATAACTATATTTTGCAACTGGGCTGCCAAGAGTTTCTAAGGCTTATTCGAGTAGAAAACGACATATTTATTCTATAAGACGATCTTATTTTGCACAAAACAAGACTGGCAAAATGCTCAACATCCAGCACCTATAATATTTATAAGCAGTACACATACAGGCGGATACATTACAGAATCAATATTGAATCTTTGATTATATTATAAACAATCAAAGTACTTATTGAATATATTCTGCGGTAAATAAATATTAATTTGTTTGTGTCAATTCATTCTGCCTTCTCTTAGAATAAGGACTTGCTTCAGTCTTTATTCTAAGTGCCTTCTTTTTTGGTCAGCATTAGGTCAGTGGCCACTGGCCAGGTATAAAAAGGCACAACGTAACGGAAAATTCAACTGTCAAAACTAAATTCACTCAATACACAAATTGTGCAACGTTTGTAAGTCTGTTCGTTGCATTTTTGCCGGCAAATGTATTACTTTCTCATAATAAGGGCATCACAAAATAATGGTACACTAAAAATATTGGCTTTTTTTTAAGAGAATGGGGAAAAAAAGAACCGTGATAACGGTATTTAATTTTAGTGCCGTCAAGTTTAACATTATCGATTGGTGCATAGAATTGACACCAATATTTACATAAACAAAGAATATCGTATTTGTACGTGTTTTCCAAGTCCATAAACGAGTGTTTGAAAGACAACAAAAACACCATAATGGGCTTAGTAATTATCACGATGTGTATCTCAATAACGACTTCCCGTACAAGTCTGGTCGGATTCATCGCGAAGATGATATCATTTTTACCATACCTGCCTGTAAAGATATTATACTGTAGTGATACTATTGTGTATATATTTTTATAGATTTGCTGGAGACCACAGCTGGAGACCACAGCTGGAGTAGAGTTTGTCAATCTTGAAGAGAAGATAGAAAATCTAAGATACAGGTGCACCCACCAAAGAACACAGGCATATGAAGCATTTGATGCCCTGTACGGTAGGACAGGCCTACACTTGACTTAAAAAGGTTAACACTTTGTAGATCAGAAGTTTAACCTTTTCAAACGTTTTAGCTAATGCTAAAATTGTCGTATCACATTCGCAAAAGTAGTTATATAGTTAACTCACAAATGGGTTAAGGAGATGGAAAGACCTGAATGCGAATAGGCCGAAAAAGTCTTAAAAGTATACAATAGTGGATAATAAAATAAGAAACAATTGCAAGCCTAAATACTAATTAAGGAAGTTATGTACTGATAGGTATTTTAGGAACAGGTACTCTATTACTAATTATTACAACCCACCCAAAGCTAGCGAAAGGTCAATAGGCACCTAGGTATGTGTAGGAACTCATTGAGTAGCTTTATGACCTTGGCCAGGCTTTCGCCGACCGCAGGGCGAGTCAAGTAAGGTCAGGCTATAAAAGGCAATAGCTCCTACAACAACTTAAGCTGTGATAAGCAGCATTTCACTGGTTTGCTTAATGCTAATGCTAGGTACTTCAAACGTAGATAAAATCTAGAGAGCTATATCTTTCCGTGTTTAACACGTCGATATTTATAGCCATACGACAGTAGTGCTAGGTTATGTGAAAATAGGCGGATAAAAAAGAGTTAACGGTAACTGAATAAGAACCGTGTTTGGCTAGTGTAGGAAAGTAACAGCTTTCGCTCTTAATCATATTAACTTAGTTACTTCAACCCTATTAGAACTAATTATGGTATCACAGCGTGCAAACTATCTTTTACGTAACTAAACCGAAGCATGGTTCATAAATGAATAAAAACAATTGTAATTACTCTAATTAAAAATTGATTGGATACTTTATTAAGAGACTGGTCTGCGAAAAAGCTTGAAAACTGGTGCTTTTACTGTTTAAATGTTATTCTCATTATCATCATCATCATCAGCATGTTGACTAAGCAAGAAGCTTCGTTTGATAAATTATGTTGTCTGTGACACGGTCTTTGTTTTCTCGTGGCAGAGGACATCCTTTTTTCAATGTGCTTTTCTGAAAGGAACGGTTTCTTCACCGTGCTTCGGTATTTCAACTTTAATCTCCACTAAACATCATCTAATTTTAGTGTAGTTAGTGATGTTTCGTTAATTAATCTTCAAATGCGTGGATTTTTTCAAAAAAGTCGAGTAATCCGTTTTTTGGAGTACCTAGTTAGGTACTGATAGATGGGGGAGACCTAAACCCATCAGTGGATTGATTTTGATTTATGATGGTTGTTTGATTATTATTTATTATTGGATGATGATGATGATCATGAATCCGTTTATACTCGGTGAGCAACTTTTTTCTCGTATTACCGCGTTATTGTCATCGACGTATTTTGCTTCTAAATATCGGTTCACCCACTTGGTCACGGACATCGAATTTTTTGTTATATATATATATATCTTGCAGCCAGAACGTGCTAAATTTTGGGTTTTTTAATGCAAACAAAGAAACACTACCTTATAGTACTTGTACTAATATTTATTCTGTGCTTATAGTAAAAAATCATGTGCGGTACTCATCTCGGGAAACGAGTGCTCTGTGCGAAGCGAACGCGAGGCGAGAACTGGTTTTGTTTGATGATGCATCTTCGGCATAATTTTGAGCTACCTGCTCGTATTTTTTGTTTTGCAAAAAATCTCCGAATAGTTTTTATATGTTGGTCATGTTCTTTTGAAACACACTGTAGGTTAACTTCTTTCCCCGTAGGTAAAATGAGGATTCAATCACTATGATTGTGTATCACATACGAGTCCGATTACATAATAGCGATTTTCCTGAATCGCATTGGTCATTCAATACCAGCAAGTCGGCTAAAGTGCTTGAAAAAATCAGACGATGCTTAATTTACGTTGTTTAAAGTGAATACCTCGTATCGACAATAAAACAACAAAACAGCAAATTCCTACCAACTTTTGCGATCACTGGAGAGATACTTCTTTCTTTCTTTACATCCACTGCTGGACGAAGCTTTCCATTTGTATTCAATGGGGGATATCTCTTCTTTCTTTCTTTACAACCACTGCTGGACGAAGCTTTCCATTTGTATTCAATGGGGGATATCTCTTCTTTCTTTCTTTACAACCACTGCTGGACGAAGCTTTCCATTTGTATTCAATGGGGGATATCTCTTCTTTCTTTCTTTACAACCACTGCTGGACGAAGCTTCCCATTTGTATTCAATGGGGGATATCTCTTCTATCTTTCTTTACATCCACTGCTGGACGAAGCTTCCCATTTGTATTCAATGGGGGATATCTCTTCTTTCTTTCTTTACATCCACTGCTGGACGAAGCTTCCCAATTTGTATTCAATGGGGGATATCTCTTCTTTCTTTCTTTACATCCACTGCTGGACGAAGCTTCCCATTTGTATTCAATGGGGGATATCTCTTCTTTCTTTCTTTACATCCACTGCTGGACGAAGCTTCCCAATTTGTATTCAATGGGGGATATCTCTTCTTTCTTTCTTTACATCCACTGCTGGACGAAGCTTCCCATTTGTATTCAATGGGGGATATCTCTTCTATCTTTCTTTACATCCACTGCTGGACGTAGCTTCCCAATTTGTATTCAATGGGGGATATCTCTTCTTTCTTTCTTTACATCCACTGCTGGAGGAAGCTTCCCATTTGTAGTCAATGGGGGATAACTCCAAGCACAACTCAACAACAAGCGCATTTGGACTCCAAGCACAGAT